>OY759270.1:6386442-6728942 GCA_963662155.1 Lamellibrachia columna | reverse complement strand
CCCATTCGTTAAAAATACACAATAGTCCTGATTTTCAGTCATTTTAAGATCATTCACAATTACTTTATTTTACAGCTTTGATGCAGAGTTTTATTTTATCTCGAAAATTATATGAGTAATTATATTATATGTATAATCCTCAACACCGTTTTTCTCAAAACGCAACATGTTTGTTTTATTGAATTGAAACTTGTTTTTTAACTTTTATCTCATTAAAATAATTAAGCAACTGTTAAATATAGTCATGATTTTATCATTTTCATTCTCTATATACGAATCATGTCATGGATAATTCCTGGTGTTATGTGTACGTTACTTAAATAATACTTACATGTTTGGAATAAACACGCGTAGACACGCCAGCGCTGGCGAGCAGTGCATAGAAATAACTACTATTCGAGATTTTGAATCTGCACAAAAGCCGTCATTCACTGACAGATTAATGGATATAATTACCTGCTAGATCTGACTAACATTGACATTAATCACTTACTAATAGTTCCAGCGACGCAGTCCAAGAAGATATATCGCCTAACACGCTGCGAGCGAAGGCCGTCAATGCAATCTTCGTTTCTTCGTTTCTTCAACTGTGTTTTGCCGTATTGTGTGGAAACAAATCGTGTCACGAGTAAATTAGATGCAACATTTGTTGATTCGAACGATACGTGATGCATTGCTACTCCATTGTGCTGGAAGAGTCAGTTAATAAAATGTAATATGTGTTATGATTTTCGTGTCACAGCTTAAGGAAACACAATCTACGTTACATCGAATGAGAGAGAGGGAGAGAGAGAGGGAGAGAGAGGAGAGAGAGAGAGAGAGAGAGAGAGAGGGGGGGGGGGAGAGAGAGAGAGAGAGTCACTGCCGAAGTGTTGAATGCAAACATATCATGCATCGTGCTTTTCCGACGTAGCATCGAAGGGGTACTTTCAAACACACTCCATGTGTGCACGGGCTTTGGTGGCGACTGCCTTGATGTGCCTCCTCGAAACTCAGTACAAAGGCACGCTTAACGACTGAAGAGGCTGCAGTGTTCCCGCAGTGGGCTCGAATAAACTAGTCCGCGTTAAATCACCCCGTGTGAAAGGCGGAACCTACGGCTATTATACGCAGAAGAGTAAACTTTGTGTGGCCTTCTGTATACTTGATAGCAATTCACTATTGTTCTGGGAATAAACATTTGGCACAACAGCGCCACCAGAGAGTGATGAATAGCTGGTCTGTGACATCGCGTACATAAGCCAGTGTTGGTAGTTATATGACATAGTCCGACAAATAACGTCATTCTCATAGAACACACGTGGTTAGTGTTAACTCCTGTCGATGTTTTTGAAGTTATTATTATTGCAATCCGGTCGAATTTAACACAGAGATCGCGGACTCCGGTGCCTGCGTCTGTGAGGTTGACCGCAAGAAATCAGAAAATTGTTGCATGCTTTTCCACACATTGTAGGAATGCTATGCTATGCTATGAACTGTTTTCAGTTGACTCCCAAGGGACCTGAATTTTTTTTTGCTTCGAAAAAAATATAGTAATAATAATAATATATATATGTGTGTGTGTGTGTGTGTGTGTGTGTGCGTGCGTGCGTGCGTGCGTGCGTGCGTGAGTGCGTGAGTGCGTGCGTGCGTGTGCGTGCGTGTGTGTGTGTGCGTGTGTGCGCGCGTGTGTGTGTGTGCGAGCGTGTGTGTGTGTGTGTGTGTGTGTGTGTGTGTGTGTGTGTGTGTGTGTGTGTGTGTGTGTGTGTGTGTTGTGTGGTGTGCGTGCGTGCGGGCGAGCGTGCGTGCGTGCGTGCGTGCGTGCGTGCGTGCGTGCGTGCGTGTGTGTGTGTGTGTGTGTGTGTGTGTGTGTGTGTGTGTGTGTGGTGTGATGTGTGTGTAGCACCTGTGTCATATTTATATGTTGCTTTCACTCGGTTGACGACAGGTAGTACTAAGAGATGGCACTCTGCACCTACGTCATCGCCGGCAAGGGGTGAATGACAAGAAAATGTGTGATTGGATGATGCACATCGAGGCGGCGCGCGACAGACATGAGCAGAACGTCGAGGCCGTGTTGACGCCTAGTGGGGACGTCATCTATCGAGCGACACGTGACATCGAACGAGGGGAGCACCTGTTCGTGTGGTACGGGGAGGAGTTGGCGAGACACAGCGGGGTTCCCATTCTCACCCCGGGTAACATTCGAGGTACACACTAGTCGCAATTTGACTTTTGATTGTCATCTGTTTGGTTTAACAGCGTGGCTTCCTCACAAATGTAATATCACTAATATGCATACCAATTATGCATTATGTATATTCAGTTTGGGTAGAATCTATACATCAATATATTAACGAACATTCGGGCTTGTTAGTGTTGTGCATGAATATTCATGATGCCACGAATGGTTGTGTCTTGGCAAAGACACAAAACTGAAATCCTAATGATGTCGTTTTCTAAATTGAAATTTAGGGTATTTTAACTAATGTTCTGGCCTAGTTAGCTACGTCAAAAACTGTTACATGAGCTACATGGTAAATGTGTACAATTCCACGTAATATTACACGATTCTTATGGTTCTCTGTACAGGAGGCCAGCAGTACGTGTGCACGAGATGTCTGATATGCTTCCAACACCCCAACACGCTGAAGTCGCACATTATGTGGCACTGTCGACCAGTTTCGCCCTCTACCGCCACAATTGGTGACGAGCCGCTCTCAGGCAGACATATGACGCCGGTTGCACGCCCAATGCCGCCTCCCCTGCATGCTGTTCGCTATGGCGAGATGGTAGCTACGATGGAGAAACTGCAAGACGCGCTCCGACAGCAATATATAAAGCGCCAACAACTGACGTTTGGCGACGTTGTCGGACCATTCCGGCCGTTCTTTCTGCCAGCGCTCCCTGGAGTTCACTTACACGTAACGGACTGCCGCCACAGCACACCGACCACATCACCGGGCTACGTCAACGACTGTCCAACGCTAACTATTCATCACCCGTGTGAACCTCGTCCAACATCCATAGCGGTTGACCGTCACAGATTGAAGCAGCTGTCCGGATGCTTGGACATGCTAGAATCGACGTTGCCCGGTTGTCTACCGAACACGTCCCGAATGTTTCCGGACAATTACGAACCAACCATCGACAACTCTCGGCACACGTCTGACGCTGCACACAAGCGTCACCTGTGTGTCTACTGCGGCAAACTGTACTCGCGGAAATACGGGCTGAAGATACACTTGCGCACTCACACCGGCTACAAACCGCTGAGGTGCCGTGTTTGTGAGCGACCCTTCGGCGATCCGAGCAACCTGAATAAGCACGAGCGCCTCCATGCGACCGACGGCAGCGCCTTCTACCGGTGTCCGCATTGCGGCAAAGCCCTGGTGAGACGACGCGACTTGGAGCGACATCTGCAGTCCAGACACCCGACCGAGGCTCGAGTCAGTTCAGGGAAAGATGAGTGGACGATTGACGTAATTAGCGATGACTGAAATGGTGCCACCAAGTATGATAGTTTGCAACCTTCGTGGGGGATTTAATGCCTGAAACAGAGAGTTTAATTAGTTAGACTGCGTACGCCGCAAAATCAGAGAATATATATTTTGTTCGAGATAATAAAGACAATACAAAATAATATGCATTAATCTATTTGCCAAAAATGTGTATGTTGACTGTTACTAATGTCAGTCCAACGGTGGACATCCGAGGAAAGACATGCGGTCGACATTGTTAGCACGCTGCTTTAAATGTGGCTAAGCTCACGATAGCATTTATAAATAGTAGCTCGATGGCTTTGCAAACATGGATCTGAATTACTTATCTTATAATACAGCTTCTGGGTATACAAAAGGCGCTTATAGATTACAAATAACATTTACTTTACTAATGATTCGTGAATATATTTCTACATGACATGACATAACATGTTAACATGTAAAAATAAGATGTGTTTTACCCAGTACTGCACCAGTTACTGAGTTCAATTGTTGTTTAAATATTCTAGGAAGTCTATGTTTATTATGTATGCCTTTTAACATTGAGTACACGAATGCAACTTGGCTTCGACAATGCATTGACTACGGCTATTAGTTTTTTAACTGTGTTAAGGGTTTGCTTTATGTTACAATAAAAAGGTTATAGCAATGTAGTCGTCTTCCAAGGAGGGACTCCTCCAGTTCGTCCGGTCAAGAGCACATGCCACATTTAATTTTCACTTTTGTGCATTTGTTAATGTTTTGTAGGACAATGAGACCATAAAAAACCTTAATGCTCTCCACTGGCACAATATGTTGCCAATGCGCTGAACAGGTGTTGCCAAAACCACATCCCTCCATCTCTTTTTTTTAATCATGTCGCAAATGCGCTTACCTTCAAAATTGGCAGTTTTCGCAAAATATCAATACGCCGACCGGTGTGTCGGGAATGTCACCACAAAAACACCCACGCTTATTCCAATCCGCTTCATACAGCAACGACTTGATACAATAGGCAGTTCAATAGTGCTATTTCTTGGCAAATAAATAATTGAAATAGGATAACTTACGAATATTTAGGAGCTAAAATTGACGGTACTGAAGTTTTACAAGCCGACTCTGTAACATTTTTGGGTTCGACTATTTCTAAAGATCTTTCCTGGTGTAATAACACGATTGGCATCATTAAAAAAGCACAAAAACGCATGTACTTCCTTAGACACCTCAAACGATTCGGCTTATCTCAAGCAATATTAACACGTTTCTACCGCGCAGTTATTGAAAGTGTCTTGTCATTTTCTATCACTGTCTAGTTTGGTCGCGCCAGCCAAGATGAAATTAATCAAATTGAATCAGTCGTCAAGTACGCCTCTAAACTAATCGGGTTAAATATGCCGTTCATCAGATCTCTTTATCTAACTCGCAGTTTGCGCAAATCCAAGCGCATTGTACAAGACGAATATCATCCAGCCAACCATCTCTTTGAACTCCTTCCCTCCGGTAAGCGCTACCGTAGCATAAAAACTAAAACGACGCGATTTAACAATAGTTTCTATCCTCAAGCGCTGAGATTTTTAAACGGAGAGCCATCATAAATGTCTTGCCTCTGGTAGGTAGATGCAATGTCGCCTTTTTAATTTTTTTTTTTTTTAATCTTTAAATTTTTTTTTTTTTAAATCTTGCAACCTATTATATTACTCTCGCTTGTTTTCAACTGTTTTTAGTATTACGATTGTGATATGTAATGTTTAGTTCCGTGTGTGATTGGGTGCATGAGTGTATGTTTGTGCTAACGCCACAACACTACAAATTCCTTGTACTTGCTACTTGGTAATGAAACGTATCTTATCTTATCTTATCTTACATTCGTGAAACACATCCGGAAGTGTAACTGTAGACTGATCCTCTATCGTGGAACGTCGTTACTGGCTGGCTGTGCCTATCACCTTAAGTAGCGTGTGACTGAAAAGGCAGGTAACCAACTCAGTTGGCTGTAAGTGTAGTTTACCAAACCCCCCAAGGTGACGCCACCATCGGCCTATAACTGGAATCACTTGCATTTTCTCTCTCACCGTTACGCAGGGTTCGTGTTGCTTCGGACCAATCGCTGTGTGTCAGTACATATTAACATTTTAATAGATAATGTTGTGCAACTAGATATTAAAACTTTAATTAACCTATTATCCCACGAAGGAGACACGTGATGGCAACATTTGTCCAGAATGGCAGGGTGGAGGACATTATGACATCGGTATAAACTTTAGTCCAGGAAATACCCTTTTTTCCTTATATTTTAGTCAGACAATATTTAATTGTGTTTTCTTTACACTCCGTCTGATCTGGTGAATACACGACTAGATACATTTCGTTTTCCTGAGGTGTTTATACGTATTTGTGGACAACATATTGGTATTACAACAGTCCACGTAAAGGCTGTCCGATGACATACGTCAGCCTGTTTCGCTGACACTGAACTAGACCGTCTGGTCAGATTACTGGACTGGGCTCCAAAACTGGAGTTGATACTGTACCCCCCAGTAGAGGTCAGTTGATACTGTACCCCCCAGTAGAGGTCAGTTGATACTGTACCCCCCAGTAGAGGTCAGTTGATACTGTATCCCCGAGTAGAGGTCCTTGTGCATTTGAGAATACTTCGATTACAAATGTCAGTGTGCACTTTTGCCGCCTGGTGTACAATTACTGGTGTACAATTACTGGTGTATAATTAAGGCAAAAACGTAACCATTGGGATCTGCCACTTCTAAATTATCCATCCCAATATCAAATTGGACAGTTTAATTATATGCAAAAGATATGTTATGTAAATACGCAAAAATAGCATGTAGATATGAAAATTTTGATTTTTTAAGAAATAATAAACCGTTATTACATAATTACAACAATTGGAAAACCAAGTATAGCTAAATGATAATGTCGTATGCCTACCTGAACATAGTTATATGTTTTCGTGCAGCAGAAAGATAGCGTAAGTTACAAATAACACATTTGCACATTAATCGTTCAATGCCAGTCATTAATTACTTAAGTCCTACATCCACCATTGTTCGTTGAAAGCCTTTAGGCAATCGGAGACTGCCTGTCAATTAGCTGTATATTATTACAATAGACGGGGCTACTATTGTTGCCAATCTGTCGGCCACTTCTCGCGACGAGTCCACATGAAAAGTGGCATAAACACGCGGCTTACCATCAGTATGTAGGGCGCGGTGGCATCGAGGTTAGAACCTCGGACTCTCAAGCGAGAGAACCCGGGTTCGAATCTTTTTGCTGCCATTGTTCTGGCAATTTCGCTCACACCACGTTGCCACAGTTCACTCAGCTGTATAAATGAGTACCTGGCAGGGGCGGATATATGAATGAATTGTCTTCGCGCAGTAATTGCTCTATATAAGAACGTACCTTTTTATCAGTTTGTGGGCACTACACACGCAAGAACGGTTGGCGTGTCTGAAGTAAGATACAAATAATGATGTCTTAATGTTAACACACGCACAAAACTATATCATTAAAACATTTAGTAGAACAACGTGGTAACTATTTGTATCAGCAGATGCTGCTATTCTGCATTCGTGGTACCTTTCAATCCGTCAGAAAAGCTTTATGGTTTGATCTGCATATGTTATTTAAGAACATGTCGTTTACAAGACAGTGATGTGAGCTTGAGTGGTACCTGGCTAACCCTACCATTATGTAGCAGGGCATTTGATAATAATTATCCTCATTCACGCATCCTATCAAGCCAGAGACTGCTGTGTAGATCAGAACTCCCGCGTAACGACCTATTCAAATGTGTGTTTGTTAGTTGCCATGTTAGCCACTGGTATAATAAATATGTAGAACTTAAGCTATATGCGGGCACTTGGCGTTGATTGGCTGAAGACCGGTCGTCGTTGGTTTAACGGGTACTGACAGGCATTTCCTTGAATTGCTCTTTGATATTGGGCTTGTTCCCAGAATTACAAATGATTCGACTCATTTCAATTCACTGCGTAGGATATAATTATATGTGGCACTGGTAGAGTAGAACTACTACCATCCCTGGATCGCGAAGATGCTTTCATCTAGTACAATGATATGTTAAGCATTTTATGGTTATTTTTCAAGTTAATTCACGCAGAGCGGTGAATAACGTATGATGGATTAGTGGAGCAAGGAATGGCGGCTCGCATCAAAAAGGACTCTGTGTTACATAGTCCTTTGTGACTCAACGGGCATTCTTTATTCATAGTGATCTTTATGCGATAGTCTATCAACATCGATTCGCCATAGAAACATAGGAGCCAGTGCCGAATTTAGGGGCCAATGAACCTTGCCCAGTTGGCTCAGTCCTGCGATGGTAATAGTCCTTATACGCATACATATTACATGCCTTCCCCTGTACTAAACATGCCACTACACACGCTTTTATTACCAAATCCACCATAACGAAATCGGCTTTTGTCCGAATCGTTATCCCCGCCAGAGGCCGCCACCTCCGCCAAAGCGCTCACGTGTAGTGAAGATAAGCTTAATTCGTTCCAACCGTCCAATACTGAAGAAATTGGGCGAATTGTTTTTCGCGTTTTCAGTGCATAGTCAGAATGTCTTACCAGCCAAGAAATTAAATGGCTGAAATGATAGTTCAATATAACATTTGAACCGCGAGGTTGTTTTCCCGGTCCTGCCTTCGATGTAACAAGGACGCGGTGAAGTCGTGTGCCGTTGATAGATCAGCATAACGTCGTATCGTGCAGCGCCACCTACTGACTACGCAACTACGTCGTCAGCATTGTCTTCACGTTGAGAATTATCAGCACTTGTAGTTAGTTTGGTTGGATGATAGTCAGCAGTTGATCGGCCTTAAAAATTGGTTTTAAAATGGGAAGTCTATCTTTCGGATGATACACTAAAAGTGGCAGGTTCCTTCTAACTGGAGCCAATGCCAGGGAAAGTGGCAGGTTCCTTCTAACTGGAGCCAATGCCAGGGGAAGTGGCAGGTTCCTTCTAACTGGAGCCAATGCCAGGGAAAGTGGCAGGTTCCTTCTAACTGGAGCCAATGCCAGGGAAAGTGGCAGGTTCCTTCTAACTGGAGCCAATGCCAGGGGAAGTGGCAGGTTCCTTCTAACTGGAGCCAATGCCAGGGAAAGTGGCAGGTTCCTTCTAACTGGAGCCAATGCCAGGGGAAGTGGCAGGTTCCTTCTAACTGGAGCCAATGCCAGGGAAAGTGGCAGGTTCCTTCTAACTGGAGCCAATGCCAGGGAAAGTCAGATATTCCACATAAGGGGTAAATGCGTAATATAATATGTAGGAAGAAAAGAAAGAAACATTCAACTTGGGCACCGCCAACAAGTACGACTGTGTTCCTACGGAAGCTTGTTGTCACAGATAAACAAACTAATTAAGGCGTAATTTGGTACGGTTAATCGAAACGCGCCATATTTTCTCATTATGCTACTCAAGGGTAACTAAAATGGTCAATTGTGGCTACTGCAAAACAAATTCAAATCACGCGATGACACGTGAATAAAACGATTGATTTTGCCAACTGCCGGCCTTCATAACTATTGTCGCCGTTTTACGTGAACTGCCTACGCGATGGCACTCGAGGCAAGTACGCCTGTGTCGTGCTGGTTCATAGAAACCGCGCTATATCGGTGGCTTGGTCGTCAGCACGGGCGCAATCCATCAGTAGTAGAGGCAAGTTGACGAGGCCTTCGCCCGGCACACCCAACAAGCACGGCGGCCCGACACGAATCGATAGCGTTCTAATGGAGTTTATCACGGCGCTCGGAAATCGAAGATTCATGTCAAGTGTATTGATGGCGATATTGAGCACCTAATTGCAACAGTCTTCCATTATGGTTTGCCTCGGTGTCAACAGTACATACATAAGTGTGCATATCGACGACGATGATGGTTTTATTCATGATTGACAATCATATTGACTACGACGTAAATAGTGAACGCAGCGAGTCATTATTAATAGTTATCCTAACAAAGGCCAAACGGCAACAATACATCACTCATACTTTATATTTACTAAATTAGATGTAGATGTATCATACGGAACAATCAGTGTACTTGTATTGCCAGAGTGTCCTTGTTGAAAGCAAAACTAATTAAGGCTTCATTAAGCAAGGTAACGCCTGACAGCATAACACGTTATTATAGCCAGTTACAAATAAATAAATACCCTCTGATGAAAAGATCCTGAAAGAAATTTGATTAATTTGTCTGTTTTTGGTTGCACTGTTTTCATACGAAACAAATCCATCCAACTTTTGAAATCGCTCCAGAACCATGCATGGTGCTGCAGGCGACTTGTGCAATCCACAGTACCACAGCTGAACCAATGTTGGTCCAATCCGTAGTACCACAGCTGTACCCATGCTGGTTCAATCCGTAGTACCACAGCTGAATCCATGCTGGTTCAACCCGTAGTACCACAGCTGAACCCATGCTGGTTCAATCCGTAGTAACACAGCTGAACCCATGCTGGTTCAATCCGTAGTACCACAGCTGAACCCATGCTGGTTCAATCCGTAGTACCACAGCTGTACCCATGCTGGTTCAATCCGTAGTACCACAGCTGAATCCATGCTGGTTCAACCCGTAGTACCACAGCTGAACCCATGCTGGTTCAATCCGTAGTAACACAGCTGAACCCATGCTGGTTCAATCCGTAGTACCACAGCTGAACACATGCTGGTTCAATCCGCAGTACCACAGCTGAACCCATGCTGGTTCAATCCGTAGTAACACAGCTGAACCCATGCTGGTTCAATCCGCAGTACCACAGCTGAACCCATGCTGGTTCAATCCGTAGTACCACAGCTGAACCCATGCTGGTTCAATCCGTAGTACCACAGCTGAACCCATGCTGGTTCAATCCGTAGTACCACAGCTGAACCCATGCTGGTTCAATCCGTAGTAACACAGCTGAACCCATGCTGGTTCAATCCGTAGTACCACAGCTGAACCCATGCTGGTTCAATCCGTAGTACCACAGATGAACCCATGCTGGTTCAATCCGTAGTACCACAGCTGAACCCATGCTGGTTCAATCCGTAGTAACACAGCTGAACCCATGCTGGTTCAATCCGTAGTACCACAGCTGAATCCATGCTGGTTCAATCCGTAGTACCACAGCTGAACCCATGCTGGTTCAATCCGTAGTACCACAGATGAACCCATGCTGGTTCAATCCGTAGTAACACATCTGAACCCATGCTGGTTCAATCCGTAGTACCACAGCTGAACCCATGCTGGTTCAATCCGTAGTACCACAGCTGAACCCATGCTGGTTCAATCCGTAGTACCACAGCTGAACCCATGCTGGTTCAATCCGTAGTACCACAGATGAACCCATGCTGGTTCAATCCGTAGTACCACAGATGAACCCATGCTGGTTCAATCCGTAGTACCACAGATGAACCCATGCTGGTTCAATCCGTAGTACCACAGATGAACCCATGCTGGTTCAATCCGTAGTACCAAAGCTGAACCCATACTGGTTCAATCCGTAGTACCACAGCTGAACCCATGCTGGTTCAATCCGTAGTACCACAGCTGAACCCATGCTGGTTCAATCCGTAGTACCACAGATGAACCCATGGAGACCGGGGCAAGTTGTTAAAATTTTCAGTCACTTTTTGTGAAAATAATATTAGATGTATTATTTCTGTCAACGTATACATTAAGTTTATTATTCGTGTTAATAAACTGTACCATACCATTGATATTCCACATTGTAGCTAGATAGACATGTGAAGTTTCCCAGGCGCGGTCGACTGTAACAAGTTGCCCCGTAAGCGGGGCAAGTTGTTACATCATACGGGGCACGTTGTTACAACAAAGAACGTGTGGTTCGCAAAGCAAGTGTCACTCGTACAAATTACTGTTATTACATTAATTGGATTATACATACTTATATAATATCTTATATACATTGTGTATAACAAGGTAATTGTTCACAGCTTCATATATTAAGCTTTTCGTTTTTAGTTACCAAAGGGGACTTATTCCCCGGATTCTTTCATAACAAACAATTGTAAATGGAATATGAATTATTGGATGGAGTAGGAAATTGTGAATGGATATATATATAAATAAATAAAATATAAATAAATATTGCACGATTCTTTGAAATGTGGATGTTTGTGCGTGTATCATTCAGTCAAGCAGAAATCGCATTACATATATATATATATATATATATATATATATATATATATATATCATTATATATATATATATATATATATATATATATATATATATATATATATATATATATATATATATATATATATATATATATATATATATATATATATATATATATATATATATATATATATATATATATATATATATATATATATATATATATATAATGATATATATATATATATCTATATATATATATATATATATGTGTGTGTAATGCGATTTCTGCTTGACTGAATGATACACGCACAAACATCCACATTTCAAAGAATCGTGCAATATTTATTATTTGCTCAAATAGGGCTATGCCATAACAATTAAGCAAGATTGATCAAGATTGCCATCTGAGACAAAACACCCGGATGACAAGTGGACAAGGAAGCCATTGCCTTATCGAGAGTCCAACCATTTGTCATCTGTGTGAAACCCGCCCTTCTGAGATATTTAATTTTGTTCGATGCTGCTTGCGTTAACAGTACTGGTTATAAACTAGTGCGATAGACTTCACAAGGAAAATAAAGCATTCACAAGTTAAATAAGTGTTGTTCTTTCAGTCATTGTCAGCACATAACTCGCTGACTGAGCCATCGGTGCGAGCCGCCCGAACGTTGTTACAGCTATAACAACTTGCCCCAATACAATTGTAACAATTTGCTCCAAACACAATTTTGCAGTTGAACGCACGTGGGCGATAACAAATCTTTTTTTTAGTTTAACTTCTACTTGGCATAACCCCTTATGCTATATAGTAGACTTGTTTGGAGTTTCATTCACGAAACATAAAATGTGGCTGCCTGAGATGAAAATGTGTGGGCATACCCAACAAAGTTTTTGATAGTTAAAAAGTAATTTTTTTCCACACCCCATTAATTTCGTCTCCCGATTTTTGGACTGCTAGTGGACTTCCATCCAACTACTGTCGACGTTATCTCCTCATGTGTTCTGTGTTTTCGTAAAGCGACTCTGTAACAACTTGCCCCTGTATACAATTAGCCCCGGTCTCCGATACCACAGCTGTACCCATGATGATGCAATCCGTACTACCACAGGTGAACCCATCCATGATGGTGCAATCCACAGTACCACAGGTGAACCCATCCATGATGATGCAATCCGTACTACCACAGGTGAACCCATCCATGATGGTGCAATCCACAGTACCACAGGTGAACCCATCCATGATGATGCAATCCGTACTACCACAGGTGAACCCATCCATGATGGTGCAATCCACAGTACCACAGGTGAACCCATCCATGATGGTGCAATCCGTACTACCACAGGTGAACCCATCCATGATGGTGCAATCCACAGTACCACAGGTGAACCCATCCATGATGATGCAATCCGTACTACCACAGGTGAACCCATCCATGATGGTGCAATCCACAGTACCACAGGTGAACCCATCCATGATGATGCAATCCGTACTACCACAGGTGAACCCATCCATGATGGTGCAATCCACAGTACCACAGGTGAACCCATCCATGATGGTGCAATCCGTACTACCACAGGTGAACCCATCCATGATGGTGCAATCCGCAGTACCACAGGTGAACCCATCCATGATGATGCAATCCGTACTACCACAGGTGAACCCATCCATGATGGTGCAATCCACAGTACCACAGGTGAACCCATCCATGATGATGCAATCCGTACTACCACAGGTGAACCCATCCATGATGGTGCAATCCACAGTACCACAGGTGAACCCATCCATGATGGTGCAATCCGTACTACCACAGGTGAACCCATCCATGATGGTGCAATCCGCAGTACCACAGGTGAACCCATCCATGATGGTGCAATCCGTACTTCCACAGGTGAACCCATCCATGATGATGCAATCCGTACTACCACAGGTGAACCCATCCAAGATGATGCAATCCGTACTACCACAGGTAAACCCATCCATGATGATGCAATCCGTACTACCACAGGTTAACCCATCCATGATGATGCAATCCGTACTACCACATGTGAACCCATCCATGATGGTGCAATCCGCAGTACCACAGCTGAACCCATCCATGATGATGCAATCCGTACTACCACTGGTGAACCCATCCGTGATGATGCAATCCGTACTACCACAGGTGAACCCATCCATGATGATGCAATCCGTACTACCACAGGTGAACCCATCCGTGATGATGCACTCCGTACTACCACAGGTGAACCCATCCATGATGATGCAATCCGTACTACCACAGGTGAACCCATCCATGATGATGCAATCCGTACTACCACTGGTGAACCCATCCATGATGGTGCAATCCGTACTACCACAGGTGAACCCATTCATGATGATGCAATCCGTACTACCACAGGTGAACCCATCCATGATGATGCAATCCGTACTACCACAGGTGAACCCATCCATGATGATGCAATCCGTACTACCACAGGTGAACCCATCCATGATGGTGCAATCCGTACTACCACAGGTGAACCCATCCATGATGATGCAATCCGTACTACCACAGGTGAACCCATCCATGATGATGCAATCCGTACTACCACAGGTGAACCCATCCATGATGATGCAATCCGTACTACCACAGGTGAACCCATCCATGATGGTGCAATCCGCAGTACCACAGCTGAACCCATCCGTGATGATGCAATCCGCAGTACCACAGCTGAACCCATCCGTGATGATGCAATCCGCAGTACCACAGCTGAACCCGAGATGGCGCAATCCGCAGAAAACTTCAGCCAATTTCCTTGATATCTTCCAAATTGTTACTGACACCTTTCGTAAGTCCCTTGATGTCTTCTCCGGTGTTATTTACACCTGGACTATTGTGAAGAACACATCGAAGTACAAATACATGGCCCTTTTAATTGAACATTCTTTTGAGATAGATTTACCTAGCATGTATATATACAGAATGGATACTTAAATTACCGATTGACAAATTTTCATTTGGGAATTTTTTTGCCGGTTTCTGCCAACTGGGCGGCGGAAACCTATTTCTATTAGGCCGGTTTTTACCGGTTTTTACATGTTGGTAGAAACAGCAAACTTTGGTGATCGCAGATTTGCACACTGAATCACAAAGATGTATGAGAGACATGTTGGCTGCCAAAACAATGCACTATATACAGGCAGTTAAAAGAATGCTCGGTATGGCTAAAACATCTACTCACTTAGATTAACTCAAAGTCTGAGTAATCCTTCTTCTGTCTTATATATTGTAATCTGTAATGGAAAACAACGTTTGATATAACCAATGTCCACGGAGGCACTGATCTGGCAGTGGCGTGTTAACCTTCAACTTTTATAAGGTTTCATTGAAATTGAGAAGGAATAACTGAAATTTACTCACCGAGATTAACTCAAAATGTGATAAATCCCCCTTTCAGATCCATTGGAAAAAGAAAACAACCTTTGATGCTACCACTATCCAGGGAGGAATTATTTCAGTTTAGCTGTAAAACACCTACAGAAACAAAGAAACATAACAATCTGTCAGTTTGACCAACTGACCAAAAGAATGAAATAATCAAACAATATGCGGCCAATTAACAAATGGTGTATGTTCATGGTGATATCTTAATTGAGTCCTCCCTGCCCTCAAATTAAAAAAAAATCAAACAAACCTGACAACTGATTATCAGTGAATAAATAAATTTTAAATATATCAAGCTCAAATGTTCCATTTTCGTCCTTAATTCAAGTGTGCTGTTACATTATGGGTTATTACATTATGTGCCATTACAGGATGTGTTATTACATTATGTGCCATTACAGGATGTGCCTTTTTCTTATATATGCCACTTTGCGTCGTGCCAATTTCTGATGTGTCTTTCTGTCGGGAAATCATTTATTGGCATCCAGTATGTTGATCGTCGACATCTCGAAATGTCAGAATGCTGCGACAGTCTGCCTCAGTAGCGTGACTTAATTGGCGTCACGGTGGATGTGAACTTTTCTCGTTTGCGTCAAACACAATAAGACGCGTTAATTTCCGACGCTGGAGGCGACATGGCAGTCGGCGTGTCTAGGTAACTGTGTTGTCAACGCAGTTGCCTAGAACCCACCCCGTTCGCGTGTTAAGGAGACAACAAAGAACTGTGCGGGGCATCGTCAAACAGAAAGGGCACCCCGGGAGCTTCCATTAAAGCAAGAGGTGTGGTCTGTTTCTCGTGTTTGTTGAGGTGATCAAAGTAAATAGATGTCTTACAAATGGCGTTTTTTTGTCGTATTCGCTCGTCCAGGCACGAACACAACACAAACACATTGTGTGTTTGTCCGTAGGGGAGACCGGGGCTAGTTGTTACAATTTTCAGTTAAAGTCACTTTTTGTGAAAAGTATTTTAGATGCATTATTTCTTTCAACGTATACGCTAAGTTTATTATTCGTGTTAATAAAATGTACCATACCATTAATAGTTCATATTGTAACTAGATAGACATGTGAAGTTTCCCAGGCGCTGTCGACTGTAACAACTAGCCCCGTAAGCGTGGCAAGTTGTTACATCATACGGGGCACGTTGTTACAGCAAAGAATGTGTGGTTCGCAAAGCAAATGTCACTCATACATATGTTACTGTTATTACATTAATTGGATTATACACACTTTGACACCTTGTACACAGTGTACATAACAATGTAGGTGTTCACAGCTTCATACATTAATTGGATTATACACACTTAGACATCTTGTACATAGTGTGCATAACAATGTAGGTGTTCACAGCTTCATACATTAATTGGATTATACACACTTTGACACCTTGTACACAGTGTACATAACAATGTAGGTGTTCACAGCTTCATACATTAATTGGATTATACACACTTTGACACCTTGTACACAGTGTACATAACAATGTAGGTGTTCACAGCTTCATACATTAATTGGATTATACACACTTTGACACCTTGTACACAGTGTACATAACAATGTAGGTGTTCACAGCTTCATACATTAATTGGATTATACACACTTAGACATCTTGTACACAGTGTACATAACAATGTAGGTGTTCACAGCTTCATACATTAATTGGATTATACACACTTTGACACCTTGTACACAGTGTACATAACAATGTAGGTGTTCACAGCTTCATACATTAAGTTTTTCATTTTAAATACCAAAGGGGACCCATTCCCTGGATTCATACATAACAAACAATTGTGAATAAAATATGAATTATTGAATGGAGCAGGAAATAATGAATGGAAATTTATATGTAATGCGACTTCTACTTGATTGAACGATACACGCACGTATGCACGTACGCACTCACGCACAAACATCCATATTTCAATTAATCGTGCAATATTTATTAATTGCTCAAAAAGGGCCATGCCATACAACTTTAAAAAGATTTCACAAGATTGCCATCCAAGACAAAACTAAAAAAATGGCAAGTGGACAAAGAAGCCATTGGCTTATCGAGAGTCCAAGCATTTACCATTTATGTGTAACCCGCCCTTCTGAAATACTTGTTAATTTGTTTGACGCTGCTAGCATTAACAGTACTGATTATAAACCTGTACTTTAGGCTTCACAAGTGAAATAAAGCGTTCACACGTCGTGGTTAAATATGTTTTGTACTTTGTCATTGTCAGCCCACAACTCGCTGACTGGGACATCGGGTCGAGCCGCCCGAACGTTGTTACAGTTGTAACAACTTGCCCCAAACACAATTTTTGCAGTTGAACGCACGTGGACGATAACAAATCCTTCTTTTCCGGTTTAACTTCTACTTGGCATAACCCCTTATACTATATAGTAGACATGTTTGAAGTTTCATTCACGAAACCTAAAAAGTGGCTGCCTGAGATGAAAATGTGTGGGCATACCCAAAAACGTTTGAAGTGGTTACAAGTCATTTTTGTCCACACCGATTTTTGGACAGTGTGCCTGAGGGTGGACTCCCTACCAAGTACAGTCGATGGTATCCACATATATGTGCTATGTTCTCGTAAGGCGACTCTGTAATAACTTGTCCCTGAATACAACTAGCCCCGGTCTCCCCTATGTGTGTCTGTATGCACGGCATGCAAGCCCTCTTGACACAAGTTTGAGTTGACGAATAATTACTCTGTGATCTTGTTCAATAATATATATATATATATATTATATATATATATATATATATATATATATATATATATATATATATATATATATATATATATATATATATATATATATATATATATATATATATATATATATATATATATATATATATATATATATATATATATATATATTATATATATATATATATATTATATATATATATATATATATATTATATATATATATATATATATATATATATATATATATATATATATACACCTGTTCCTAAATACTTCCATTCCTGCGGTGGCACTGATGAAGATATAGAGCGCATAATGACCACCACGTAGATATAAACGTCGGCGTCCACGCAATAAATTCGTCTTTTTAACATTATTAAACTATTGTTCGTATGTTTTCTGCAAATAAGACATGTAATGTGTTGCTTTCATGGGCATGTCAAGCGGTCGGTGTATTCCAGTGGAGATGTTTACACAGAAACAGAAACGGTCCCAACGAGTCCGCTGCCTGGCGCGTCTAATCGATGCAGAGCGGGCGACGAATGAAACTGGCGCGTCTGTCGACGCTGCGCCAGTGTTCCGCTGACTCGCGCCTGACTCGCCAGTGCTCGGAACACACGCCCAGCTTGCTACGGACACCACACGAAGCATGGCCACCATGACCGCAGCGGTCAGCCTCTGTCTACTTCTGGTCCTGCCCGCAGTGTTGTCCCAGCGATGGACCTTCGATGGTAAGTGTACGTTGTCGATCGTGGTCTCGGGTCCTGGTCCGTTAGCTGAAACACTAGAGGGAGTGATTCAATTGTTTCATAAGCATATGATTTTTAGTCTGACGCCAATGTTTCCTTACGGTATATTGTTTGACCTTGTGGGATAGAAACGATAAATTAAATTTCAAAAATATGACAAAGTAAGCAGTTTATCATGAATGTTTTATTTTACTGTGCTGCATTTAAAATTGCTATAAATATGTTGTCTGACAACCCAGCTGTTATAAATATAAAAAATGCAACATCTCATAGAATTGTTTAGCATATCAACATTTTTACATTACTTAATACTGTCTGACTCACTGGTCAAGCTCTTCATTTTATTTAGTCGCGTTGCGCCATCGATTCTTCACAAACGTTGATGTTTAATGTACGTCGCTGTCTCTCTTGGTAAACCGACGCGGTATGGGTCACAAGAGGAACGTTGATGTTTAATGTACGTCGCTGTCTCTCTTGGTAAACCGACGCGGTATGGGTCACAAGAGGAACGTTTCTATTTATCCACCACCGTATAATCTGCAAAGCAACGACCTAGCAACATGGAAACAGGGGACTCCCGGATATAATCAATCGAACATGTATTTAAATGTCATGACATATTTGTTAAATCTTTACGAACTAAATAGTAATACAAATATCGAATTGTCTACTTCATACAGTAACGAACGCATATGTTTATTATGTAATAGTGATGTGTTCCATCATGTGTTTGTCATACAAATGTTTGTCAGACAAATGTGATTTTTTTCATTTTATTTGTCTAGATGTCCATGTTAAAGTATGTAACATTATCCGCGCACACACATACCTATTGTCCATAAAAGTCTCGCGCAGAAAGCACTAACTTAAATAATGTCAAAAATATTAACTTACAAAAAAATTGTTTCGGAGAGCGCGCATTGGCGTCCTTGCTTGTTAACCAGTGGCGTATTGGGAGGGGGGCATTGGTACCTCTGGCTAAATTTTTTCATTTTTTTCATTTTCATTCATTTTTGTTGTTGTAATTTGTGATCTAATGGGTCGCGAAGCTTTCCCGTGAGATCCTAGATACTCCACTAGTGCTATTAATGTATCTGTGTATGCAACTATGCATACTCTGGCAAATGGCATGTCATATCCCCTTTTTAACCAGTATCTAATAAAATTATATTGCGACATAAAACACATCAACGAGGACAAGAATGCATTTATTACGGGCACTTAAAACATCAATATGCCCAAATGGTTGTGATAAATGTACTTTATAACGGCTGATGTGAAACAACTTTAATATAAGCCTGTTTGAGATCAACTGCCTGTTTGAATGTGTAAACCCAATGACTGTCAAATAAAAAGATCGTAAGACGATATTTTCAAGACCAAAACCGTTACGGCGCTTGCCAAAGTAAGATTGTTGTCGCTGTTGCCAAGTGAGCGTACGTGGACATATTCGCTTTACAAGAGCCTATCTCGGCTCTCCAAGCTAACACATTATCATGGTATGCGGTGGACGACGTGCGTTGAATGCAGAGCGCGGACAATGTAACAAAGGCCTCGTGCTCGAGAGAGTTGCGTGGCAAGAGGTAGTATGGCATAACTTCTAGGAACATTTTATTACATAATTACGCTGTCTCGCATCGTTGATTAAATATAACCAGATCTTAACAATATCACCACGGGCGTGTGCATTGTCCCTGCAGCACATGTCAAATAACAGTCGCATGTTGAAAACCATAACTAAGCACATTCAGCATTCTTTGCACGATCTCAATGGTTGTCGTAATATAGATGCGTCATATTCTGATAGTAGCAACAACAGCTCAACATGTGGATTCATGTATACTATATATAAACAACTGTAGCGTATCTCAATGCATTGCCATTCACATGACCTGTCATATACGCGCAAACACGCACGAACGCACGCACGAACACACGCACGCGCACGTACGCGCACAAACACACACACACACACACACACACACACACACACACACACACACACACACACACACACACACACACACACACACACACACACACACACACACACACACACACACAAACATATAAATTTCGAAATATGTAATTACATTGGATCAATCTTGTTTGATAAACCCTTACCTCCTGGGGATTGTCTTGCGGGTCTTCGAGAGACATGGTCACGTAATAGCACAGAACGAATTAATCACCATCTGCCCTAGAATAACGTATCTGATATATTTGACATATGTTTTAACCAACCGTCATGATGAGAAGGCATCACTACATGTTTTAATGTGCCCGTACCGTGTTGGTGTTACTTGAACGTTGCGCAAGTCCACGTTGTTCACTGCTATTGAACCGTATATTCATATGACGTGTGTTTAGACTTTTAAATATCGTTTTCTAACCTTCTTACAATAATGGAAAATTTCCCTAATTTCTGTGTTGTTGAAAAATTAACGATAGCGTTGATATGTGGGGTTCCAATATATCTTCTGCAAGTTATTGCTAATGTATGGTTAGTTGTGTTATTTAAATGTAGTGGAATTTGTACAATGTCAGTGCCGGACCCATTAAAAGGTCCCACACTGTAATGTCAAGTATTTTGGCATATACTTTATAATATATAATCAATGTCCAAAACTACATGTAGTTTTGACATCATATATCATAAGCCAATATTATTTAGAACGTTATGAAAATTCGTTAGCCGATTATAATCATAAAAACCTTCAAAGCTTTTCTCTTTTATTAGATTACACATTTTACTAGACTAGCCATTTAATAACTGCGCCCAGCACGTTAGCCTTTTTTGTCTTACAAACACCTTTAAGTTCATTCTACTTTGAATTAAGTTTTTAAATATATTTACAAAATAACCGCTGGACCATGTGTATATGTGTATCCCACGACTTTACATACAACCCCTGGTGTTTTCTTCAAACTGCCTCAAGAAAATGCTGCTTATGTTTTATTGATATTAACAAAATGTTTTAGTTGATTAAAATAATGTGTAAAGAGCTTAGCATGCATAACAAAAGCTAATCATTTATATTGATGGACAAGGTGACTTGCAGCCATGTTAGATATTACTCAACTTGTGCGACGGACAATTTGAAAGTTTTGGTTAAAACCGCACCGCTTTAAATTTGTTGAACAATATCAGGTAAAAATCGAAAAAACACGAGCATGTTTATCACGGGAAACAAGTTTTGATTGAAGGAAATAATCATATTCATGCTTTAAATAAAGTCAATGTATGTGTGAACGAGTGCTCGGCAATCAGTAATCTGATACAAGGGACACTGGAGAGGCGAGATCACTTTCATCAAAGACATATTTCTAGAAAACGGCAAAACATTAAGCCTACCATTTGTAATAAACATGATTTGGTTTGAATTCTCGCATGTCCACATGTCCACTTGTCCACATGTCCACTTGTCCACATGTCCACTTGTAATAAGGCAAGTTTCGCAAAGGCAGAAGAGAAACAGCGACTCCGCCGTTGTTGGTCTGATGTCTGTGCACAGTACATGTGACTGACAGGTCAGTCTACAGTTCTCGATGTCCGTCAACGTCAGTGGGTATCAGTTACTTTGCACCATTAATCCGTCTTTGTTGAACTCTGGTCTCCATGGAATCGCCATTAAAACATTTGTTTGCTGCGCGTAATTTCCTGTGTTTTTGTCAGATACTATGTATACAAATACTTCGTTTCTGTCGCGCTCGGTTTGACAGATGCGTATTCGGATATTATATTTGACTAACCGCGTTTGCCGCCTGCAGCGTATTGCTAAATACGACAGCGCGTTGCGGGAAATCGATACGTGATGTTTTTAAATTTAGCCATTTTGTTGGCATTTCGGACCTGGGTGAAGTGTCGACTAATAAAACTGAGCGCCTACGCTCTCATTAGCTCCAGCTTTGACATTCACACAAGACGTGCAGGTGAATACAAAGCGTGCCAGAATTAAACTCGACTGCGAACCCCTCAACATCTCGCGACGCCTTCATCAAGTGCGGCCTGGTTTAATTAAACTAGACACGCCCATGGTTGAACGTCACGGAATTAAATTCTTGTTAGTAGCATATATATAGCCTTCGTTGCATATTTATAGCGGTGCTTTCGATGTACGCATGATGCATTTTTATCAATATTGTTTAAACTAGTGTAAACTAATGGTGCGTTTCTTTCTGACAACGTTCAATGTGGTGTGATTATCACTTTACTGTTACTGGTGGTGTTATACATACGTGCTACAGGTGATGTCATTAATATAACCATTAATACGACTAATAGAGTTAGCTGGAACATGGTGACCGTTTCACTAAGATAATGAGCTCATACCAATCTTAGTGAAACCCTGGTCCTTGGCTCTTTTCGGAAATGGGAATGCGACTCAAGTGATTTTATTCACCACCAAACAAGCACCAAAACAACAGAAGAAATGGTGTGCTGGCAAGTTGCGGGCGACTGAAATGCAGATCTAGCTAGAACGCAATCAAGCACTTGAGAACGTTCAAGTTGATAAAGATAAGATATAACCGATGGAAAGAGCACTTCCAATGTCTTCTAAGCCGCCCATCCACAATGGCCAACAACTCACTGTATATCATGGAACAACTGGAACCAATCCACTGTATATAATGGAACAACTGGAACAACCCACTGTAAACCATGGAACAACTGGAACAACCCACTGTAAACCATGGGACAACTGGAACAACCCACTGTATACCATGGAACAACTGAAACAACCCACTGTATACCATGGAACAACTGAAACAACCCACTGTAAACCATGGAGCAACTGGAACAACCCACTGTAAACCATGGAATAACTGAAACAACCCACTGTATACCATGGGACAACTGGAACAACCCACTGTATACCATGGAACAACTGAAACAACCCACTGTATACCATGGAACAACTGAAACAACCCACTGTAAACCATGGAGCAACTGGAACAACCCACTGTATACCATGGAACAACTGAAACAACCCACTGTAAACCATGGAGCAACTGGAACAACCCACTGTATACCATGGAACAACTGAAACAACCCACTGTATACCATGGAACAACTGAAACAACCCACTGTAAACCATGGAGAAACTGGAACAACCCACTGTATACCATGGAACAACTGGAACAACCCACTGTATACCATGGAACAACTTAAACAACCCACTGTAAACCATGGAGCAACTGGAACAACCCACTGTATACCATGGAACAACTGAAACAACCCACTGTAAACCATGGAGCAACTGGAACAACCCACTGTATACCATGGAACAACTGGAACAACCCACTGTATACCATGGAACAACTTAAACAACCCACTGTAAACCATGGAGCAACTGGAACAACCCACTGTATACCATGGAGCAACTGGAACAACCCACTGTATACCATGGAACAACTGAAACAACCCACTGTAAACCATGGAGCAACTGGAACAACCCACTGTATACCATGGAACAACTGGAACAACCCACTGTATACCATGGAACAACTTAAACAACCCACTGTAAACCATGGAGCAACTGGAACAACCCACTGTATACCATGGAGCAACTGGAACAACCCACTGTATACCATGGAACAACTTAAACAACCCACTGTAAACCATGGAGCAACTGGAACAACCCACTGTATACCATGGAACAACTTAAACAACTCACTGTATACCATGGAACAACTGGAACAACCCACTCTATACCATGGAACAACTTAAACAACCCACTGTAAACCATGGAGCAACTGGAACAACCCACTGTATACCATGGAGCAACTGGAACAACCCACTGTATACCATGGAGCAACTGAAACAACCCACTGTATACCATGGAGCAACTGGAACAACCCACTGTATACCATGGAACAACTAAAACAACCCACTGTAAACCATGGAACAACTGAAACAACCCACTGTATACCATGGAACAACTGAAACAATTCACTGTATACCATGGAACAACTGAAACAACCCACTGTATACTGGAACAACTTAAACAACCCACTGTAAACCATGGAGCAACTGAAACAACCCACTGTAAACCATGGAACAACTTAAACAACCCACTGTAAACCATGGAGCAACTGAAACAACCCACTGTAAACCATGGAATAACTGAAACAACTCACTGTATAGTATACCATGGAACAACTAAAACAACCCACTGTAAACCATGGAACAACTGAAACAACCCACTGTATACCATGGAACAACTGAAACAACTAACTGTATACTATGGAACAACCCACTATATACTATGTAACAACTGGAACAACCCACTCTATACCATGGAACAACTGGAACAACCCACTCTATACTATGGAACAACCTACTATATACTATGGAACAACGGGAACAACCCACTCTATACCATGGAACAACTGGAACAACCCACTCAACATGTGAGCTAAAAGTATTTTTTTGATGCTTTTCAACAAATTTGGTAATTGTGATTAATGTCTGCTGGTGTGTAAACTATCAACGCACGTGGCCAGACTTTATTATTCGTGCACTTACGAACAGTTTAACTATGTACAGAGAAGAAGATAATTTACATCACTTCGCGCATTAATGAGAAGTTAATTAAATAAGCTTAATTGTCGAAACGGGTCTAGTTGAGCCACCCAAGGCCCGAGGGAGGGGATTAGTTGAGCCACCCAAGGCCCGAGGGAGGGGATTAGTTGAGCAGCGGTTAAAGAATGAAGACGAGTGATCTTTACCCCAAAATGCATCAAGGAATTATTTTTTCTGAGCAAATTAGGACATCGGATAGCTCCGAGAGAACTTATTAGCTCCGAGAGAACTTATTAGCTCCGAGAGAACTTATTAGCAGTTAGTGACACTTTTTTCGATTGGTATATAAGTCAATCATTTTATAAATAATAAGTGTGTCGACTTATTGATTAAGCGTGCATACTTGTCAGAGGCGTGTCGTACCCATTCGGTAGATGTATTGGCTGAGTTTTTTTTAATGAATTTTGTGTACAAGGCCTACGTAAATTATATGAATAATTTGTTTGTACAAGGTCTACGTAAATTATATAAATAAAGCTTTTAAGCAACTTCCGCTACACTGTGGCTCAACTTACCCCACACCAAATGTTAGTTGAGCCAGCTTACCAACCCTATTTGAATCAGCTATATATAATTATATATGCATGCTAAAAATTTTATTTTGGTATAAAATTATATATTGATAATCATAGTTTATGTTAGTAAAAACGATTTTGACTTACAAATATAATTGCGCCCTAGACATCAAAAAGAATGAAAAATGGCTCAACTAACACTGCCTTCCCCTACCATGGAACAACTGCCAATTCGTGAAGAACTTAGCATCGAACCATCACGTGAAGAACTAACATGCACCATCAAAGAGCTGAAGCCAGTAACGTCTCTGGATGCGATGACATCCCATGTGAAGTGCTTAAAATGCAGCGATAAGCTAAAAGAACAGTTACTTGTACACTTGGCACACGAAAATAATTCCATAAGAGTTTAAAGACGCTATCATAATTACAATTTCCAAAACGAAAGGTGACTGAGCCGACTATGGCAACCAGCGTGGAATATCGCTCTTTTATACACCTGGACGAATAATGCCAAACATTATTCTAAAACGTCTTCAGGAAATAGCAGAATTGTCTTAAGAACAAGAACTGGTGGACGCCTTTACAAAAAAAAACTGGTTTAAAAACAAACGCCACATTATGTGAAAACTGCGTAAAAAAATGTACTATATGCAGGTGACATAGCCCTTGGAGCGTCAACCTTGCAATGTGTACAGATGACACGGCCCTTGGAGCGTCAACCTTGCAATGTGTACAGATGACATAGCCCTTGGAACGTCAACCTTGCAATGTGTACAGATGACACAGCCCTTGGAGCGTCAACCTTGCAGTGTGTACAGATGACACAGCCCTTTGAGCGTCAACCTTGCAATGTGTACACATGACACAGACCTTGGAGCGTCAACCTTGCAATGTGTACAGATGACACGGCCCTTGGAGCGTCAACCTTGCAATGTGTACAGATGACATAGCCCTTGGAGCGTCAACCTTGCAATGTGTACAGATGACACAGCCCTTGGAGCGTCAACCTTGCAATGTGTACAGATGACACAGCCCTTTGAGCGTCAACCTTGCAATGTGTACACATGACACAGACCTTGGAGCGTCAACCTTGCAATGTGTACAGATGACACGGCCCTTGGAGCGTCAACCATGCAATGTGTACAGATGACATATCCCTTGGAGCGTCAACCTTGCAATGTGTACAAATGACACAGCCCTTGGAGCGTCAACCTTGCAATGTGTACAGATGACATAGCCCTTGGAGCGTCAACCTTGCAATGTGTACAGACGACACAGCCCTTGGAGCGTCAACCTTGCAATGTGTACAGATGACACAGCCCTTGGAGCGTCAACCTTGCAATGTGTACAGACGACACAGCCCTTGGAGCGTCAACCTTGCAATGTGTACAGACGACACAGCCCTTGGAGCGTCAACCTTGCAATGTGTGCAGATTACACATCCCTTGGAGCGTCAACCTTGCAATGTGTACAGATGACATAGCCCTTGGAGCGTCAACCTTGCAATGTGTACAGATGACACGGCCCTTGGAGCGTCAACCTTGCAATGTATACAGATGACACGGCCCTTGGAACGTCAACCTTGCAATATGTACAGATGACATAGCCCTTAGAGCGTCAACTTTGCAATGTGTACAGATGACACGGCCCTTGGAGCGTCAACCTTGCAATATGTACAGATGACACAGCCCTTGGAGCGTCAACCTTGCAATGTGTACAGATGCACATCCCTTGGAGCGTCAACCTTGCAATGTGTACAGATGACATATCCCTTGGAGCGTCAACCTTGCAGTGTGTACAGACGACACAGCCCTTGGAGCGTCAACCTTGCAATGTGTACACATGACACAGCCCTTGGAGCGTCAACCTTGCAATGTGTACAGATGACATAGCCCTTGGAGCGTCAACCATGCAATGTGTACAGATGACACAGCCCTTGGAGCGTCAATCTTGCAATGTGTACAGAAGACATAGCCCTTGGAGCGTCAACCTTGCAATGTGTACAGACGACACAGCCCTTTGGGGCGTCAACCTTGCAAGTGTACAGATGACACAGCCCTTGGAGCGTCAACCTTGCAATGTGTACAGACGACACAGCCCTTGGAGCGTCAACCTTGCAATGTGTACAGACGACACAGCCCTTGGAACGTCAACCTTGCAGTGTGTACAGACGACACAGCCCTTGGAGCGTCAACCTTGCAATGTGTACACATGACACAGCCCTTGGAGCGTCAACCTTGCAATGTGTACAGATGACATAGCCCTTGGAGCGTCAACCATGCAATGTGTACAGATGACACAGCCCTTGGAGCGTCAATCTTGCAATGTGTACAGAAGACATAGCCCTTGGAGCGTCAACCTTGCAATGTGTACAGACGACACAGCCCTTTGGGGCGTCAACCTTGCAATGTGTACAGATGACACAGCCCTTGGAGCGTCAACCTTGCAATGTGTACAGACGACACAGCCCTTGGAGCGTCAACCTTGCAATGTGTACACACGACACAGCCCTTGGAACGTCAACCTTGCAATGTGTACAGATGACACAGCCCTTGGAGCTTTAACCTTGCAATGTGTACAGACGACACAGCCCTTGGAACGTCAACCTTGCAATGTGTGCAGATGACACAGCCCTTGGAGCGTCAACCTTGCAATGTGTACAGACGACACAGCCCTTGGAGCGTCAACCTTGCAATGTGTACAGACGACACAGCCCTTAGAGCGTCAACCTTGCAATGTGTACAGACGACACAGCCCTTGGAGCGTCAACCTTGCAATGTGTACAGACGACACAGCCCTTGGAGCGTC
The DNA here is from genome assembly GCA_963662155.1 of Lamellibrachia columna. Classification (NCBI taxonomy): domain Eukaryota; kingdom Metazoa; phylum Annelida; class Polychaeta; order Sabellida; family Siboglinidae; genus Lamellibrachia; species Lamellibrachia columna. The sequence continues at coordinate 6,700,515 of OY759270.1, read as the reverse complement.
AACCTTGCAATGTGTACAGATGACACAGCCCTTGGAGCGTCAACCTTGCAATGTGTACAGACGACACAGCCCTTGGAGCGTCAACCTTGCAACGTGTACAGACGACACAGCCCTTGGAGCGTCAACCTTGCAATGTGTACAGATGACACAACCCTTGGAGCGTCAACCTTGCAATGTGTACAGACGACACAGCCCTTGGAGCGTCAACCTTGCAATGTGTACAGACGACACAGCCCTTGGAACGTCAACCTTGCAATGTGTACAGATGACATAGCCCTTGGAGCGTCAACCTTGCAATGTGTACAGATGCCACAGCCCTTGGAACGTCAACCTTGCAATGTGTACAGATGACATAGCCCTTGGAGCGTCAACCTTGCAATGTGTACAGACGACACAGCCCTTGGAACGTCAACCTTGCAATGTGTACAGATGACATAGCCCTTGGAGCGTCAACCTTGCAATGTGTACACACGACACAGCCCTTGGAACGTCAACCTTGCAATGTGTACAGATGACATAGCCCTTGGAGCGTCAATCTTGCAATGTGTACAGACGACACAGCCCTTGGAACGTCAACCTTGCAATGTGTACAGAAGACATAGCCCTTGGAGCGTCAACCTTGCAATGTGTACAGATGACACAGCTCTTGGAACGTCAACCTTGCAATGCGTACAGATGACATAGCCCTTGGAGCGTCGACCTTGCAATGTGTACAGACGACACAGCCCTTGGAACGTCAACCTTGCAATGTGTACAGAAGACATAGCCCTTGGAGCGTCAACCTTGCAATGTGTACAGATGACACAGCTCTTGGAGCGTCAACCTTGCAATGTGTACAGATGACATAGCCCTTGGAGCGTCAACCTTGCAATGTGTACAGACGACACAGCCCTTGGAACGTCAACCTTGCAATGCGTACAGATGACATAGCCCTTGGAGCGTCAACCTTGCAATGTGTACAGATGACACAGCCCTTGGAACATCAACCTTGCAATGTGTACAGATGACATAGCCCTTGGAGCGTCAACCTTGCAATGTGTACAGACGACACAGCCCTTGGAACGTCAACCTTGCAATGTGTACAGATGACACAGCCCTTGGAGCGTCAACCTTGCAATGTGTACAGATGACATAGCCCTTGGAGCGTCAACCTTGCAATGTGCACAGATGACACAGCCCTTGGAACGTCAACCTTGCAATGTGTACAGACGACACAGCCCTTGGAGCGTCAACCTTGCAATGTGTACATATGACATAGCCCTTGGAGCGTCAACCTTGCAATGTGTACAGACGACACAGCCCTTGGAACGTCAACCTTGCAATGTGTACAGATGACATAGCCCTTGGAGCGTCAACCTTGCAATGTGTACAGATGACATAGCCCTTGGAGCGTCAACCTTGCAATGTGCACAGATGACACAGCCCTTGGAACGTCAACCTTGCAATGTGTACAGACGACACAGCCCTTGGAGCGTCAACCTTGCAATGTGTACAGATGACACAGCCCTTGGAACGTCAACTTTGCAATGTGCACAGAGGCGGATATTGTATTCTTTTAGTGAAGTCTCCATATCATTTGGCCTCTCAATCAACATAAAGAAGACACATGGCATCTACGAATTCACAATTTGATGTGCTACCATTTATATTGAAAAAAAATAACAAAACGGATAAAGAATATCACAAAATGCAAACTCTACAGAGCACTTACACACTTCATATATTAATATGCCTTGGCTCCTGCGTCGGCACTACAGCCAAAGCCGTCAATATCAGCCAGGCAATGGGACGGAGAGCACTCAACCAATTTAGCAAAACACTCCCACGCATAATTAAGCACCGATTATATATACTCCTCTGATATACTCCTCTGCGGATGCAAGTCATGGACAATGACAAAACAATAAAAAAACAACTAGATGGCGCTATACAAGATTGCCGCGAACGACGTTCAACTTTCACCGGCAGCAACACCGAGCTAACCCAACACCGAGCTAACCCAACACCGAGCTAACCCAACACCGAGCTAACCCAACACCGAGCTAACCCAACACCGAGCTAACCCAACACCGAGCTAACCCAACACCGAGCTAACCCAACACCGAGCTAACCCAACACCGAGCTAACAGCGGGGTGGGTCAAGTCACAGACAAGGTGCGGCAAAGGAGGTTGCGATTTGCTGGGCACTGCTACAGACAAAATGGCATCAAGGATCACCCGGTGGCAGTCAGCACATGGGAGAGGAAGCCAAGGCTGACCAGCACATGGAAGAGGAAGCCAAGGCTGACCAGCACTTGTGTTTGTTGATAGAAAACGTGGGACTGGAGCCGGTAGATATATAAACATGAAAGAGGAAGAGAGGCGTCAGTAGACAGATGGTTGGACACAGCAGTGTTCGCTCCCAGTGGCCGACATGAGTGAAGTTTTACTCTATGGAAACACGTACGCTGTACAGAAAGAACCCGCAAATAAACAAGCCGTTAAACCATACTTCTTTGTAAGAGTATTAACATCAAGTACACTTCAAGATTATTAACATCAAGTACACTTCAAGAAGAATCCACAACACCGAAATTGTAAAAAGGGCAAACATGTCCAGTGATTAAGCTTTAATAGCAACAGCTCGACTCTGCCGGGTGTGATCCAAAAGGGTGGGGGTAAATAGCTCATGACTATCTTATTGAGTAAATTGAAGGGCAAAGATCAGTTGGATGACAACGAATCCCATCCAAAGGCGTCCCCAAGACTGACGAGGTGAACGCCAACACGTGGCAACGTGAAGGCATAAATATCAACCCCTGGGAAAGGGAAGCCTCGAACCGGCCTAAGCACCCTATAGCAGCCCACTTGTCTTCGTTGAACACGATGGACAGCCGATGATGATGATAAATAGGATTGATGGCGTTATTAATTAAAAAAAGTGCTAAGTGGTTGCCTTATTAATAGTACTATAAGTAATGGCTTGTCAATTAGTGTTACGTGGTGATATTGTTTATTATGTTACGATTAAGTAATTGCGTTATCAGGAAATGTTAAATGAGATATCATCAATGTGATTACATTTGGGTCGTATTTGTACAGTTCCATTCACTCATAGTTGGTGTAACCCATTACTGAGGACAGTCAGACACATGTCGCGAAAGAGACGTATTTGAACACTTCGGACCGTTCTCGGCATTGCTGCTGTTATTCCGCCACGGTTTAAACGTTAGCATCACTCGGAAGTCGCTGTCTCAGATACTATATGTAAACTGCGCATCACAGGGGAACGGTTCGGCGTGGTAGTCAATAAAATGCAGGCAAACCAAGTGAGGCACACCTGGTAGATAGCGACCAGCCTGTTAATGGGGTGTACCGAGTGCTGGAACCACATTAAATCTGACAGTTCGAGCATTTCTTTCCGACATGTTCCATCGATTGTGAGTCAGCCCAGGAAGCGCCTCGCCATTCCCAATGTTCCGCAGTCATAAATTCATTCGACAGTTCGTCCACATAGAGACACGCTGTGGGTCAACCAGGAACGTGGATTCCGGACAAAAATCGTTAGTCCAATTAAACTGTACGCACAATGCATGCGAAGCATTCCCAACAATAGAGGAGACGAGTGAACATTAACAAAGCCTATCGTGTGTGCACAATAGTGTTTGATGACAATACGAATGTCAAACAGCTGATGTTATTGTAATACCGATTCGAGGGAACTGTCTTGTCCGTATGTGCCGGGAGCCTGTAGCTAATGTGTGTAAAGCACACGTCAGAACTCGAGCTGTTCCGACCAGTAACTCGACCTTCAAAAGGTGAAAACCAGCTCCAGGAGAAGCTAGCTGTAATAATAAAGCAAAACGCCACGACTCATAAGCGTCTTGTCGCCATTGTTAACGGAACCACACTAACCAAAACAGGAACTTGCATGCGCAATTTACCCCAGAAAATGTCGTACCTTCGGGAATTCAACCGCAGATTGGATAAAAACCAGACGTTGATGTTTGGTGTGCCAAGCTTTTAATGTGCGCACGAAATTACCTCATATTTTGCGCACCGCTTAACTATTAGAATATTAGTGAATGCACGCACTTATCCCAAACAATATTTGTATTAGGTCGAAACGCATATCACACCGACATATCACACCGACATATCACACCGACATATCACACCGACATATCACACCGACATATCACACCGACATATCACACCGACATATCACACCGACATATCACACCGACATATCACACCGACACTCCTTGTCCGCGGTGTAAAACACCGCATCAGCGCTGCACACTCCGCTCTCGCGCTGTGTAACACCGCGCCCGCGCTACGAACACCGCGCTACGAACACAGCACCCGCGCTACGAACATCGCGCTACGCACACAGCGCTCGCGCTACTCGCACAGCGCTACGAACACCGCGCTCGCCTTACGAACACCGCGCCAGCACTACGCACACAGCGCCACGCACACCGCGCTCGCGCTACGAACACTGCACCCGCGCTTCGCACACTGCGCCCGCGCAACGCATAATTCAACAGAACATTCACGGTAGCTTATCATTGACGATTGTCATCCGTGGGCACGGACCACAATCACTTTCCCATAGACGACCATTATAACGTTCTTGCGCCTACATTGAAAATTTATCCTAAAATTTTTTTTATTCTCAACAAATGACAGACCCACTAAGACACCCGGTGTGTGAAATTCGTGAAAATTACATACCTCCTTTTCGCACAAATTGCTTCAATGCATGACACCCCTGCATTTCTGCCATGAAATTCCCCGATTTCCCAAATATGAGTACACCCTGCCTGATGGCCACTGTGTCCTTACGCAACTGGTATACCAATTGACAAATGGCATCATTTCAAAGCTTAGATGCTACTGTGCACAAAAACATCACTTCCACTCACTCATCCATACAATTTCTGCTCTCACAAATAAATCCTAACTGCACAATTAATTTTTTCCTCGGGACTCTTTATCGTTGTAATGGCGGACGGATTCTGACTGTGGGCCGTGCCCCCGTCGTCCATCACAAACCACGTCGCTGTCTTCATTTACGTTCTGGTCGTTCATTGTGATTACAGCATTCACGTAGACGTTTGATACGCGCATAGATGAATAGTTGTGTATTCCCGCCACGACCGTAGTGGTTATTGTAATGTATTATTCCATACACACTTCCTTTTAACGTTGCAAACTGCGTGTTCCGTGAACATTAATAAACATGTGCGTCCATTGTCCAATCGTAAAAGTAATGCAAGTGTTTGTGTTGCTTCGATAAAATCAATAAATACACTTCCAACCATTTACGTAGTAATTCAAAATAATCGCATTACTTCATTATGTCGTGATTCACTGTCATGAATACGAATGTCAAACGAACGAGTTAGTTCTTGCAGACAAACTATATTATCCATCTACCAATGCTGTCTCGTGCCTTGTATTTCTATTACCTTTCATAACTTTTAATATTATACTAATTATCGATATAATCAATCAATTTGATCGCATCATAACATGTCATAGTCTCTCCAGTTCCTTACTAAGCTGTATCGTTCCGACTTGCTTGGGATACTATATCTTCCTACTGAATGTCATCGATGTTGAAGCGAGCCGGAGTTGTCACAACCACGTGGAAACAGAAACAGAACCGCAACGAAGACATGGTGCGCTGAATCTTCGATGTATACATGCTAGATTACTGTTAGAATAGTGGGCAAAATAAAATAACAAAATAGCGGCGTAGAATATCACACATTCAACAACACAATATACATATCAAACAAGTTCAGAACGTGAAACTAATTATCTGTAATCGCCAGAAATGCCATTCGAGAGTGCATAGATGACCAAACACGGCGATCCAATATTTTCAGGGCGTGGATTAACTCGACTATCTGAACGAGCATGACTGGTGATTGCATATTCAATGTTCGATTTATATGTTCGCCTTGCTTCATGCCCAGATGATTTATGGAATACAGTTCTGCACACTGCGCACTGCGTTACACACTGCACACTGCACAGTGCACACTGCACAGTGCGCACTGCGATGCAAACTGCACACGGCACAAACTGCACACGGCACAAACTGCACACGCACTGCGCACTGAGCACTGCACACTGCAAACTGCACACTGCGCACTGAGCACTGCACACTGCACGCAACAAACTGCGCACTGCGTAGTGAGCAGTGCACACTGCACGCTGCACACAAGGGGCAGGCGGTTGGAACACAGGCGACTGTGTCCGGTTCTTCGTCGGTCTCACTCATGGCGGTCACATGACCTCTGATAACTGTCACGCAAAGATTTTCAGCATGGTTAAAAATATGTTATTTATTGAAATTATTGGTCTGTGTCATATACAAAAGGACTCCCTGAAAAAGCTGATCATTTGAATTAACTCTTGGTTCTGATAGTTAGAACAAATATAATTGCTGAATAACCTTGTTTCCAAAGCAATGTTTATTTGCTTGTTTGTATTATATTCACCGAATGTGTGAGAGAACATTGTCAATTATGACGACTTTACGTAGTGTTCATATTCATATAACGTATATGAACGGATCCAGGGGGTGTCCATCAGGGGCCCGGACACCCCCGCCCCCTAATTTTGGTATCGTGAGTTGGCCTCCTCCTGCATTTGTCTTCAGATGAGGACATTTGTAATATACAAATTAGGGGCATTGCCATTGTCAGTTGTTCCCCAGTCCGTCTGATTCCCCACCTCACCACCGTGGCCTGTGGCCTTAAGCTGCATAGTAAATAGTAAAGGTGGTTATTCTCAGTGGCGTATCTAGGATCTCGGAAAGGGCGGAGGCCAAGGGGGGTAAGCCTAGTCACCCATCGTACCATGTAGCGGGTTGCGGAACAATAATTAAACAAACAAAGAATTTAAGCCAAAGTGGCGTGGCCCAATAACCTCACCTAAATAACAAGTTGTTCTCTGTGAAAAGCAGAATATTGCCCTAAGCTACCGTCATGACGCCACCCGTCACGAACGTCACGAACGAGAATCACGGCGACGTGGTTATGAAGACGCATTCGGCGACACAAAACAAAACGTTATGAAGATAATGTTCGAAGATCATGTTCAAAATACGACAGGTGTTTTTCTATTCCAACAGCGGTGATGAAAACTGTGACGTGTCAAATAGAGAACAGCTAAGCGCTCTGTCCTTAAAGATAATCGAATAGGTCCGTGATGAATTCATTCGAGTTTCTCTCGTGTTACTCCAAACATACATGCGCACCAATCGCAATTCACGTCTACACGACGTAGTGAGTTCCTCGAATTTGTCCCCCCCCCAAGTTGCAAAAGGTCTTCGCAACTAATATTCATATGTTGTTTGCGTATGCCACGAAATCTACATGTCTGTGAATTTCCTCTACTTATTGGTCGATCTAATATGTGAATTCACATCGCTCATTAGCTCTCGTCTGTTACTTCCCAGAATGTAAACTGCGCATCAGCGGCTCGTGGGCCAATAATCGTTGATTCTTGTAGTGGGTCGGCTGTCGTTAGTATGAATGCGGGCAATCTAACTTGTTACTTCGACTAGTTGGATTTATTTGATTTCAGAACGTATTCACTAAATGTAATTTGATGGACGTTCCGTTTTGTACCGGTGAAACGGTTAGATGGTTAGATGGTGTCACCATGAACTGCAGATGATCGACGGATAGTGTTGGCATTTCCGAGATGAACCGTCTTGTTGCGTTTAAACAATTAGTTGCGTTGCCGTTAGTCAATTAGCTTTAATGGCGGCGCGACGCGCTCCGCGTCCCTGGTGACTGGCGTACGTTTGGTTGAGTTGATACAGTCAATAACATGTCATTGTTTGAATATCGGCTGCTGCTTTGGTGTATTCCATTTGTGTCAGTATCCAGTTGGTGGATGATATGACATTTCCTGCGCCAGGAGAAAACTCGAAGCGATCTACCGTGTTTATTCAACCCACGCCAAGCCTTTCTGGCGGTTATATGAATGCAATTGTGGTGCAGAGGCCATTGACATTCGGCCAGTGGTATTTACTTTACGAGTTTGTTTTCCCAGCTCGACGGACAGCTCCATTATAGAACATAATCATTGAACTGCTACTAACGATAAGTGCACTTCATGTAAATTAATGATTTAATGACGGCTGTTCTCTGTCACTGTCGGGGGTTAGCAGGGTTGCTACGTGAAACATTGGGCGTGCGTGCGTGCGTGCGTGCGTGCGTGCGTGCGTATGTGCGTGCGTGTCACGGCGTATCACAGTTTGGTTGAGGTGACGGAATCTAGACTACGTTAGCCGACTGTCGCGGTAGTGTATTGATGCCCGTAATGTTGCGGTCGTATCACGCTGCCCGGGTTGACCCATCGCAGAGTGCCGATGAACAAACGGTGTTCGTTAGGCCGACGCCTACTCTGCATGCAAAACCTAATAAGTTCTGCTTCTCCTCGAAATCTGCACGGAGCTACTCATCTCATACACGTTATATGACTGCGTGATTCATAGGTTGATACATTAGCCTGACCGTATCAACGTTGAACTGTTAAAACGAGGAGCCATTACAAAGTAACAAAACACACGTTGTTCCGTACAAAAACCGATACACAACAACTAGATAAAAAACCTGTTGAAATTAACAATTACATTTCTTTGTGCGAGAATAAATACACATACACAATCCCACGAGAAGCTAAATTAATAAACGACATATCTGCAAATAATTTAGTATAAACAAAGTTCGTCCACGTGGTAGGAGTCTCATAATTTCTAAGTCCAAACCCGCAGACTGTTTACCACTGGGTCGAACCACCGCGCTCCTCCTCAGTGCGTGGTGCGGCACTTCAGATAACGCGCTTATTGTCAGTCAAGTTACCGTATTTTACCGTCTTTTACCGTTCTTCATTGGGGCTTTGCCAAGTTTAATTTGCGTGATGGTAATGTTGACTTCTGCCAGTGAGAAGGTGTCGGTATCAGTGTTGGGGTTGGCTCATAGATCGAGTCTACTGGATGGTTGGATGCGCTCTTGTTATCTGAAGAGAGCAGTTGTTTGAACTGAATTTTCCGAGCATCCAAACGATCTTCCCCTTGCATAAAGATGTTTTTATTTCTTTCCTGAAAATTGCCTTACTAGCTTCCGGGCATCAGGGAGAGCATTAGTCGACTCGCAACTGTCAAATGTTCCGATAATATTATGAAAATGATATGATATTTCCTGCGTTTCATACTGTCTCAGGTTTTTGCACTAATTACAACTCTTATGACAATTCTTGTATATAGCATACGCTTATACAATCACACATAAGAACAATAAAATGGGCAGCAAAATGTAATTTAAACGACTTGATATGGCTACCAAGAAATACCGCCACAATGGCCGGTTCTGATGTCCACAATGGCGTCGATGAGCGTTAATACCAGTTTCACCCGTCAGGCGGTGCCACTGGAGGATTTATTTTATTGCGAAACATGGTGACGATGAAACCACCACCCATCAAGAAAAAATAACAAGAAACGTTTTCCCGAATCTTTCAATATAAATAACAAAGAAACAACAAACACACTAGAGATAGCCAACACATTTAACACAGTTTTTTGTTTACAAACATCTGTACAAATCTGGTCAATAATATAACCTACTCTGGCTACTCAGGAGATAAAGATTTCGAGCACTACCTTGAAGAAAATTTAAACTGCAAATTCGCACTTAATAACGTTGACGAACTAATCGTACAAAAAGCAATAGAAAATCTTCCGTCCAAAAATAGTACAGGGATTGACGGCATTTGCTAAAACAAATTGCACCAAAATTAATAAAATCTTTAACGCTGTTTATAAATCAAGTTTTTGGCACGGGGATATTCCCCGAAAAATTAAAGGTGGCCAAAGTCATTCGGCTATCTAAAAAGGGTGACCTGACAATAATCAACAATTTCCTTTCTACCAGCCATATCAAAAGTTTTGGACAAAATCATGGGCAATTAACTATCCTCCTATTTCGAAAGTAAGAATTAAAACAAATCAATATGGCTCTCGTCACTCGACTGAATACGCAGCCTTAGAACTGATAGACAGAATAACAATCGAAATGGATAACAATGAGGTACCGTTCAGTATATTCCTTGATCTCTCTAAAGCTCTTGACACTTTAGACCATAACACATAACTATGTAAATTAAACCATTATGGTAATGAAGGGGTACCTGAAACTACCTGAAACTATATGAAACTTATTTATCAAATAGAACACAATATGTATTGCTTATGTAAAATTGCTGATGTAAAATCAGAAACCTTATCAATAGCAACTGGTGTACCCCAGGGCTCCATTATTGGACACATTCTGTTTATTATCTATATTAATGATTTTTCACAAGCCAGCCAAATTTTCAACTTCATATCCTATGCAGATGATACCACTTTGTTAAGTAGAATGAGTTATTTCACAAATGCATATAATGATGAGGCTGATGCACTGATAAACGAAGAACAAAATTAATGAATGGCTAGAAATAAATAAACTTTTCCTTAACGTTACTAAATCCAAATTCATGGTTTTCCACATGCCCCCAAAAAAATTCAAAACACCTGTTCCTAAAATAAATAATATAATAATAACAAAGGTTGACGATTTAAAATTCTTGGGATTAACTTTGGATACACAACTAAATTAGAAAAACACTCTGAACATATATCAAACAAATGTTCTAGAATAATCGGTACACTAAATAGACTTAAACTAGTACTGCCCATGAGAATTAAAAATTATGCTATATAACACGTCATTAGTACCACACATCTTGTTTAATGACTTGGGGGTTCCACTGTCAAAGGAATAATCAACTTCAGAAAAGGGCTATACGAATAATAAGTAATTGAGTAATTTCAATTCACATACTGACCCGCTATTTAAAAAAATAAACTTACTAAAAGTGAATGATATGTTAGCCCTTCAAGAATAAAAATGTTATTATAAATGTATACATAGTAAATTACCTACACACCTACAACATTGGCAGAAAGCAACAAACACCAAGATTCATGGTCATAATACACGCAACCAAAATAACATTCACATTTATAGTACCAAGTATACATTTGCAAAACAATGTCTTAAGTACAGTTTACCAAGTTCTATCAACAATACCTCTCAAAGTGTGAAAGACAAACTTTATACACACAGTTTACAGGGTTTCATAAATTATGCAAAGTATCATATCATTCAGAATTATAAAAACACGTGCACAATCATCAACTGTTATAACTGTATATATATATATATATATATATATATATGCGCAACCAACAACAATGAAGTTAGCTAAACTCAAACACTATAAGTACATTTTCACTTTCGCACTTCAATACATACTATGAACATACATCACAGCTGTGTAATAAAACACAACAATCCAGGTTTTAATTGACGGTGGACGTTACTACATATTATCGTTGATAACTTTATATCTACATTCTTTTCTTTCTTCAGAAACTTAATTAAAAGAATACGACGGGTGGCTCCTACGGTAGCGGCGTTTAACAAGTCGTTGTGGTAGTCTCCATGATCCTCTCTGTATACGGTAATATGTTATAACGTACAATTATATACTGATATATTATTATTGAATGCGTGTACAGTTCGGATCAAATACGTTTACTTCTGATTCTGAATACGTAATGCTATCAGTTTTCTGGACTTACCGAACTTATGCGACCACCCCTAATGTAGACACTATCTCGTCGTTGTAGTCGAACGACAGGGCTTACATGGGTCCGGTCACTGAGACGCAGCAGTCAATCATGTCGGCTCAACGAACATCAGCGCTAGACTCGTCTTCATCAGGCGTCTGGTGGGACTGGCTTGGCGTCCGACTCGGAGTGATGCAATCGGCTCCCCTGTCATTCGTATTTGCATTTGCGTTTTTCTGTAGCCGCGTTTGGGGCCACAGAATATACAGTCAACTGTAATGACATTGTTCGTCTGATATACGAGTGTAACAAGTAGATCAGAACTTGCGTAATGTCTTGCCGGGGCAACTGCACAGAAAGATTTAGATCTAGACGACATCGTAGAAGACACTAGCAGCGCGAGTGTCAGTCTCGGACTCAGGGACGGTAACTCCGGCAATGTGACGTCATTCCGCACTGGTTGTAAGCCCAACATTGGTCAACGTGTGGCTGTAGACCAAACTTAAGGCGGAGCGCAGTTGTTCGGCAGACGGACAGTCAATCGAAGGGACCGGGGTCAACCGAAGGGACCGCTTTTCCAGTGTCTTTCGGAAGAGACACCAAACGTTGATCCCTTCGACCTGGTTTTTACGTCACGGGAAGTAAACTGTCCAACACAGATGGCAAATGTGCAACCGGTTGTCAATCCACTATCTCCAATTCAGTGCGACAATACCCCAGAGTGGGATATGTACTATAGAGGAGGAAATAATGACACAGACAGTGTCTGCTCTGGGCTACTGAGCCGGAGTCGCACACAACAAAACCATAGCGTGATCATCACACGACACTAGAGTGTTTATAAGGAGATAAACCAAATTTTACACGATTTAGACAAATTAACCGGTGGTCTAAAAACATAGATACATTCACGCTTCGAAGTCATATCGTAAGAAAGACATCGACAACCTAAAAGAATAAAGAGCAGAACAATTAAGCTCATTTTAGAACTGAAAGACCATAGTTATTTTTTTAAAAACGCTTAAAAAATGTTTTACTAGAGGCAATAAGATTAAGAGGAGAGCAAATAGAAGTTTTTAAATGTGTAGAATGGTTTTGCAAATATTCGTAGAAGTACTTTTGTAAACGTAAGAAGAACTCATTATCTTCTGATTGTGTAAATGCTGGAAGTGTGAATAATTAGAATTTACATCCTATGCGCAAGAACAAGAAGACGAAAGTAGACAAGTGATTTTGAGGACAGACGTGTTTAATTAAGACAAATAAAATACCCGAGGGGATTAATACGATTGGGAGGAAATGGAGCTGGACAGAATAAAATAATAACCAATTTCTATCGGGGGTAGATGGGAGGAGAATTAGGGTAACTGTGATCACCAGAACGACGAATAGACGCGATGTTGTGGGATAGAGAGATTATTGAAGGGTGTGTTGGAAAGGCAAATATGAATATACAAAATACATAAGAGTATGCGCAAATCTTTCTTTTTTCATCCTGCACTAGAAATTAAATGAAATGGAGTCGACATGAAAAGCTCAAAACCTGGAGGAAATAGGCGACCGATAAGATAACCTAGGAACGACCCAGACGTTCGTAAATAGGTGACCGATAAGATAACCTAGGAACGACCCAGACGTTCGTAAATAGGTGACCGATAAGATGACCTAGGAACGACCCAGACGTTCGTAAATAGGCGACCGATAAGATGACCTAGGAACGACCCAGACGTTCGTAAATAGGCGACCGATAAGATGACCTAGGAACGACCCAGACGTTCGTAAATAGGCGACCGATAAGATGACCTAGGAACGACCCAGACGTTCGTAAATAGGCGACCGATAAGATGACCTAGGAACGACCCAGACGTTCGTAAATAGGTGACCGATAAGATGACCTAGGAACGACCCAGACATTCGTAAATAGGTGACCGATAAGATGACCTAGGAACGACCCAGACGTTCGTAAATAGGTAACCGATAAGATGACCTAGGAACGACCCAGACGTTCGTAAATAGGTGACCGATAAGATGACATAGGAACGACCCAGACGTTCGTAAATAGGTGACCGATAAGATGACCTAGGAAAGACCCAGACGTTCGTAAATAGGTGACCGATAAGATGACCTAGGAACGACCCAACCGTTCGTAAATAGGTGACCGATAAGATGACCTAGGAACGACCCAGACGTTCGTAAATAGGTGACCGATAAGATGACCTAGGAACGACCCAGACGTTCGTAAATAGGTGACCGATAAGATGACCTAGGAACGACCCAGACGTTCGTAAATAGGTGACCGATAAGATGACCTAGGAACGACCCAGACGTTCGTAAATAGGTGACCGATAAGATGACATAGGAACGACCCAGACGTTCGTAAATAGGTGACCGATAAGATGACCTAGGAACGACCCAGACGTTCGTAAATAGGTGACCGATAAGATGACCTAGGAACGACCCAGACGTTCGTAAATAGGTGACCGATAAGATGACCTAGGAACGACCCAGACGTTCGTAAATAGGCGACCGATAAGATGAGCTAGGAACGACCCAGACGTTCGTAAATAGGCGACCGATAAGATGACCTAGGAACGACCCAGACGTTCGTAAATAGGCGACCGATAAGATGACCTAGGAACGACCCAGACGTTCGTAAATAGGTGACCGATAAGATGAGCTAGGAACGACCCAGACGTTCGTAAATAGGCGACCGATAAGATGAGCTAGGAACGACCCAGACGTTCGTAAATAGGCGACCGATAAGATGACCTAGGAACGACCCAGACGTTCGTAAATAGGTGACCGATAAGATGACCTAGGAAAGACCCAGACGTTCGTAAATAGGCGACCGATAAGATGACCTAGGAACGACCCAGACGTTCGTAAATAGGTGACCGATAAGATGACCTAGGAACGACCCAGACGTTCGTAAATAGGTGACCGATAAGATGACCTAGGAACGACCCAGACGTTCGTAAATATTTGTGTCTTTCTTTCTTCTTCGAATTATGCAATTTCTGCCAGCGATGTGTTGCTGTGAAACTGACAAACACGTATAAGATGTATTTCTAGGAAACGGGATTCAGACACTAATCCACTGGAGCATAAACTGATTTAAGACCTCATTGTGACGTGCACTGTTCTTGGAATTAGCTACTGGATTGATACGAGATAATGTACAATAAGACGACAGTTCGATTTAGGCGACAAACGATGCCATGTATAGTCCGAACACTCCACGGCGCGCAAACCGGTCAATAACACAGCGATCGCTACTGGGACGGTTCACTGCAACGACCTATGACGTACGACTAAGTCGTGTCGGGCAGTCATTAAAGATTTCACAGTCCAACTCCACTATGTTTTATACGTTGTCCCCACGTTCCTTTCAATTAAAGTCTGATATCATAAAATATTCCTAAAGTTCAAACATCAAGCTTCGGAAAAAAACACACAAGGAAATAGTTTAACGCATTTAAACTTTTATAGGATTTTCTTACTTTGTTTATGCCACATTTAAGAGGTGCACGATGCATTATCTAAGCATACAATATTATATCCATATGGCTTAGTGCCTGTACCACGTTGTCATTGGATGCTTTCTGAGATACAACCATTGGTTTCGTCGGCAGCGAAATATCGTTTACCTTCAATATTTCATAACGTATTTTACCAAAGGATTAGTTCGCTGAATTTAAAAGGGAACGAGAATAGCCGGGTTCATATGAATACCGCACCAGCAGGCTAGAAGGCATGGTGGGCTGTACTGGCAGGCTAGATGGCATGGTGGGCTGTACTGGCAGGCTAGATGGCATGGTGGGCTGTACTGGCAGGCTAGATGGCATGTTGGGCTGTACTGGCAGGCTAGATGGCATGGTGGGCTGTACTGGCAGGCTAGATGTTTAACAAGAGATTTAACAAGAGTTGCCATCCAAGCCAAAAGCCCAGATGGCAAGTGGACAAGGAAGCCATTGGCTTATCGAGAGTCCAACAATGTTCATCTACTTATAACCCGTCCTCCTGAGATATGCGTCTACCTTGTTTTTAAACATATTCACGCTGCTAGCAGTTACACAATCTGTAGACAATTTGTTCCATTCATTTATTGTCCTCTGTGAGTACAAGTGCTTCCTGATGTCCAATCTACATTGATCCTTTACTAATTTTACCTCATGTCCTCTAGTTCTGCTATCCTTCTTGAGTGAGAAAAACATATTTCTATCAATATTTTCATACCCATTCAATATCTTAAAAACTTCAAATAAACAAGCCGTTAAACCATACTTCTTTGTAAGATTATTAACATCAAGTACACTTCAAGAAGAATCCACAACACCGAAATTGTAAAAAGGGCAAACATGTCCAGTGATTAAGCTTTTATAGCAACAGCTCGACTCTGCCGGGTGTGATCCAAAAGGGTGGGGGTAAATAGCTCATGACTATCTTATTGAGTAAATTGAAGGGCAAAGATCAGTTGGATGACAACGAATCCCATCCAAAGGCGTCCCCAAGACTGACGAGGTGAACGCCAACACGTGGCAACGTGAAGGCATAAATATCAACCCCTGGGAAAGGGAAGCCTCGAACCGGCCTAAGCACACTATAGCAGCCCACTTGTCTTCGTTGAACACGATGGACAGCCGATGATGATGATAAATAGGATTGATGGCGTTATTAATTAAAAAAAAGTGCTAAGTGGTTGCCTTATTAATAGTACTATAAGTAATTTAACAAGATTTAACAAGATTTGCCATCCAAGCCAAAGGCCCAGATGGCAAGTGGACAAGGAAGCCATTGGCTTATCGAGAGTCCAACAATGTTCATCTACTTATAACCCGCCCTCCTGAGATATGTGTCAACCTTGTTTTTAAACATATTCACGCTGCTAGCAGTTACACAATCTGTAGACAATTTGTTCCATTCATTTATTGTCCTCTGTGAGAACGAGTGCTTCCTGATGTCCAATCTACATTGATCCTTTACTAATTTTACCTCATGTCCTCTAGTTCTGCTATCCTTCTTGAGTGAGAAAAACATATTTCTATCAATATTTTCATACCCATTCAATATCTTAAAAACTTCAATCTGATCTCCTCTTAACCTCCTTGTCTCTAGAGTTGTTAAACCACATTCTTTCAGGCGTTCTTCATAACTAAGGTCTCTCAGTTCTGGAATCATTTTAGTTGCTCTCCTTTGTATGCGTTCAAGCGTATCTATATCCTTCTTACGATATGGTCTCCATGCTTGTATACAGTATTCTAAATGAGGTCTAACTATTGCTTTATAAAGAGGTATAATTAACTTTTTTTCCCTTGTATGTTATGTTTCTTCTAATCAATCCAAGAATTTGATTACCCTTTGAAGCTGCAATACCACACTGCTCTGAAACTTTCATATCAGCGCTTATTGTAACTCCTAAGTCCTTTTCTTTTACAGTAGTACCCAGAACAGTATCTCCCATTTTATAGTTTACATTCAAGTTCCCATGTCCTGTATGTAGGCATTTACATTTCCCAAAATTGAACAACATCTGCCATTTCTCAGACCATTTCACTAATCTGTCTAGATCGTTTTGTAAATGTTGTTTATCACCATCAGTATTAACTTTTCTAAATAGTTTAGTGTCATCCGCAAGTTTCAGTACGTTACTTTTTATGTTGTCGTCCAAGTCATTGATATAAATTAAGAATAATATAGGTCCTAATACTGATCCTTGATCCACTCAAAACCGATTTCCAATTTGAAACTTCTCCATCTACTACAACTCGTTGTCTTCTGTCAGTCAGCCATTGTTCTATCCAGTCAGTTATGCTATCCCCGATACCATGGGCTTTTAATTTAAGTAGTAATCTTTGATGTGGCACTTTGTCAAAAGCTTTCTGAAAATCTAAGTAGATAATATCTACTGGCGATCCCACGTCTATCCACTTAGTGATTTCTTCCAAAAAACATAACATATTTGTTAAGCATGACCTCGCTTTAAGGAATCCATGTTGAGATGAATTTAATAATTTATGCTTAACGAGGAAGTCCACCATATGGTCTTTAATTAACATTTCTAATAATTTACAAATCACTGACGCTAAACTCACTGGTCTGTAATTCTCTGACTTATTTCTCGAACCCTTTTTAAATAATGGTATGATGTTTGCTTCTTTCCATTCAAACGGAATAACTCCCTCTTTTAATGACAAGTTGAATAGTCTTGCAAGTGGTAATCTGATTTGTTCTACTGTTTCCATTAGTAATTTTGGAGGAATCCCATCCACTCCCGGTGATTTGTTATCCTTAATTGCCTTTATTTTCTTAGCTACCAATTCTGGAGTTACAACTAACGGACCTAAATAGTAAGATTTAGCCCCCTGAAATTTAGCATCAGCAACTGGTAAAGAACTAATATCTTCTTTGGTAAACACTGAACTGAAGTAACCATTTAGGTCTTCCGCCATTAAAAACACCTGTGATATTATATTTCCAGCACTGTCTTCTAGAGGTCCAACCTTGTTGTGAATGATGTTGTAGGCTCTATTAAAAGACTATATATTGGGATTGATATGACGGCCTGTGCTGGCAGGCTAGATGTTGTGAATGATTGAATGATGCTACGGGCTGCACTTGCAGGCTAGATGTTGTGAATTGTGCGGCGGGTTGTGCTGGCAGGCTAGATGTTGTTAATTATGTGGCGGGCAGTACTGGCAGGCTAGATGTTGTGAATGATGTGGCCGGCTGCACTGGCAAGTTAGATGTTGTGAATTATGTGGCGGGCTGCATTAAAAGACTAAATGATGTGAACAATGAGGCGGGTTGTACTGGCAGGCTGGATGTTGCGAATGATGTGGCGGGTTGTACTGGCAGGCAACATATTGTGAATGATCTAGCGGGCGGTACCGGCCAGCTAGATTACGTAGCGGGCTATTACGGATATATGAGTGTGAAACCATTGTAAAATGGTCTATTCATCAACACACAGACTGATTGAAGCCATCATTTTCCAACTCATGTTCCGTCGCCTCGATTCATCGATGACAAACACAACGGAGGTTAAACCTAGTGGAACATTATTCTTCCAGCAGCGGTAATAACGCCCAGGACTATGATTACTCTACATAATAGTGGATTTTTCGTCGAATCCGACCTAATACGCGTTTTATATAGAATGTCGCAGCGCATTTTGAAATGCGACACGTCGCAGGAGGAAATGAGATATTAGTTAATATAAATTGTGGCCTGCCGCCTGATAACCAACCCGAAGCTCTATCAAAAGATGTCCCATCGGATGCGTCAAATAAGAGTGGCCATTAGTTGTTATGCATTGACGTGGTCTCCGTTTTCACTGTTCGTTTCCAAGTACGGCTTTAGCGATCTCTCTAGCTCCTTTTTCTGCGGTTTTTATTGACACCATCACCTACGCGTGGCCAATATAACATCAACGTAATTATCCCCATACGTCTTCGCACTCAACTTTCTCCTCTGGACATCGCTTCTGCACTGGTGAATTTCAGGTAAGTACTTATATTGACAAAAAAAAAACGTCAAACGCAGTCCCTTACCAAATGGATGTACTTGCAAACGAGGTTGATGCCTGCAACGTTAGTATACAAGACTGGGTCTTTGTCTACCGTTTCTGACACCTCTTGTAACCCCATCGCAAGCGCCACGCTACACCGCCATCACACTCCCTCTCTCTTCTCCTTTATTTCAACTACTTGGTATTTCAACTACTTGGTATTTCAACTACTTGGTATTTCAACTACTTGTATTTCAACTAAACTCTGTTAGTCCTGCTTTTTGTCACAATTTCCGAGTAGGTGATTGTCATTTCCACGTTTTATGCTTTCCTTGGTTGCCCCAGTCTCCCTCCTTGCGCATTTACAACTCTACTAGCTCAACTCAACCAGTACTCTGGTCATCTTTTAGCAGGGCAGCCCTCTTCAATTCCAATACGTTTTCTCGATAGACGCTGCCTCCCGGTGTTTTGTTTTCGTGTCAATGTTAATGATTTCACGACAAGGCAGTGTAGCGTTGTTTTACTTTTAGTCTTCGCTGATCTTGCGAGATGCCCCTTGTCGGTTCCAACTCCATTTTGTAACACACACAAATGATATTTCGACCACGATTCATGAATTTTTCCAATATTTATTTTTGGCCTTTTTTACCAATTCTAAGAGAGTTTGTCCTTCTTATTATCGTTGACGCTGTCATGTACCTAACCAAGTGAAACGAGCGCTATAACAGATATGGTAATACACCGCATGGTTCCCGTCCGGGCACATTAAGCATTGCACAATATCTCTAACTAACTAAAGCATGGCGCTGGAAGTTTGCAGCATTGCAAATTTATTATCCTAAAGGTGTCATTACGTCATGGGTCACTTCACCCGATGGGTACCCTTAGCCGAACGATGTGAGAACCCCCTCTCGTTGAATACAAATACAGACTAGTGCGCTAGACATAAACCAGAAACACGATTTAATTCACATAGTGATTTCGCCAGAGAGTTTTCAATTGCGTGCTAATGTTAAAGGCCTCCCGCCACTGGTCTCCATTTCATCTCCACTTTATGTGTTAACGCCATTCATCAGGCGGCCATGCTAGGCAGGAACTGCGCCGGTGTGAAAAGCGTCGCTAATAAACGTGCGTATTATCGTCGACAAATTAGATCCGCCGTCGTCATCAAATCCATTAGTGTCCATTGTGGGCACGGATTACCACAGTGTGGTCACGGGTTACCACAGTGTGGTCACGGGTTACCACAGTGCGACAATGCACCGGAGTGAGATTATGTACTTATAAAGACGAAGACTGTTATTGTGGACGCGGTGTAGACGCTGCCTAGCCTCGAGGTATGCTATTGGATATGGATATTGCCGATGTTTGCCCACACACGCACGCACTCGCGTTCACACGCACGCTCACACAGTCACACACGCACGCACGCTCGCTCCCTCCCACTTCGCTCACATACACACACGCACGCACGCGCGCACGGCCGAAAAAGTTGACGATTTCACTGCAAGAGATGACGGCTTTTGGTCAGACATGCCACGATTGAGAGCACAGACATATAATAAACATTAAATATTTGTAAACATTAAACATTGAACATAACATACAAGAACTAGACCCATATCAAGACCCAATAGAACGCTATCACAAGGGTCACCCCGAACAAAGAACTAGACGTGCCACGATTGGGAGCACAGACATATAATAAACATTAAATATTAGTAAACATTAAACATTAAACATAACATACAAGAACTAGACCCATATCAAGACCTAATAGTTCGCTATCACAAGGGTCACCCCGAACAAAGAACTAGACACACCACGATTGGGAGCACAGACATATAATAAACATTAAATATTAGTAAACATTAAACATCAAACATAACATACAAGAACTAGACCCATATCAAGACCTAATAGTTCGCTATCACAAGGGCCACCCCGAACAAAGAACTAGACATGCCACGATTGGGAGCACAGACATATAATAAACATTAAATATTAGTAAACATTAAACATCAAACATAACATACAAGAACTAGACCCATATCAAGACCCAATAGAACGCTATCACAAGGGTCACCCCGAACAAAGAACTAGACATGCCACGATTGGGAGCACAGACATATAATAAACATTAAATATTAGTAAACATTAAACATCAAACATAACATACAAGAACTAGACCCATATCAAGACCCAATAGAACGCTATCACAAGGGTCACCCCGAACAAAGAACTAGACATGCCACGATTGGGAGCACAGACATATAATAAACATTAAATATTAGTAAACATTAAACATCAAACATAACATACAAGAACTAGACCCATATCAAGACCCAATAGAACGCTATCACAAGGGTCACCCCGAACAAAGAACTAGACGTGCCACGATTGGGAGCACAGACATATAATAAACATTAAACATTAGTAAACATTAAACATCAAACATAACATACAATAACTAGACCCATATCAAGACCAAATAGATCGCCATCACAAGGGTCACCCCGAACAAAGAACTAGACATGCCACGATTGGGAGCACAGACATATAATAAACATTAAATATTAGTAAACATTAAACATCAAACATAACATACAAGAACTAGACCCATATCAAGACCCAATAGATCGCCATCACAAGGGTCACCCCGAACAAAGAACTAGACATGCCACGATTGGGAGCACAGACATATAATAAACATTAAATATTAGTAAACATTAAACATCAAACATAACATACAAGAACTAGACCCATATCAAGACCAAATAGATCGCCATCACAAGGGTCACCCCGAACAAAGAACTAGACATGCCACGATTGGGAGCACAGACATATAATAAACATTAAATATTAGTAAACATTAAACATCAAACATAACATACAAGAACTAGACCCATATCAAGACCTAATAGATCGCTATCACAAGGGTCACCCCGAACAAAGAACTAGACGTGCCACGATTGGGAGCACATACATATAATAAACATTAAATATTAGTAAACATTAAACATCAAACATAACATACAAGAACTAGACCCATATCAAGACCTAATAGATCGCTATCACAAGGGCCACCCCGATAAAAGACCAAGTAGTAGTGGACAGCTTCTGTTTCGTGCGACAATGCTTGTCTTAGCTGTTTCGTGTCGTTAGATTGCCAGCATGATGTTTCGCACGCTTGGTCTCCTGGTTAGTCCTGTACGCTTGATCTCCTGGTTAGTCCTGTACGCTTGATCTCCTGGTTAGTTCTGTACGCTTGGTCTCCTTGTTAGTTATGTACGCTTGGTCTCCTGGTTAGTTCTGTACGCTTGGTCTCCTGGTTAGTCATGTACGCTTGGTCTCCTGGTTAGTTCTGTACGCTTGGTCTCCTGGTTAGTTTTGTACGCTTGGTCTCCTGGTTAGTTCTGTACGCTTGGTCTCCTGGTTAGTCATGTACGCTTGGTCTCCTGGTTAGTTCTGTACGCTTGGTCTCCTGGTTAGTTATGTACGCTTGGTCTCCTGGTTAGTTATGTACGCTTGGTCTCCTGGTTAGTCATGTACGCTTGGTCTCCTAGTTAGTTCTGTACGCTTGGTCTCCTGGTTAGTTATGTACGCTTGGTCTCCTGGTTAGTTATGTACGCTTGGTCTCCTGGTTAGTCATGTACGCTTGGTCTCATGGTTAGTTCTGTACGCTTGGTCTCCTGGTTAGTTATGTA
Organism: Lamellibrachia columna; assembly: GCA_963662155.1. Taxonomy (NCBI): domain Eukaryota; kingdom Metazoa; phylum Annelida; class Polychaeta; order Sabellida; family Siboglinidae; genus Lamellibrachia; species Lamellibrachia columna. The sequence continues at coordinate 6,677,618 of OY759270.1, read as the reverse complement.
CGCTTCGATGTCGACAGCAGGACCGCTAGCAAGACTGACTCGCCGAGTAGGTCGGTCTTCGGTGACTGTTTGCCAGTGCAAAGGGTCAGTGCCATATTTGAGAGGAGTAGGACATATCGATTAACTGGATTTACATTCGATTAAGACCTTTCACTGACCGCTCTAACACCTTCGTGCACTGAATCAGACACAGGACTATACATTGACACTGGCAGGACTATACATTGACACTGACAGGACTATATATTGACACTGACAGGACTATGCATTTACACTGACAGGACTATACATTGACATTGATAGGTCTATACATTGACACTGACAGGACTATGCATTGACACTAACAGGACTGTAACTGTACATTGACACTGATAGGACTGTACGTTGACACTGACAGGACTGTACATTGACACTAACAGGACTGTACATTGACACTAACAGGACTGTACGTTGACACTAACATGACTGTACGTTGACACTGACAGAACTGTACGTTGACACTTACAGGACTGTACGTAGACACTAACAGGACTGTACGTTGACACTAATAGGACTGTACATTGACACTAACAGGACTGTACGTTGACACTAACAGGACTGTACGTTGACTCTGACAGGACTGTACGTTGACACTAACAGGACTGTACGTTGACACTAACAGGACTGTACGTTGACACTAACAGGACTGTACGTGGACACTAACATGACTGTACGTTGATACTGACAGGACTGTACGTTGACACTAACAGGACTGTACGTTGATACTGACAGGACTGTACGTTTACACTAACAGGACTGTACGTTGATACTGACAGGACTGTACGTTGACACTAACAGGACTGTACGTTGACACTGACAGGACTGTACATCAAGACTAACAGGACTATACATTGACTTTTGACAACGGCAGCCAGAGCAGAACTGAGCCACGTCTTCAGGAGTTCACCCTTACAACTCGGCCTAAGCTGTTTAGACCACGATGACCACTACTGACTGTTGTCATATTTTACTGGCGCTCTGTTTTAAGTTTACGGAGGTATGTATACAATTGAGTTTATTTTTTATAACAACCAAGATTTATTTGCTATTTGACAATTATTTGACATATGAATATATAACATGGTTATACTCAGTAGATGTTTGTATTGCATTGAAATACCAATACATTTGGCCATTTGCCTTCTCTATTTCATAGGTCCATGACTACGGGTTAAAAAAATTCCAAATGTGTAAACCTTAATTAGTACTGCGAAAGAATTAAAGTACACGAAATGACGTTCGGAAAATAAAGACCGTAGCAGGTGAACAGTGCCAAATGATGCACAAGTAATTCAACTATGTTAGGTCAGTTCATTCAGTTAATTTAAGTTAGCTAATTGCTTTATTTAGGCAGCTTATGCAGTTCATGTTACTTCTAGCCTACTTCTAGCCTACTTCTAGCCTACTTGTGTCCTAAGTTTGAATTATTTGATATAATCCAAAGCAAGGAACAAGAGTCAATCGTGCGTCGATAGTTCTGCGCCGTTTGATTAACCAGACACAACTATCAACTCACGCATCCCCGACATATGAAATGACAGTGCCTTCGTAGTTACATATGACATCCTTGACACCTTGGTGTCATAGCCCTTCTACGTCAATGATAGTTTCTGGTGTCAAAACCCTGATTCTCCCTGGATGGTCTTGCGGCGTGCGCTACCATCTCAGTCGTAGCCCTTCAATACCTGTTTTATTGAAGTGCTGTACATCTGGGACATTGCGCCGTACCTCTGTGAAACAGCTGCCAACACGTATGTGCATTATTGCAATTAGATAATGAACTATGTTGGTTAATCGGTTGTCGTGGGCTATAGTGGTGCGTGACATCGCGCCATACTGCAACTGCAGAAGATGATTAGACGATCGAACTTTGCGTTGGCATATGTTTGATTGCTGTCCGTTGGGACGTTTGTTCCACAGTGCGTCTAGGGACTGCATTCAGTAATTCACTCTCTTCGCGACGCCATTCGCTCCTTATGAGAAGCCAACCGAATAATAGTATTCTGAACAAGCCCACGTCTTGGTCTTGTGTAATATAATAACATAGGTGCCAAATATGTTGCTTTGGGAAGGAGATCGCCTTCTTTACTGCCAATTTGTCCACATTTCCAGCTTCTTCCTTTTCAAATAGTCTACTTCTTTTTGAAGCACGTCCATATTTTCTATTAGAAGAGGCTACAAAATGCATACAATAACCGACTTCAGACCTTAATTTTCAACACATTTCTTATTGCGGGAGAGGAGATACCCCTTCTTATACCCTTTTTTCTTTATTTCATATCCAGCAGGAGAATGTCATTATTCCTAATTATTTCATATGGCACTCATGTAATAATAGCATTTTTAATTCGAACGATGTCTTTCTCTGAATTATTTTGTTTCCGATACAGTTATGCTACGAACCTATGAAGTACCCTTCACTATCTGCATGCACAATTCATTACTGACGCAACATTCAACAATTAAAGGGCCAATTTTATTTTAATAATCCAACTGTATTGCGTTTGGGCATCTCAGCTTGTTTCTACAGTTTTCGGGTAAAACTACTTCTAACAAACATTTCCGACGAAGACATGTCAAATGCAATTATTTATTAGTTTAATGTTTGCTCATTAGTAAATTATTGCGAAGCGAATCCAGTTTCCTTCCTATGCGTGTGCACAAAACCGCTTTTCCTGTTTTGTGCTGACTGATAAATGGAATCAGCATAATAACGTCACAGGCGTACGCTCAACCAAGATAGACATTGGGTTGGTGCCAACACAATTTCTTTAGGCAAAATCACATTATTATCGATCGAGTAGGTCAACTAAAGTCTTTATTGTTCGTAAACTATTTATAGGTTTATTCTGTTGACATTAAAAGGGCTCTACGTGGGTTACTTTGCTGCCTTTATAGTTTTATATAATAGTCTGTATGGCCTGTGAATACAGCAGGGAATTAAATCCGCCTTTTCGCAACATAATTGGATGTACTCAACGAAACAATTTGTTCATGTTATATAACGATTCAGCGCACCAGCAGGGAATGGTAGAGTGTAAACTAACGTTGAGGGACCTTGAAATTACGCTTCAGAGAGAGAGAAAGAGAGATAGTGAGAGAGAGAGAGAGAGAGAGAGAGAGAGAGAGAGAGAGAGAAAGAGAGAGAGAGAGAGAGAGAGAGAGAGAGAGAGAGAGAGAGAGAGAGAGAGAGAGAGAGAGAGAGAGAGCGAGAGAGAGAGAGAGAGAGAGAGAGAGAGAGAGAGAGAGAGAGAGAGAGCGAGAGAGAGAGAGAGAGAGAGAAGAGAGAGAGAGAGAGAGAGAGAGAGAGAGAGAGAGAGCGAGAGAGAGAGAGAGAGAGAGAGAGAGAGAGGAGAAGTTATAATACTCTATATAAAGAATACTATATACATTTGCATATGAATTTCAGGCTTGTACGTTTCCATCCGTCGTGGTTCAATCTGATTAACTGAGTTGGGGGTTTCGAATAATTAAAATGCTTCAATTATCTAAACTTTTCGATCACAACATAGACCTGAGTTAACCATGGCATTCTTCGTGTTTATTATCTGTATTGTTGTAGCGTAGATACTGCCAGAAATTGAATATAACGGGAATTCGAAAACCCTAGCATAACTCACCGGTCTTCCCCGCTTGCCTATCGACGCCATCTTTATTTAAATTTTACGTGTCAACGCAATGGCACAGTTAAATGCAACGTGAACCTGACAACTCATTTTCATCTTAGACACGTCGAACCTGTCCGTCACACTGAAAGGGATACCGTCAGGATATGGTAAACAGACTGATACTCGTCGTCTCTAAGTGGCAGTGACGCCTGCTTTTCCACTCAATAAGCTTATTCTTTTTTATGCAGCGTTTGTGCTCATTTCATAAGTCAGCATGTTGTCAGTGATATTGGTTGAAATTGTGCTAACGTAATGCCCACAGGAACTAGTGGTGTGGCAATATTCCTTTTCCGCGTCTTCATTATATTTGAACAGGTTCACCCTTCGAAGGAGCCTGCGATGGATTTCATAGTCAGATCCAAAACTGTATTGGCGTCAGGAAAGACATCCGGCTTTAAGCATAACCTGCGTCCCATTCAACACGACTCTCGAGGACATAGTTAATTTAGCGTGCACAAAATGGCGTGACATGTTAGGAATTGTGTGCAACAAAAATGCTTGTGAAATAAATTGAAAACACAGAGTGAGACCTGTCTTGGCATATGGTGCACAGATGTGGGTTATATGCAAGAATGAAGGAAGGATACTTGAGATAAAGGAAATGAAAATGCTGAGATGTATTGCAGGGGTATCTTTTATAGAGAGAAGTCAAAATGAAGACATAAGAACCGAGATGGATATGTCGTGTATAACAGGAAAACTGAGAAAGATCAGACTGCGGTGGTTGGAGCTCATGGACAGAGAGGACGGTATTGCGAGGTTGTGGAGGGGACTGCAAAGGTTAAGAATAAGAGGACGTGGTGAGGAGAGACACGGAGGTGACAGAGGTTGTGAAGGGGACAACACATGTTAAGACTGAGAGACATGGTGAGGAGAGACACGGAGGTGGCAGAGGTTGTGGAGGGTACACAAAGATTAAGACTGAGAGACGTAGTGAGGAGAGACACGGAGGTGACAGAGGTTGTGGAGGGGACACTAAGATTAAGAATGAGAGACGTAGTGAGGAGAGACATGGAGGTGGCAGAGGTTGTGGAGGTGACACAAAGGTTAAGAATGAGAGACGTGGTGAGGAGAGACACGGAGATGGCAGAGGTTGTGGAGGGGACGACAAAGGTTAAGACTGAGAGACGTAGGGAGGAGAGACATGGAGGTGGCAGAGGTTGTGGAGGTGACACAAAGGCCAAGAATGAGAGACGTAGTGAGGAGAGACACGGAGGTGACAGAGGTTGTGGAGGGGACGACAAAGGTTAAGACTGAGAGACGTAGGGAGGAGAGACATGGAGGTGGCAGAGGTTGTGGAGGTGACACAAAGGCCAAGAATGAGAGACGTAGCGGGGAGAGACACGGAGGTGACAGAGGTTGTGGAGGGGACGGCATAGGTTAAGAATGAGAGACGTGGTGAGGAGAGACACGGAAGTGACAGAGGTTGTGGAGGAGACACAAAGGTTAAGAATGAGAGACGTGGCGAGGAGAGACACGGAGGTGGCAGAGGTTGTGGGGGGACGGCAAAGGTTAAGACTGAGAGACGTAGTGAGGAGAGACATGGAGGTGGCAGAGGTTGTGGAGGGGACACAAAGGTTAAGAATGAGAGATGTAGCGGGGAGAGACACGGAGGTAGCAGAGGTTGTGGAGGGGACGGCATAGGTTATGAATGAGAGACGTAGTGAGGAGAGACACGGAGGTGACAGAGGTTGTGGAGGGGATACAAAGGTTAAGAATGAGAGACGTAGTGAGGAGAGACACGGAGGTGACAGAGGTTGTGGAGGGGATACAAAGGTTAAGAATGAGAGACGTAGTGAGGAGAGACACGGAGGTGACAGAGGTTGTGGAGGGGACGGCATAGGTTAAGAATGAGAGACGTGGTGAGGAGAGACACGGAGGTGACAGAGGTTGTGGAGGGGACACAAAGGTTAAGAATGAGAGACGTAGCGGGGAGAGACACGGAGGTGACATAGGTTGTGGAGGGGTCGGCATAGGTTAAGAATGAGAGACGTGGTGAGGAGAGACACGGAGGTGACAGAGGTTGTGGAGGGGACACAAAGGTTAAGAATGAGAGACGTAGCGGGGAGAGACACGGAGGTGACAGAGGTTGTGGAGGGGACGGCATAGGTTAAGAATGAGAGACGTGGTGAGGAGAGACACGGAGGTGGCAGAAGTTGTGGAGGGGACGACAAAGGTTAAGAATGAGAGACGTGGTGAGGAGAGACACGGAGGTGGCAGAGGTTGTGGAGGGGGACGGCAAAGGTTAAGACTGAGAGACGTAGTGAGGAGAGACATGGAGGTGGCAGAGGTTGTTGAGGGACGGCATAGGTTAAGAATGAGAGACGTAGTGGGGAGAGACACGGAGGTGACAGAGGTTGTGGAGGGGACGGCATAGGTTAAGAATGAGAGACGTGGTGAGGAGAGACACGGAGGTGGCAGAGGTTATGGAGGGGACACAAAGGTTAAGAATGAGAGACGTAGCGGGGAGAGACACGGAGGTGACAGAGGTTGTGGAGGGGACGGCATAGGTTATGAATGAGAGACGTAGTGAGGAGAGACACGGAGGTGACAGAGGTTGTGGAGGGGACACAAAGGTTAAGAATGAGAGACGTAGCGGGGAGAGACACGGAGGTGACAGAGGTTGTGGAGGGGACGGCATAGGTTAAGAATGAGAGACGTGGTGAGGAGAGACACGGAGGTGACAGTGGTTGTGGAGGGGACACAAAGGTTAAGAATGAGAGACGTAGCAGGGAGAGACGCGGAGGTGACAGAGGTTGTGGAGGGGACACAAAGGTTAAGAATGAGAGACGTTGCGGGAGAGACACGGAGGTGACAGAGGGTGTGGAGGGGACGACAAAGGTTAAGAATGAGAGACGTAGTGAGGAGAGACACGGAGGTGACAGAGGTTGTGGAGGGGACGGCATAGGTTAAGAATGAGAGACGTGGTGAGGAGATACACGGAGGTGGCAGAGGTTGTGGAGGGGACGACAAAGGTTAAGAATGAGAGACGTGATGAGGAGAGACACGGAGGTGGCAGAGGTTGTGGAGGGGACGGCAAAGGTTAAGACTGAGAGACGTAGTGAGGAGAGACATGGAGGTGGCAGAGGTTGTTGGGGGACGGCATAGGTTAAGAATGAGAGACGTAGTGGGGGGAGACACGGAGGTGACAGAGGTTGTGGAGGGGACGGCATAGGTTAAGAATGAGAGACGTGGTGAGGAGAGACACGGAGGTGGCAGAGGTTGTGGAGGGGACGGCAAAGGTTAAGACTGAGAGACGTAATGAGGAGAGACACGGAGGTGACAGAGGTTGTGGAGGGGACAACAAAGGTTAAGAATGAGAGACGTAGTGAGGAGAGACACGGAGGTGGCAGAGGTTGTGAAGGGGACAACACATGTTAAGACTGAGAGACGTGGTGAGGAGAGACACGGAGGTGACAGAGGGTGTTGGGGGGACGGCAAAGATTAAGAATGAGAGACGTAGTGAGGAGAGACACGTAGGTGACAGATGGTGTTGGGGGGACGGCAAAGGTTAAGAATGAGAGACGTAGTGGGGAGAAACGCGTAGGTGGCAGAGGTTGTGGAGGAGGACTAAATGGACAGGACATGGCGGCGGAGGAAGATTCGAGCGGGCCACTCCCAACAGGAAATAAAGCTGTCTGTGGCATATAACAACTTTCTACAGCTGCTTAAAACAAACAATCGACGTTCCGCGACCAAACGATTGCATTTTGTATCAAGGAAATTTATATAATTGAGTAGTAGGCCTACAATGCGTTGGCTATCCCTTTAACTGATGTGCTTCGGTTTGGCAATGGAGCAGTAACGAACTTTGTGCGTTTCACTAACAACTCGGTAACAGATTATTTAGTGGTCTTAATCGTTGGTACTAACCTCTTAAACACACCAGGGACATTCTGAATTTGGTTTATTTATACATAACTAATTGGCTGCAATGCTATCCAAATAGTGGGAATTGTCACCCGGGAGATGGGAACTATTTTGTGCTGCCGATCAGTGAACTCGAAGACACTACGTGTGAAATTTGATTACGATAACTGTTCATCAGTAACTACGCGGGGAATACAATCGTGGTGACAGTCAGTGTAGACGAAGTGAGTGTACAGAAATGTTGCATTTGACATTAGTGGCAGGAAAAAGACTGGTGGCGTTCGTTCGGTGAGGCATGGACATCGTTAATATTCATTATTGTGATATAAGCCGATTTGTAATGTGTTGACGCCGCGTACGCTCTACGAATTGCGTGATTCATGACAATGAATCATTCCCTGCGATTCTGAGCGATGTTCAACTAGTTTCCTCCTCACCAATCCGTCCAATCTACTAATGCCACATCGACTTCCGTCACCTATTGTTAATGTGTAACAGAAGCGCGCTCGTAACTCCGCGACGTATTACCGTTGATGTGACGCTTCTGACACGCAGCGTACTGCCGAACGGAACAACACCAACCGCAGAGTGGACGCAAACTCACAGTCGATGGAAGTGTGTAATTTACTAAGCTCCCCCAACAACGTGCACGACCTGTGATATTTTCAAGCAGACCCCTAAACAAAGGGAACGGTCGCTACCATTAATATATTTATTACCTGTAGGAGACGTTAATATCTTAATAATCCGGTCTGTTGGTTTGACTGTGCGGGTTTGTCTGAAACTAAGCGTCCACATAGCAAAGTCGATTGGAATGTCGTTAACCGTGACGTGATGTCAAATCCCCTTAGCTGCGTATAGCTCCACTGTCGGCGGTCCTCGGAACGAGGATGACATCTACCGAGGGTCGGTTGCGTGTCCTGAGCTGAATCGTGAGCCTGATTCTTGATCTGCAGATCTGACTGCAACGAGGCAGGAGGTTCCGCGTGGAAGTGAGGCATGTTCTTGGTTTCTCGCCTTCACTTTGTCGTCTCTTCTCCGCATCGTCCAGGAGGCGGTTTGTCTCAAAGCAGGCCGTTGCCTGTCGGGTTGTGCGGCGTCAAAGTGGACAATCGGCGGTCAGGTCCTTCAAGGTGACATATGACGTGGAGACGAAATATTACTTGGTCTGGTACTTAAGCGATGGTCCCTTATCTAAGTCCCACCATACAAAGCTCTCCTTCCTACGTGATGCATGTTAAAACACGGTATCCAAAGGCGACTGGAACGAATGGTGATTGGATGAAGACGACACTTCCTGAGAAATGGTACTTCTTGCAGTATTCTTTGGTTACATGTTGCACGGCCTCTGGTTGCAGATCGGGAGAACTACTACGCGGACGTTCCAAGCAGCGACTCTCGGGCGCTCGATGTACTGCATACTGTTCAACGGTAAGCCTTGTGTAGCGTTTACTTGTGTGCGTGCGTGCGTGCGTGCTTGCGTGCGTGCGTGCGTGCGTGCGTGCGTGCGTGCCAAGCTTGCATTTGCATTTGCATTAAAAATATCGCATTTACCTTTAAATGCAGTGCCGTTTCTTGTTCCGCAGTTGCAGTTGCATTTGAATCAAAACACTTGCATTTGAATAAAAAACAGTTGCATTTGATTAAACCACATTTGCATTTGCATTTGATTAAAACCATTTGCATCTGCATTTGATTTAAAAAATATTTGCATTTGTAGTTGATTAAAAAACATTTGCATTTTATTAAAAACATTTGATGCCTCTAATGCAAATTTCTTTCTTGGCTGCAAGTTGCCAGTCCCAAATGGTTATTTTAGACAGATCTACAGAAGTCACGATTAGCAGTCAATTTATCTCCCTACCAATGCTTCCTGCCTGCCTGGATGACCAGCCCACCCCAGTTGGTAGTGTTTGTGTGCTCACCTATACTAAGCCTATCTGTGAAATGAAATCAATGAAGTTCAGGCAGCCTTTTGAAATACATGGCCACAATTATCACAAATAGTTTTGATATTCACAAAATATCTCAATTTAAAACAATATTTATCATGTAATCATCTTAGCAATGATGCATTGCATTTAATAATTTGGATTGCTTTGCCTGGGTTATTCTCACCCAGAAATTGATCATTCTCAAGCAGACGGTAACACTAAGACCAAGCCTGCCAAATGTCACCATAGTGATCATAATCACCATATATCATTCGACACCATACACTTAGCACAGTTTTTTTTATGAACGAATTACATTATATGTTAACTATTGTTTGTATTTCATTTGAGTAATGATGTCACTATACTCTTTCTTCCCACCAAGCGCCAAGTTTCTGCTACAGACAGTATAGGCCAAGTATTTCTTACTAAGCAAATATGCCAGACCATTGAGGTCTTAGCTCGTTGTTTTGAATGAATGGACAAGGTTTATTTACAGAGATTGGGCAATTAAAGGCTGCTGCCTGCTCGTTCCCTTTATGAGGGAAAGAAGCCTCCACACTAGAATATATCCATCGTTTATTCAAGGCTTCAAAACAAAGGTTTCCCTAATTAAATATGTCACCTGTAGATCTCTTACATGTCCTTTGAGTTTAATATTTTTTTGAGTGATTACTGAAACATTAATTAGCACAAATGCATGTGTTCTATGTAACTATATTTAATAAAGTTGATGTAAACTGGTAAGAACTTTATTGCATTTTTCAGTCATAAAACACTTGTATTTTCATTTGAATCATTTCAGACACTTACATTTGAATAATCTCAAACGCTTGCATTTGCATTTGAATAATATCAAACATTTGCATTTGAATCATTTCAGACACCTTGCATTTGCAATTCCATAATTTCAAACACTGCGTGGGTGCGTGCGTGCGAGCGTGGGGGCGTGCGTGTGTGTGTATGTGCGCGCATGTATTCGCGTATTCATAACACGTTAGTGCTTATGTTTTTAGAAATTGGTCCTCTCTCCCTCTCTCCCTCTCTCCCTCTCTCATCTTCCTCCTCTTCCTCATTCTCCTCGTCCTTGTTATTAGTATTCACCCCTGATGGGGGCACATCACTTAACACGTTCCACCTTCTCGACGAGTCGTCTCCATCCATAGCACAAATGTCTTCCATTCTCTCCTACTCTCTGCTCTTCACCCCTTCCCTTTCGATATCTCTCTTAAAGGCAATAACAATAACGTTTGCTTGAAATCATATTATATTATATCTCGTAGTATATTTCCATTTCCACAACACCGAATTTTTTTTAATTAGAATTAGAATTCCATTACTGAATTATTCCAAATAATACTCATTTCAACAGACCTTCCTCGATTATGCATATTTTCCCGCGCTTATCGGCAAGCTTCGACGTGACGTCACTAATGTTAAAGAGGTGCTACGAGACTGGGACTTTCCATTCATTCAACGCACCGTTGACAACGACGATAGCGGTTGTTTATAAGTGAACGTCAAAATGGTTTGTTGTGCGGCAATATATTGTAATGCAAGCAGTGGTAAGAAAAAAGTTCCCTACAGAGCCAACTTTGTTTAAAAAAGCAAACGTCAAGCCGACGAAGCTCAGTCGGCTTTGCTGACTTCGAGAAAACTTGTTTCGACTGCGATCCGGACTAGAGAAGGTGGTAGCCCTGCGTCATCCGGGTGCTAACATCTCTTTGAAAGAGGATGATGTGCACACATTATTCCCAGTAGTGGAAGCTATGTTGATGCCACCAATCCGTAGAACGTCGACGACCACGGTCCATCTAGGATCGAAGCGAGTTGTCAGCGCGGATACAGGTCATGTCGGCCCACGGTGAATTCAGCCCGGTGAATTCACCGGACAGCATTTTTTGGAGAGTTCGGCCCACAACTCTGGTAACTTCGGCCTCAGAGCACAACGGGCATAGTGATCTCGGCCCGAACGATTGTGTAGCGAGCACATGAAGTTAAATGTGTGTCTTATTGTGAATAAAGCATATTATTTATTTTCTCATTCTCATTCTCTTATTTGTTAATTGATTTTGTTCCACATTAACCCGAAATTATAACTTTGTAACTGCTTTTATAGCTTTCGCTTCCTTTCGCATAAAATACGGCGCTGCATGTTTTTCCATAACACCGCAGTCAACGAGACGATCATTAGAAATTATACAATTTGTTGTATCATCTCTCCTCCTCCTCCCCCTCCTCTCTCTCTCTCTCTCTCTCTCTCTCTCTCTCACTCTCTCTCTCTCTCTCTCTCTTTCTCTCTCTCTCTCTCACTCTCTCTCTCTCTCTCACTCTCTCTCTCTCTTTCTCTCTCTCTCACTCTCTCTCTCTCTCTCTATCTCTCTCTCTCTCTCTCTCTCTATCTCTCTCTCTCTCTCTCTCTCTCTCTCTCTCTCTCTCTCTCTCTCTCTGTCTCTCTCTATCTCACTCTCTCTATCTCTCTCTCTCTCTCTCTCTCTCTCTCTCTCTCTCTCTCACTCCCTCCCCCTCTATCTAGTGTCAATGTTATTTTAATTATATAAACGTCTTAACATCTATTCCATTAAGTACAATTCATGTAACGTTTGGGCACTTTAACCCGCCCTTGAATGGCCAAAGCGACTAGGTTTATGGCAGAGATAAATGCTGTATTGTTATTGCTAGTGATATGTCGTGTGTGTTGTAGACGCCGGAACTGGTGCGCGCGCTGGGGTGATTACTGCGTGAAAGATGCCAAGGTGAAGTTGGCGCAGTGCTGTTCCGGCCTCCGCTGCATGTGCTCCAAACTGTGGAAGCGTGGCTGTGTGTGCCGCCAGCCACCCACGTTCGGCTGATCGCTGACGATGATCTGTCTTATACCACCCCATTCGCAGAGCTTCTCCAGCAGTCAACGCTGTCCGCCCCATCAACCGACAGCTGACCACGGATGACTGCGTCTACTGTCGTCTGCTTGCTGAAGTGTACGGCAAAGGGCGCTGTCGTTGACACGCTTGTGTTTCGCTTCGTAGACAGTTATTGAAATTAATGTAGTTTATATGAGATGGTATGAATTTCAGTTTCTATTGCGCTTTTGTCGATGTTTATGCAAGTATTTATTTTGTATGTGACAGTTTTGAGAGATGTGATGTCATCGCCATTCCGTGAACTATGCGCCGTAAACGTAGACGCATTATAAGTAGACCAGACACCTCACCGTGCAGTCAGCGACATCCGCAGGGCTTCAAGCATAGAATGATTTCTCCAGTCTTGAAGCGAAACATATTATACTCTTGCAATAGATCCACTAAATGTACGTTTACATATTATATTCTTGCAATAAATCCACTAAATGTACGTTTCTACATAACGCGGTATCCAGTCATCCAGGAAATGTTCAAAGTGCTTTACACTATACCCACCAGCATCTCCACATCTGCTTGCTGTCAACTCACAAGTAAACATAAATGTGCTTCTTTGAATAGATGGACGTTCTGTTCCGGTTTCTTGGATTGTTCCATTAAACGTCGTATTTATCTCGCAAGCAACTTGATTGAATTCTCCGGAATAGTCGGGAAATTGAGTTTCTTGTGAGGTAAATAGTGCGTGATTTAGCTTCGCTGGGTTGAAGGTTAGAGTGGGAACTCCCTGAATCACGCAAATTAAATCAATAAACGATTGCAGTTCATCGTTAATTTGTGTTTGCGTCATACCAAATCTAGGCCTATGTGTAATTATAAATCAGTGTTTTGTATGCGTTCGATACATCGCCGTTCAAGGTCATTCACCTCGATTACCTCCATAATCAACTGTTCATTTAGCACCTTAATTATTGCTTGACCTTCTTCACTACTTTCGATCGGGAAAACAGAAGTGCGAAAATAAATTCGTCCGACAACTCCACTTGTTTCCAGTTGGTGTCTGGAGTGGGGATGCAATCAAACTGGTTCTACCGAATGTAACTGTGGAGAGGGTCCGCAACTAACAACGGAACATCTCATAGAATGCCCTCTCCTACAAGAGCAGTGCATACCACACGGACTGGCAGAGCCTGTGTTTCGCAGTGGCGGGGGGAGTGTAGCAGAATGAGAGAAGAACCGGGTTTCCTCTATGCCCGATGCATGCTGCCATCTCCCACAAGCCTATAAGTACGCCCATGTCACAAAACACATTTAGCGGAGCAAGAGCTGGGGACATAGACATGGCGTACGTACTACATTGTGATCATTTGATGGAAACGTTGCTCGTACATAACTGGAAACGACGTAGGCTTTCTCCATGTAGAAGTAACGTGAAGAAAATCAACTGCGTGGCTGCGTATTATCGTTTCTGTTATTGCTGACTTGTATATGATAATCCCGTGCGCTGTATTGCGTTGATCTACACCTATATGCTTTACCTGGAACGTGAGTGGCAAGACCACCAAACTCAGTCAGTGTCTACGACAGGAGATGACGATGACCTGCAGTCTGTGGTGTTCTTGTATGGCAGGTCAGTCGCAGCTGTTCGTGTCAATGACGCCAGGCGGGACGAATGTCCGAGATCATAAGACTCGATCCCACCAACTCGGTCTCTCCTCAAGGAACACGCAAAACACCTGGAGTTGAGCAACTGTCCGTCTCCCAGCCGGACATCAAAAGTCCTGCTGACTGGTAATAGACCAAGCAAGGTAACACGCGGCAGACATGTTGGACTTCCCTTCCACAAGTTACCAGGAACTGACGAGGTGTGGCTGCAAGAAAGACCGGAGTGGGAAGTGTTTACGGTGCAATCTCACCTGCACAGCAACACGGAACTGTATGTGTCAGGAGTAGCAAGTGTAGGTATATGGACTAATGTATTTGTACAGATTCACTTCAAATAGACATTGGCAAGAAATGTGTACGCAATAACAAATTATAGATCGTTGCACGCGGACAAACTTTCAGCAGCAGTAGATAGTGACTTGGGTACAATGACAAATATTTTTGGAAGTAAACATTCTTTAAACTAGAAGTGCAGGGGGGTTACCTGGAGGTGTCTCAAGCAGAACAAGAGGCCACTAGCACAGATAAACCAATATCAAATCATCCGAAAAACATCTCTGAAAAAGGTTATAGATGCGTATGTTTAAATGCAAGGAGCATAGTAAATAAGAAAAACGAATTAAACATTATGGTAGAAGATATTGACCCTCACATAATTGGTATAACTGAATCATGGGCCAACATAGATATAACAGATGCTGAATTAGGACTGACAGGATATGTAATGTTTAGGAAAGATCGAATAGGAAGAAGGGGCGGGGGAGTTATTTTATATGTTAAAGAATCTATTCAGGCTTATGAAATAAAACTAGAAAGGGAAGCAGATTGCGATGAAGCTGTTTGGTGCAAAATTGTTTCAGGAAATTAAAAATTAACTGTTGGATTAGTTGACCGAAGTCCAAACATAAACGAAGAGGACAACACAAAAATAAAAAACGCTATAAAGGAAGTTAGTAAAGGGGAATGTATCATAATGGGAGATTTTAACCATGGACACATACAATGGAATTCTCTAGAGAGTACAGGGATTCAGGACCAACAATTTCTATTTTTAATCCAGGATAGCTTTCTTACTCAGCACGTACTAGAACCAACCAGGGGAGAAAATGTATTAGATATAGTTTTGTCATCACAAAAAGAATTAGTGGACAATGTAAAAATATTTGAACCATTGGGTAATAGTGACCATAATCAAATACATTTTGACATCAATGTAAAATCAGAAAGTAAAAATAAGAAAACGTACAAGAGAAACTTCCACAAAGTTAACTACAAAGATATGAGAAAATATTTAGCAAAGCTAGATTGGAATAACATGCTGATGAATAAGACCGCAATTGAATGTTGGAATATTCTAAAATATGAAATTGAGAGTATCATCGATAAATTTGTTCCCTTCCAAAAAAACAAGGAAAACGGTGTAGAAAGAAACACTTGTCAAAAGAGGCTATTAGAAAAATAATGCTAAAACAAACTATGTGGAGGGTTTATAGGCGTACCAGAAAGGAAGAAGACTATGCAAAATACAACTGAAATTAGACAATCTAAAAGAAGCTATGAGCAAAAACTAGCATGTAACATAAAAAATGACAGCAAGAGTTTTTATGCATATGTCAGGAGTAAACAAAACGTACAAGACAAGGTTGGACCTCTAGAAGACAGTGCTGGAAATATAATATCACAGGGGTTTTTAATGGCGGAAGACCCAAATGGTTACTTCAGTTCAGTGTTTACCAAAGAAGATATTAGTTCATTACCAGTTGCTGATGTTAAATTTCAGGGGGCTAAATCTGACTATTTAGGTCCTTTAGTTGTAACTCCAGAATTGGTAGCTAAGAAAATAAAGGCAATGAAGGATAACAAATCACCGGGAGTGGATGGGATTCCTCCAAAATTACTAATGGAAACAGTAGAACAAATCAGTATACCACTTGCAAGAGTATTCAACTTGTCATTAAAAGAGGGAGTTGTTCCGTTTGAATGGAAAGAAGCAAACATCATACCATTATTTAAAAAGGGTTCGAGAAATAAGTCAGAAAATTACAGACCAGTGAGTTTAACGTCAGTGATTTGTAAATTATTAGAAAGGTTAATTAAAGACCATATGGTGGAATTCCTCGTTAAGCATAAATTATTAAATTCAACTCAACATGGATTCCTTAAAGCGAGGTCATGCTTAACAAATATGTTATGTTTTTTGGAAGAAATCACTAAGTGGATAGACGTGGGATCGCGTTGTAGTAGATGGAGAAGTTTCAAATTGGAAATCGGTTTTGAGTGGATCAAGGATCAGTATTAGGACCTATATTATTCTTAATTTATATCAATGACTTGGACGACAACATAAAAAGTAACGTACTGAAATTTGCGGATGACACTAAACTATTTAGAAAAGTTAATACTGATGGTGATAAACAACATTTACAAAACGATCTAGACAGATTAGTGAAATGGTCTGAGAAATGGCAGATGTTGTTCAATTTTGGGAAATGTAAATGCCTACATACAGGACATGGGAACTTGAATGTAAACTATAAAATGGGAGATACTGTTCTGGGTACTACTGTAAAAGAAAAGGACTTAGGAGTTACAATAAGCGCTGATATGAAAGTTTCAGAGCAGTGTGGTATTGCAGCTTCAAAGGGTAATCAAATTCTTGGATTGATTAGAAGAAACATAACATACAAGGGAAAAAAAAGTTAATTATACTTCTTTATAAAGCAATAGTTAGACCTCATTTAGAATACTGTATACAAGCATGGAGACCATATCGTAAGAAGGATATAGATACGCTTGAACGCATACAAAGGAGAGCAACTAAAATGATTCCAGAACTGAGAGACCTTAGTTATGAAGAACGCCTGAAAGAATGTGGTTTAACAACTCTAGAGACAAGGAGGTTAAGAGGAGATCAGATTGAAGTTTTTAAGATATTGAATGGGTATGAAAATATTGATAGAAATATGTTTTTCTCACTCAAGAAGGATAGCAGAACTAGAGGACATGAGGTAAAATTAGTAAAGGATCAATGTAGATTGGACATCAGGAAGCACTCGTTCTCACAGAGGACAATAAATGAATGGAACAAATTGTCTACAGATTGTGTAACTGCTAGCAGCGTGAATATGTTTTAAAATAAGGTAGACACATATCTCATGAGGGCGGGTTATAAGTAGATGAACATTGTTGGACTCTCGATAAGCCAATGGCTTCCTTGTCCACTTGCCATCTGGGCCTTTGGCTTGGATGGCAAATCTTGTTAAATCTTGTTAAATGGCCGCCATCTTGAATGATGACAGCCATCTTGGATGACAATGACAAACCGTATCAATAGCAAAATTGGTTTCATCTGGGTAATAAACAACTCAACGTTATCCATTCATGTATCGAAAAGAAAGAGAATGCGGTGGTCTAGCGGTCAGAGCACCGGACTGCTGATCGAAGGACCGGGGTTCGAGTCCAACTCATGTCGTTCCAAAACTTGGGCAATTTCGTTCACCCCACGTTGCCTGTATATTTCGGAAGAGACGTTAAAATCCGTTGGTCTCGTTTACTTGGTGTCTATGTATGGGGGAGCAAAATATCCCATACAGGGGGCAAATGTGTGACGTGTCGTGGACTCATTGAGCTGATATCTCTATCTCTATACTCCCATATGATATCTCAATCTCTATACTCCCATATGATATCTCAATCTCTATACTCCCATATGATATCTCTATCTCTATACTCCCATATGATATCTCAATCTCTATACTCCCATATGATATCTCTATCTCTATACTCCCATATGATATCTCAATCTCTATACTCCCATATGATATCTCTATCTCTATACTCCCATATGATATCTCAATCTCTATACTCCCATATGATATCTCAATCTCTATACTCCCATATGATATCTCTATCTCTATACTCCCATATGATATCTCAATCTCTATACTCCCATATGATATCTATATCTCTATACTCCCATATGATATCTCTATCTCTATACTCCCATATGATATCTCTACCTCTATACTCCCATATGATATCTCTATCTCTATACTCCCATATGATATCTCTATCTCTATACTCCCATATGATATCTCTATCTCTATACTCCCATATGATATCTCTATACTCCCATATGCGTCAGTATCCTGACATATGGACTTTGCAAATTATAAAATAGAAAATTAACGGCCAACGTGAATTAATGGACGCCATCTAGAATTATCAAGCTATATTTTTATATATGTTCAAGTAGCGTCGATTATCCAGGCTCCGTTTGTCGCACATAATATGCACTTTCCGGCATTGTGACGAATTTGATAAGTTAAATTAAAAATGACACTCAGGTTATTCACGAAAAAAATACTTATTCCAAAGTTAAAGGGGACATGGCCCAAATACTTCCCCTAAATACGTCACATGCCGTGGGACGGGACATGCTACACTACAAGCATTCAGTGGCGTATTGACGTCTTCTTCTTCTTCTTCTTCTTCCAACATTCAGCTTAGCCTCGACATTCTTAGGGTACAGGCAGACCAATTGGCGAATACAAAAATAATAACTTATATACAGTTAATTTGTTTTGCATCTATAACATTCTGTGGCCATCGTATTTCAGCAATCAAATAATATTTGGTGGGGGCATTGGGCCATGGCCCTCATTTGGTTTAACTTGAAAAAATGTTTTCGCATGTAACCTGTTGTGCCACTACGTGGTAGCATGGTAAACTAACGGGTGACTAAGTTTACCCCACCCCCTTGCGACATCCATCGTAGATACGCCACTGCACCCATCAATCTACAAAGAGGCCGCCAGTCCAGAGTGCATATACGTCCAACAAAACATGAAAATAACAACCGGAACTTGATCAGCGCGCGAGGAAATGCCTTGATCTTGGTGATATTCGTTTGAGGTTTGTATTGGGATGGCATTATGTAATTGCTGAAATACGATGGCTACTGACCATCATAGATTATATGTCAATAAACTTAAGGGTGTGCTAGTTTAACACAAGTAGAGTAACATTTGTATACCAAAAAGGTATAAAGGTATGACCAATATAATGGAATAAAGGTATGACAACAACTTTATTAAAGGACGACCAGAAACTTTAGTAAATGAGCGAGCAATGACGCAGCGAGCAGAGTCACCAGATAACCTTCTCGTGACACATTGCTCAAGTATGCCAACGTAATATTCACCATGGCAACATGCTGTCCATTGTTTTTACAGTCAAACGTTAATCACCGACATTGTCCACACCAAGTTTCGATCACATCATTACTTAAAGATCGATAATAGCCTATCTAGTCTGTATTATATCTTTATGCGAGTTACCGAGTCATCACGTGACGACACCGACACATTCCAGTGGCCAATAGGGCCTATATTTGATATTAGTCAGACAATCGCCCGTTCGGAATGGATGGGAAACGTTACCCAAAATACGTTGCTTTCTAACGTATCAGGACGTCGCAAGCAAATGCTACATGTTCCGGGCCTTTATTCTGCAGTTCCGCGAAGCATTGTTTTCAATATACTTATGCAATATGTTGATATATAGCAAAGTCATGACTGGTGACTATTTTTGTGTTCGCTTATTGCTCTGCCTGTACCAGCAGCGTGTTGAGGCCAGGCAGAATGTTGGAAGAAGAAGAAAAACAAGAAGGAAAACAAGAAGGAAAAGAAGAAGTCAATACGTCACTGAATGGTTGTAACATAGCATAGCCCCTCCTACGGCATGTGACGTATTCAGGGGAAGTATTTGGACCATGTCCTCTTTAACTTTGGGATAAGTATTTTTTCGTGAACAACCTGCGTGTCATTTTCAATTTAATAAAGAAGAAGAAGAAGAAGAGACTCGATCATCCAACATGGAACCAGTAATGTCGTGAATAACCAAACTGAGACGCCTTTGTACCCAATATCCCGTCTCCCGCCCTGACTCATAAATATCCTACACCGGACGAAACCTATATTACTTATGGAAGACCGGGGTTAGTAGAATTTTCAGGTAAAGTCACTTTTTGTGAAAAGTATGTTGGATGCATTATTTCCATCAACGTATACATTTAATGTATTATTCGTATTAATAAAATATACCACGCCAATGATATTCCATATTATAGTTAGTTAGATATGTGAAGTTTCCCAGGCGGCGTCGAGTGTAAAAACTAGCACCGAAAACGGATTATACACACGTATATATCTTATACACACGTATATATCTTATACACACACGTATATATCTTATACACACGTATATATCTTATACACACGTATTTATCTTATACACAGTGTGCATGAAAATGTAGGTATTCGCACCTTCATATATTAAGTTTTTAATTTTTTATCAAAGGGAACACATTCCCCGGATTCTTACATAACAAACAGTTGTGAATAGAATATAGATTATTGAATGGAATATGAAATAGTAAATGGCAATATATATGTAAAGCGATTTCTACTTAATTGAATGATAAACACACGTACGCACTCACGCACATACATCCACATTTAAATTAATCGTGCACTATTTATTAATTGCCCAAATTGGGCTGTGCCATAAAGATTTAACAGGATTACCATCAGATACAAAACACCCAGACAAGTGAACAAGGAAGCCATTGGCTTATCGAGAGCTCAACAATGTTTCTTTTATGTGTAACCTGCCAATCTGAAATATTTGTCAATTTTGTTTTAAACATATTCATGCTTCTAGCATTTAAAGTAGGGTAACTTGGGGGAACACGGCCCCTGGATGTAAGAGAGCCCCCAACACGTACGCAAAATGTAAAACTACGAACGTCCCAAAATCTGATGCAAAATGAAGCATATATCGGATACTCACCCCGAAAGCTCGGGAACACGAGACATGTGTAATTAAATCAGTGTGTTTTAAACTTTTATATGCACAATTATACGCTCTGGTCTAATATTTTGACAATAGTGATATGGTGCAACTCACTATAAAGCGATATGAATCATGAACTTAATTGGTGTGTGTGTGTGTGTGTGTGTGTGTGTGTGTGTGTGTGTGTGTGTGTGTGTGTGTGTGTGTGTGTGTGTGTGTGTGTGTGTGTGTGTGTGTGTGTGTGTGTGTGTGTGTGTGTGTGTGTGTGTGTGTGTGTGTGTGTGTGTGTGTGTGTGTGTGTGTGTGTCTACAATATGAGCACATTAAATACATGTTAACATAGCTTAAATGTGTATAATTTGAACGTTTTCCTTAGGGAGGCCGCCCTGCCCCAGGTTACCCTGCCCCATGTTACCCTGCCCCAGGTTACCCTGCCCCAGGTTACCCTACTGGTTATGAAACAGCACGCTAGGCTTCACACGATAAACAAAGCGTTAACACGTTAAATAAAGTTAGCTTTCTCAGTCATTGTCAGCACACAACTCGCTGGCTGAGCCATCGGTGCGAGCCGCCCGAGCGTTGTCACAGTTATAACAGTTAGCAAAGCAAAACAGTTTTAGGTGGTTAAAAAGTAGTTTTTGTCCACACTTCGTCAATTTCGTATTCTTAACTCCCGATTTTTTGCTGGTGGACGTCCAACCAACTACTGTCAATGGTGACTCCGTGTGTGTGCTACGTTTTCATAAAACGACTCTGTTACAACATGCCCCTGTGTGCAACCAGCCCCGGTCTCCCCTACCTATAAGGACGCAGCATGTTGGCCGGCTGGTGGGCTGCCGGTCTAAGCAAACCCAGTTTCGCACATATGACCTGGCGACTCTCACTAGGTTCAAAATATCGAATCTTGAAGTATCAAATATGAATCCATGACATCTAGCGAACGATGGTGACATCATCTTGGCGTTATAACTTCACCATGGGCCATCTAAATAGTGTAAGGGGACATTCGCCCAATGTATTAATATAAAATACTCTGCACGGTTTTGAGAAGATATATCCCCAAGTGAACGCTGTGCTTCATTTTAGGCACCAGATAGAAAGATATATCCCCAAGTGAATGCTGTGCTTCACTTTAGGCACCAAGTAGAAAGATATATCCCCAAGTGAATGCTGTGCTTCACTTTAGGCACCAGGTAGAAAGTGTAGGCTAACTGTTTTTTATTTCTCAACTTTCTAAGAATTATATTGTGAACAATTGTTCAGATTCACAAAGCCAATGACAGGATTCATATGTACAGCTGTAGACATGCTGCCACGGCTACATGTGTAGGTGACTGCTTTATTCTTTTTAGAACCAAAAACGTCATTTCATAGTATCTGATTCAGTGTCATGTGTTGCCTTCTTCAGTATTGAGATTGGCCACAAGACATTTATTTTGTCTTAAAGAAATAATAAACTGTGTGTTGCAATTGGCCACAAAACATTTATTTTGTCTTAAGGAAATAATAAACTGTGTGTTGCAATTGGCCACAAGACATTTATTTTGTCTTAAGGAAATAATAAACTGTGTGTTGCAATTGGCCACAAGACACTTATTTTGTCTTAAAGAAATAATAAACTGTGTGTTGCAATTGGCCACAAAACATTTATTTTGTCTTAAGGAAATAATAAACTGTGTGTTGCAATTGGCCACAAGATACTTATTTTGTCTTAAGGAAATAATAGACTGTATGTTGCAATTGGCCACAAGACATTTATTTTGTCTTAAGGAAATAATAAACTGTGTGTTGCAATTGGCCACAAGATATTTATTTTGTCTTAAGGAAATAATAGACTGTGTGTTGCAATTGGCCACAAAACATTTATTTTGTCTTAAGGAAATAATAAACTGTGTGTTGCAATTGGCCACAAGATATTTATTTTGTCTTAAGGAAATAATAGACTGTATGTTGCAATTGGCCACAAGACATTTATTTTGTCTTAAGGAAATAATAAACTGTGTGTTGCAATTGGCCACAAGACACTTATTTTGTCTTAAAGAAATAATAAACTGTGTGTTACAATTGGCCACAAAACATTTATTTTGTCTTAAGGAAATAATAAACTGTGTGTTGCAATTGGCTACAAGACACTTATTTTGTCTTAAAGAAATAATAAACTGTGTGTTGCAATTGGCCACAAGACATTTATTTTGTCTTAAGGAAATAATAAACTGTGTGTTGCAATTGGCCACAAGACATTTATTTTGTCTTAAGAAAATAATAAACTGTGTGTTGCAATTGGCCACAAGGCATTTATTTTGTCTTAAAGAAATAATAAACTGTGTGTTGCAATTGGCCACAAGACATTTATTTTGTCTTAAGAAAATAATAAGCTGTGTATTGCAATTGGCCACAAGTTTAAAGATACGCAATATTTCGTATTTACATTCCGAAATTTCGAAGGCGCTTCAGACAGTGGTTGTACACTTCTTCTCTATCATGATACATAATAATACATAATAATATATATACATAATAATAACAATTCGACAGAAAGACCGCAGGAAGACATCATGGATATGCAGCGTTAACTTATTATTTTTAAAATATGTGCAATTACTTATATCTTACATTTCTATAAAGGCAACCGGCATATGTACATTCGCGTGCCGAGACAATTTCGATCATCGAGGTCTCGTCGACTGTTTGTTCCGAGGGTTGATACGGACAGTGAGCAGTGGACCACCGGACCAGCCAGTGGCGTATCTAGGATCTCGTCAACATAGAAGCCAAGGGCAAGCTTAATCACACATTAGTTTACCATGCTACCGTGTAGTGGCGCAACAGGTTACATGCGAAAAAAGTCTAAACGTTCAGCCAAAGGGGGTCATGCCCTTTGCCCCTCCTAAATACGCCACTGCAGCGGGGAGCAGCGGCAACACAGGGCCACAGGCCCACTCCTCCCCAGCCTTCACAGGGCCACAGGCCCACTCCTCCCCAGCCTTCACAGGGCCACAGGCCCACTCCTCCCCAGCCTTCACAGGGCCACAGGCCCACTCCTCCCCAGCCTTCACAGGGCCACAGGCCCACTCCTCCCCAGCCTTCACAGGGCCACAGGCCCACTCCTCCCCAGCCTTCACAGGGCCACAGGCCCACTCCTCCCCAGCCTTCACAGGGCCACAGGCCCACTCCTCCCCAGTCTTCACATGGCCACAGGCCCACTCCTCCCCAGCCTTCATGACTGAGAACTCATCAACTAACTACTGTAAAAGCTGTGAAGTTTCTCCACATAATTACATTGCAGTAAATTGTAATACTAGGTTTCCTTACACAGGCTTCACTTCCAGATAGAACAAGCATTAGTTGTGTCTTTTAGGTAGTCCTAAAATATAATTATATTAATACACTAACTTTACGGGCAGTCTGACAGTATCTCCTCCCAGACGCTGACGTCCTCTCGCCTCTTTCTATGTTCATTCGCCTCCTTCAACCAGTCGCCAATGGCGAGGTATTAAAAAAAAACACAAAGATACTTATTTAGACTTACTTACTATTATGCTTTTCTATCTGTCGGACAAAGATGGAAACAGTGGCCGAATCGATCAGGTGGTCTTCTTGTCAAAGTAAGTTCACGATCAGGTAGTCGTCTTGCCGTAATAAGCCTACGATCAGTTGGTCGTCTTGCCAAGGTAAGTTTACGATCAGTTGGTCGTCTTGCCACGGTGTGTCCACGATCAGTTGGTCGTCTTGCCACGGTGTGTCCACGATCAGTTGGTCACCTTGCCAAGGTGTGTCCACGATCAGGTGGTCACCTTGCCAAGGTAAGTCTACGATCAGTTGGTCATCTTGCCACGGTGTGTCCACGATCAGTTGGTCGTCTTGCCAAGGTGTGTCCACGATCAGGTGGTCACCTTGCCAAGGTAAGTCTACGATCAGTTGGTCATCTTGCCACGGTGTGTCCACGATCAGTTGGTCGTCTTGCCACGGTGTGTCCACGACCAGGTGGTCACCTTGCCAAGGTAAGTTTACGATCAGTTGGTCGTCTTGCCACGGTGTGTCCACGACCAGGTGGTCACCTTGCCAAGGTAAGTTTACGATCAGTTGGTCGTCTTGCCACGGTGTGTCCACGATCAGGTGGTCGCCTTGCCAAGGTAAGTTTACGATCAGTTGGTCGTCTTGCCACGGTGTGTCCACGACCAGGTGGTCACCTTGCCAAGGTAAGTTTACGATCAGGTGGTCACCTTGCCACGGTGTACCCACGATCAGGTGGTCGCCTTGCCAAGGTAAGTTTACGATCAGTTGGTCGTCTTGCCACGGTGTGTCCACGATCAGGTGGTCACCTTGCCAAGGTAAGTTCACGACTAGTTGGTCGTCTTGCCACGGTGTGTCCACGATCAGGTGGTCGCCTTGCCAAGGTAAGTCTACGATCAGTTGGTCATCTTGCCACGGTGTGTCCACGACCAGGTGGTCGTCTTGCCACGATAAGTCCATGATCAAGCGGTAGTCTTGCCACGGTAAGTCTATGATCACGTGGTCGTCTTGCCACGTCTTGCACACACGCACACGCACACGCACACGCACACGCACACGCACACGCACACGCACACGCGCACGCGCACATGCAAATATATTGAGATATTGTTGTTTCAGCAATTAGTACACCAATGTGACAGCATAGCGTATGACGTTATATTGTATTGGCTGCAAAGCATTCTGCTCACTGCTGACCTTCCAGGACAGTGGTTCTCCTGTCCTTGTATCTCATCAGCTTCGTCGTCACAAGCTTCATCGTCGTTGTGCTACTTCCTACCAGAATCCAGGTGAGTTGTTTTATAGTATACTGTTCTCTACGTACACACGCACGTACGCACGTACACACACACACACACGGACACACGCACGCGCGCACGCACGTACGTACATATGCGTGCAAGTATGCATGCCTTGACATGGGTGGGCATCCCACGTCACTACGTATCGGTAGACGAGTTATGCAACCGCACACTCCTAGTTACGACTGGAACCACTGAAGAGCTGTGACAAAATCGTTTGCATAGACACTGTATGTAAACTGTAGATCGTTTCATAAGTGATGACTTACAAGAGTTTGTTTGAAATCATGTGGAACGAATACGTCTTGCATTGAAAGTTTTATAATAGTTGTATATGATTGATACAGCGTTTTTTGCAGAATTGGTGGAAATGCGTCCAGATCACACGATTTCGTGGGAGATTATGGAAAGATAATGAAAGCTGTGATTGTTAAAATCGTTATCATTAATGTCAAGACGCGGTGGAATGCGAGCAATCTTATTTGAGAAGTATTTTGAAAACGAGCGCACAGTGTAGCCAATTAAGAATGATCAGGCAGTGATTTTGATTTTTCCCGTTGAAGGATTGTGTTTAGCGAATTCTACATCAAGCGGGATTTTTATTGAGATAAACTTTATAAAATAGTCAGATTTTGCTATGCATATTTTTTTAAATTGCATATATGTTGCTGCTTAGTTCAAGTGGAGTGTTTATCACATACATTCCATTCATCGATCGTACATACATGTACACTACGCCCATAGTTACCTCACTTAACCGATAATACACCCTAGCTGTTGAATATGGGAACTTCCCAACGAAATTACTGACAACACGCTGGTTCACGAGATCGGAATGGTTTCGCAAGATTAGTACACTAGAACTGCTTAGAACGTTGCTGGTGTGCTACACAATGCCTCGCTGTAGCACAGTCAGCCTGCCAAAACGTATTTCATAGACAGTTCGTTTCTCTATTTATTACACTTTATCTCAGACGAATGGTTTCATGACATCCTGTAGACCTACACGACGTTTTTTATTTGGCGTAATTAATTGATATATTGTGTTTGTTTAGTGGTTTGGAGTCAACATAGAGGCTACACAGTTAGCGTCACCATAGGAGCAAATACGTTTAAATAGGCAGTGGATCTTAGTTAGCAAATTCACAAAAATAAAAAAATCGACTAATAGAAAAACCGCCTAATCGAAAGCGTTATATCCGTATAGAGACTCTACGGCTGTAACAAATAGCGCATGGTTCAGTTGCCTGCAACAATAATTTGATGAATCGACACCAGACTCCGATATTCCGTCAAAAGAATTCACGTTATTGTTAAACAGATTTTTGTTTGATTGATCGGACTGAACTCGATTCTTTAATCACAGCTACGTAATTGTACATGATCACGAAAATGCCTAATCCTTTGGCTTTGTTGCGCCACTGAGCTCAGATTTTCCGATGATATTGGCGCCAAAGAAGTCATTTTATTATTATTATTATATTATTCTGCGGGAAGAGTAGCGTGTCGCTTAACAAGGTTTGCGGCAAAACTGTTTTTCCTTAGTCAATAGTGCGTATAAAGCGAATTGTCGCAAAATACTTTTACCCACACCGTTGTCAACTAAACGTCAGCGTCTATTTGATTCTGGAGTATTTGTAGATAAACGCGCACACGCACGCACGCACGCACGCACGCACGCACGCACGCACACACACACACACAGAGTACGCACGCACGCACGCACGCACGCACGCACGCACGCACGCACGCACGCACGCACGCACATAGACATGCATGTACAACGGTACACACAAACATTATCAAATCAGTGACACGCTGGAAAACAAGTCAACGGCTACAAATTACCAATAACCACCACGCACGTTTACATGCATATAACTTTTGTGTAACACGTTGTGTATTGACTGGGATACGCATATTTGGGGTATCAAACCCTCATCCAAAATATTCACATTAAATTACACCACTTCATTGTATTAATAAATCCATGATTTGATAAAGACATACATTGCTCGCCCACAACACCTTATAGTTCCATGCACCCGCAGTCAAAACAGTAATCCCGACAAAAACCTACAAATACAAGCACGAATAAATATATATGCATATTAATATATTCCCAGAGTCATCAATGCATAGAACCTACACCCACCAGAAATAATAAACCTCCCCAATTCCTCCCTCTCAGCATGCTGTGAGCACAGTGTAGGGGAGACAGGGGCACCATGCACGATTTTTTCAAATTCCGCTAGAGCCAACACTATATAGGATATCATAAAATGGACAAATTGTTTGTTAAGCTCCATCATAATCTCCATAGTTGATTGACATATCATTTTTTAAAAATCCAGAAGAGGCTGAAATACAATATTTGTCCATTCAAAAAAGAGCATGATGCCCCACTACTGGGGTACCATGCTCAAGTACGCGGGGCACTATGCTCTCATATGTCATTAGGTGATATTAGATACCGTGGGGACTAACTGTTTCATGTACCAAACTATTAAGGCTAGTCACCATTGTATAACTTCCTAATTCGTAACATTTGATTAAATTTTACACGCTTAAGTTTCTAGTGTCATGCAAGCACTCGCGCAATTTGTCCTTTGTCCACTTTTATTGCTAACCAACCATGCCACGTAGGCCTATTCCAGATGCCCTACTCAGTAGGCATTTCCCACCATCTTCTTCGTGCGGGTTGTACCTCCCAACACAGTCGGAACAAGCAAGCGCGCCAGTGTCATCAAATGGCACATCGACGATGTCTTCCTCGTCAGGGATCGTGAACCGGCTAGCGGTAGCAGTAGCATTAGCAGTAGCGGTAGCGGTAGCGGTAGCAGTAGCATTAGCAGTAGCACTCTTCTTACTACATTACATTTAATAAATGTGACTTCAAATATGTCAGCTAATTCATCTGTGGTTTTAACAACCACGCCCACATACTGGCGTATGACCTTCTTAGACACAAACACCATGATGTAATCATTGGGAGCAAGAGTGGCTGCATCGTGTTCGTCATCACCACAGTTTACCTTCGCTAGGTCTGCCACTACTTCGTCTCTATCAGAATCTGACTGGAGCCGAACTTCTATTTGTTTACATGCTGTATTCTTTGTACTCTTCGGTGGTTTAGGCCTATTCTGTTTAAGCCTGTATTCAGCGAGTTGTTGCTTCTCAGACGTGTCTGTCAAGATACACGATCGACCACGTTTTCGTACTTTAACAGGCCTGGTTCGTGGCTTAATTTCCGGATAAGGTCTGATGTCAGCGAGTACTGCAAAGAATTTGTCGATGTTGGTGGCCTGTCATGCTGCTGTGGTCCAGGAGGTGGTGTTGTCTGCTGCTGTGGTCCAGGAGGCGGTGTTGTCTGCTGCTGTGGTCCAGGAGGCGGTGTTGTCAGCTGATGTGGTCCAGGAGGCGGTGTTGTCTGCTGCTGTGGTCCAGGAGGCGGTGTTGTGTGCTGCTGAGGTCCAGGAGGCGGTGTTGTCAGCTGCTGTGGTCCAGGAGGCGGTGTTGTCAGCTGCTGTGGTCCAGGAGGCGTTGTTGTCTGCTGCTGTGGTCCAGGAGGCGGCCGGTGTTGTCTGCTGCTGTGGTCAAGGAGGCGGTGATGTCTGCTGCTGTGGTCCAGGAGGCGGTGTTGTCTGCTGCTGTAGTCCAGGAGGCGGTGTTGTCATTGGAGCAGTTGGTGTGTTTGATGAAGTGGCGTAGGTAAGATACAACAATCTCACTGTTCATATACCCCGATTTATTTGAAGCTCCTACTGATCCAGTAGGAGCACCACTGAGCACGTGTTCTTGAAAGTGGACACGTGGGGAAATTAAGATAGGCGGAACGGTGTTTCAAATGTGCTGATGCATACGCACATTGTAACTAGGACGTCTCATTCTGCAGATGTGATCTGCCCGACCTGTTTGGAGTGTGAACGGTGCTGATATTCGATTCATCCAGTTTGTAGATTTGTGTTGGGCCAAATTTGTGCTTGACCAAGAGAGCCTTCAAATTAGCGAAGAACCTACCAATATATACTCGGTTGAAGCATATTGCACGTCAAATGCTCGTAGCCTCGGGCTTTCGGTGACTATGCGTTTCTTTCCTCGTCATGAAACTAGCGAGCCAATCGCTTCCTATCTACCCTTTCTCACGCCAGGCGGCGGCACATTGGTTTCGTTCTGCAAAGCAAGTTCATAGGCCAGTGTATTGGTTGGCTTTGGAGGCAGGCCGTTGAACATTCCTGAATATATCTTTAAATATTCGGCAAGTTTATTTTCTTCGTTTTTGTTGGACACCAGCCGATGCGAAAATAAAAAATAGCTTGACCCTCTAAACGCATCTTGACGTATCTTGCTAACGTATGGCAGATCTAGGTTCAGAGCAACTCGACAAACGGATCTCCCATCAATCACGACCTGGTTCATTGCATTCAGCATGACCTTCGTTAAAGAACGAAGACGAGTTTTCTTTACCCCTAAATATATCAAGGAATACATTTTTTCGGAGCAAATTGGGACATCTGATAGCTACAAAGCAACATATTAGCAGTTAGTTACACTGGTTGCGATTGACCTATAAGTCTATATTAATTAAGGGTGTCGACTTATTAATTAAGCGTGTAGATTTGTCAGAGACGTGTCGTACCCATTCGGTAGATGTGTTGGCCGAGTTGTTTATGTACAAGACCTACGTAAGTCATACAAATAAAGCATTTACTCAACTCACGCTACACTGTGGCTCAACTTACCCCACACCAAGTGTTAGTTGATCCAGCTTATCAACCCTATTTGAATCAGCTATATATAATTAACTATGCATGCTAGATATATTATTTTGGCATACAATGATTGACTAATAATCATAGTTTATGAGAGTAAAAGCAATTTTGACTTATGAATATGATTGCGCCCTAGACATCAAAAATAATGAAAAATGGCTGAATTAACAATGCCTTCCCCTGCTCTCTAATCAACGAAGCAGATACCGCAGGTAAATTAATTTAATTATTGGAGAATTGTCATAAACGACAGCGCCATTTCTGCGCGGCTGTAATCTTAGTATAATCGACCGTGAGTATGTTTGTATGTATGTTTGTATGTATGCATGTTAAGCTAATCCTCCTAGACTCTTTGTATCTCGGGGGTCAAACTCTACGCCCTCACTGTCGGGTCATCTAATTGTTTTAATTCACCCGCTATTACACGTTCTACGAACAATCGAATTACCCATCTAGGCCCCTGTGTATTAATACACTAACTTTGAGGGCGTTGTGGCAGTATCTCTTCCCATGCGGCGACGTCCACTCGCCTCGTTCTATGTTCATTCGCCTTATTGGACCAGTGGCCTCTGATCTACCCACTGACGATGTATTACAACAAAACACAAATACACTCATTTATACTTATTTACTGTTATGCTTTTCTACCAGTCGAACAAAGATGGAAACAGTAGCCGAACAGAGTGTGAGCCACTCTGCAGATATGCCATAACCGTGACGTCACCATCTATGTACATATTAATACGCTAACTGAGGGGGCAGTCTGGCAGTACCCCTTCCGGAGCGCCGACACCCTCTCGCCTCCCTGGACTAGTTACCTCTGATCTTTAATTTGATGGCAACGTTCCAACATTTCAAAATCATTCACCTGGATGGGTCGAGGGGTGTCGCCTTTGGTGCGTTTTTCTGAAAGGTGTGTTATCGAATTACACACAGCATGTGTGTTAGTAGAGGACAAAGGTGCTGTGAAATATTAAAGAAAATCGTAGGAAAAATTTGCAGGAATCCTAACAAACAAAAGGTATAATGTGGTTTCACCCCTTTTGTTCCATGGGGTTTTAAGCTAGTATACATTACATGGTGGCTTATGTCCCATACAGAAAGATCCGTATTCGCCGTCGATAGTTCTAGGGAAATTTGCAGTCTGTCGTAATGGGTGGAAACCTCGACAAGAAACACTTTAAGGCATCGAATATTGCATAATAATTTGCTGAAACTTAACTGTGGCTGTCCGAACCTAATATCAAGATGCTGGAGTTGGTGCCTAAGCTGTGTTTGCGACCGACAGTGGGTTATATTGACTGAATATTGTTAATGTCGTATTCATGAACTGATATATTAAAATGTTTTGATTGTCATTCACCATTGTTTTAGTTTAATCATACAATCAGTCAATTAACAGTATTTTTTCAACAACAAATGTTACTATAATATTATTCAAGCATAATAATATAAATTATTCTAACACGTGTTATGCATTATATCAGTAGAAATTGCAACCAAGTACGCCATACTCTTTTTGTCAATAAGACAGGGTGAGTGGCGCCACCTTGTGACCGTCCTGAGTATTCGCCTTTGCCTCAACAGACGCGCCATTTAGTTGTCTTGCAGTGTCGCCATTTGAGCATTTTGCATCAATCTTAATTGTAAAAATTCAACATATAGAATTTTATGTTCTTCCCGGTTGCCCCTGTATATAGGGGCGAGTTCGTGTACTGCTGCAACGCCCCAGCCGTTAACCCTTTCCATTTCTCCCTATCGGCAGTCTTCTCCATCCACTTGTCAGCCTCCCTGCCTTTTCTACATCCTCTTTATACAGTACTCCTATCTCAGTTGTGGCTTTCCCCTTTTCCTGGCCTGGTTGTTTCATCATCTCTGCTTTCTTTGGTAGTCACCCATCCTCTGAGATAAGACAGAAATTACCTTTACAATATTTACCTATTTTATTTACCTTCATGCACACATTATTATATTGGCAGAAGTATTCACTTATGTCTTCAATAAGTACAACTTATAAATAAAGTATCAGTTACTGTACCACTTGTAGTAACAACTAACAAGTAACAATTTTGAATTACAACAATACTTTATTTCATACACATTTCTCTAGTTACATCCAGCACAACACATAACATAAACAGCACAAACCTCGCAGATCTGTCAGAATTCTCTAACTTACAAAAATCAGACTTAGTCTTAAGAACACGGGTTCATCACACAAATGGTAGACCCTAAACTGGTGATATTCACTAAACAGCTTCAATACTCTGTAGCCTTTAGCAACACAGGCAGCATATCCAATAAATCCACTACCGAGAGACCCTCTGCTCATCTTTGTATGCGAGTGATAGGATGCGTCTGTCCCGCATGAGTTTGAAGAGCTCGTAGTAGTTGTAGAAAAGGAGGAAGCCAAGAGAGAGGACGTGACTCCAGTCTGTTGCCTGGAGGAGTAGGAGGAACTCGTAGATGATGAGAGCCCAGGTGATCACCAGCAACCAGTTGGTGACACGCAGAGGCTGGTGGAACATAAACTGAAACAAGATTCATTGTCATCACACAGAGGTTGATGGAACATAAACTGAAACAAGATTCATTGTCATCACACAGAGGTTGATGGAACATAAACTGAAACAAGATTCATTGTCATCACACAGAGGTTGATGGAACATAAACTGAAACAAAATTCATTGTCATCACACAGAGGTTGGTGGAACATAGACTGAAACGAGATTCATTGTCATCACACAGAGGTTGGTGGAACATAAACTGAAACAAAGTTCATTATCATCACACAGAGGCTGGTGGAACATAAACTGAAACAAGATTCATTATCATCACACAGAGGTTGGTGGAACATAAACTGAAACAAGATTCATTGTCATCACACAGAGGTTGATGGAACATAAACTGAAACAAGATTCATTGTCATCACACAGAGGTTGGTGGAACATAAACTGAAACAAGATTCATTATCATCACACAGAGGCTGGTGGAACATAAACTGAAACAAGATTCATTATCATCACACAGAGGCTGGTGGAACATAAACTGAAACAAGATTCATTATCATCACACAGAGGCTGGTGGAACATAAACTGAAACAAGATTCATTATCATTACACACAGGCTGGTGGAACATAGACTGAAACAAAATTCATTGTCATCACACAGAAGTTGGTGGAACATAGACTGAAACGAGATTCATTGTCATCACACAGAGATTGGTGGAGCATAGACTGAAACAAGATTCGCTGTCATTACACATAGGTTGGTGGAACACAGACTGAAACAAAATTCCTTGTCATCACACAGAGGTTGGTGGAACACAGACTGAAATGAGATCCATCTCATCAGCATGCAGGTTGTCAACAGACTCTGGTAAAATCCAATTAAAGGAAGAAAGCTTTCAGTCTCAAAAATTGGCTCAATGACACACTCGGTCAATTCATTAACGTCAGTCTGAACAGTGACCAACATGGCTACATGACACCAGAGGGCAGTTCAGATTGACACTGACGAAGTCACTGGGAAGATTCCAAAACCCTCATTGAGCCAATATGAGACCCTGAAACATAGCTCTACTTACTTTAATAAAATTCACCTTGTTAACTGTTTAACATGTCCATTAGGTAGATTACATCCTGTGGTATAAATGAATCTAGGATTGGGAAAATATGTTAAAACAATGTGAACAGTTAGTAACCATATTAATTAGCTGTTCACACATAGTATAAAATATAGGTCTAAAATATGTTTTAGTCTGTTACAATAATTAGTTTAAGTTAGGGTTTTGTGGAGCATGCAACAGCCATCAATTCATTTGTGAAGGAAATGTCTAAATGAGACGAAACCAGTTTATTTGATTATCAGTTGATTTGATTCAATTATGATTTGAAATTGTAGAGAATGAACATTACATTAAGTGTAAAAATAAATATTTTTGGGATGTTGAAAAAGAAATACTACATGACAAGTGTTGTGCTTACATAAAACCTTGAGTGCATGCTGTTGCCCGGCTCAGCCGAGTTGTTGAATCCTTCAGCCTTAAACAGGCCCCGGACATGCTTCACCAGTGAGCCACTTTGCCACACTTGCAACTCCGACCACCTACAACAAGTCAACGACCATACTTGTTGCTATAACCACCTACAACAATCAAACGCTCGTTGTTATGACCACCTACAACAATCAAACGCTTGTTGTTATGACCACCTACAACAATCACACATTGTTGTTATGACCACCTACAACAATCACACATTGTTGTTATGACCACCTACAAAAATCACACATTGTTGTTATGACCACCTACAACAATCACACATTGTTGTTATGACCACCTACAACAATCACACATTGTTGTTATGACCACCTACAGCAATCACACACTGTTGTTATGACCACCTACAACAATCACACATTGTTGTTATGACCACCTACAGCAATCACACATTGTTGTTATGACCACCTACAACAATCACACATTGTTGTTATGACTGCTGCACAGCAGAAAGGTAGTTTAGACAATGTTCCCTTCTAGCGTTGTGTGATAATTATTTTATAACAGGTATGTTACAACCATTATAGGCTTAATTTATAGCATGTTCGTTAAGTGATGTAAAATTATTGTTTCCCGTTCATTCATTTCATCAGGACAGAACATTATCAACTTATTATGTTTAGGTGTTATTAACAATATAAAAGTACCATTATAGAACCCTTTATAAATTATAACATCTTATTTATGCTATGGGCTTTTACAAATGTAATTTTGACAAACATTACAGCACTACATTAAGAAGTGCTGTTGTAAAAAGTGACATTTTAAAAGAACACTTTTATAATGTATTTATTTGAAAAGTCAGAGGTACTATTGCAATGATGATGGTTTGAACAGATGGTCTTACAACAGGTATATAGCTAACAGACGGTCTTACAACAGGTATATAGCTAACAGATGGTCTTACAACAGGTATATAGCTGTCTCTGTTGTTGCTAGATGTTCATCTTATTATAT
The DNA here is from genome assembly GCA_963662155.1 of Lamellibrachia columna. Classification (NCBI taxonomy): domain Eukaryota; kingdom Metazoa; phylum Annelida; class Polychaeta; order Sabellida; family Siboglinidae; genus Lamellibrachia; species Lamellibrachia columna. The sequence continues at coordinate 6,642,129 of OY759270.1, read as the reverse complement.
ACATCAGTGATTTATGCCAGCAAAATTGTGTGTGTGCATGTTCATGAGCAATGTGTCGTGACACTACAATTCTGACTTGAGCTTTGTTGAAGTCATGACGGGTGCACCAGTTGTTGGTGACGGTCAAGGCAGGCGCTGATTTTCCACTGCTTCAAAATTGCGGCTGACAATCGGTGGGACTGGACCCGCTTCAACTCCACTGGTGTTGTTAACCAGTGTTTACACAACCGATTCTTGCACTGCGATACTGCATGACACCATTGGGCAAATAATCGCTCATGTAAGCCTTACACACATGCCCTGACCTCTACACTGACAACCTCGTACTCACGCATTGTATGGGACATGTGCATGGCGCCCCTCGACCTTACACCATTTGCCAAGATGCAGAGAGGAACGGTGTAGGACATCGATGTACTTGGCTGGCAGGAAGTGCACCATGAACATCACAAAGGCACTAACCCACATGAGACAGACGTGTTGGCCAACCCACCATGTGTCATAGTAGACCACGTTCTGAAAGGTATAAAGGGTATGTTCCTATATAATGTGGTCTCCAGTTTTTAGGACTGTTCAAAGTGCTTTACACTTCACTCCCTAGCAGATGAGTTCATTTCAACAAGAACTCAACTTCTCTGAGTCTCAGCACTCAGCCTCACAGTAATTACTATACAAATTATCCCATTATTCTCTTGTTTAAGGGTCCAATGTTCAAACCAATATGCCACTGTACCCCATATGTCTCTTCCCATATATTACTATTACATTGTGTTCTCACGGGAACAGAATTTCCGACCTTAATACTCACCACTATGGGTATGATTCATTTATCCGAAAAACTCATTAATACGGACATAATCACTGCGGACCAAAGTGCCTGGATTGTTGGCCGAATTTGATTGGATTTTAATAGTTTGCCCAATGATTTCACCAAAACTAAATAACAAATGTGCACAAAAAGCCAGCATGTTGTAGTGGACACTAGGTAGTTTAAATTTTTGTGAAATGAAACGAGACAAGCAAAAAATCTAATTACAGAGGAACCTTTAAAACTTACTTATACAATGTCGACTGTGGCTCACCTGTGCAAAGCAGAGTGGCACCAGCCCCATGTAGTAGGCACACAGCATTGAGTTGAAGAGCACCTGTTTAATGCGACAGTTGAAGTCTGTCTTCAACAGTTCCGCCTCGTCACGGATCAGCTCAGGACACATGCAACAGTTGTGCTGAGGCTGCACATCTTTCGTCGTTGTTGTCATAGCAACAGCATCCCGAGACTGCTTGTGTTTTGGCGTACCTTTGTCGGCGGTTGTGGACGTGGCTGTAGTGGAGGCAGTTGTGATGGTCTTGGCAAACAATGGCTGTATTCGCAGTCCGAACAGTACAAAATACATGATCAACCTGTCGGGAAACAACAAGATGGTGGATTTGAAATGCAGGCTATCATGATCAGTAATACTAAGTACTTGATTTTATATGTTAAAATATCCACTCTACATCATATAGTACTGGTATGAGTTTACTAAGGTTCAGTGACTTAACCATGATAACCTAAGTATGTTTTTCTGAGCATGGGAAAATAATATATTATGAAGATCTACTTCTAGTTAAAATTATCAAACATCCACAGAAGAAGAAGATTTACGGATACCACAAGAAGACTTCTGGATACCACAAGAAGACTTACGGGGACCACAAGAAGACTTACGGGGACCACAAGAAAACTTACGGGGACCACAAGAAGACTTACGGATACCACAAGAAGACTTACGGGGACCACATGAAGACTTACGGATACCACAAGAAAACTTACGGGGACCACAAGAAGACTTACGGATACCACAAGAAGACTTACGGGGACCACATGAAGACTTACGGGGACCACAAGAAGACTTACGGGGACCACAAGAAGACTTACGGGGACCACAAGAAAACTTACGGATACCACAAGAAGACTTACGGGGACCACAAGAAGACTTACAGGTAGCACAAGCAGGCTTGTGGCCAATTACATTGTAATAGATGGAACAGAACAAAATGTAATATAAGACAATGTAATAGTAATTGAGCTACTACATTTGTATTACAACTTGGATTAATGCTCCAAAAAAGCTATGAAGCTCCCAAATTTTTAATCGAAAGCAAAAATGTAATAGTAATATATTCATATGTAATAGTAATTGTAATAGATTACTTTGCCTTCAGGATGTAATAGCAATAGAAACGAAAAAGTAAAGTAATAGTAATAGATTACATTGTAATGTAACTGACCCCAGGTCTGACCACAAGAAGACTTACAGGTAGCACAAGAAGACTTACAAGTAGCACAAGAAGACTTACAGGTAGCACAAGAAGACTTACAGGTAGCACATGAAGACTTACAGGTAGCACAAGAAGACCTACAGGTAGCATAAGAAGACCTATGGGTAGCACAAGAACACTTACGGGTAGCACAAGGAGACTTACAAGTAGCACAAGAAGACCTACAGGTAGCAGAAGAAGACCTACGGGTAGAAGACTTACAAGTAGAACAAGAAGACTTACAGGTAGCACAAGAAGACTTACAGGTAGCACAAGAAGACTTATAGGTAGCACAAGAAGACTTACAGGTAGCACAAGAAGTCTTACAGGTAGCACAAGAAGACTTACAAGTAGCACAAGAAGACTTACGGGTAGCAGAAGAAGAGTATGTAGAGGAGCGAGTGTCTAAGAACAACGTTGTAGGCTGCACCGAGAAACACCATGACCAGTGTCACCAGCAGCACCATCTTGAAGAGCTGCACCAGCCAGTAGAAACAGGTGTGGCTTGTGTGTGCACTGTACACCTAGTAACAGACACATCACACAGTTAGCACACCAGCCAGTAGAAACAGGTGTGGCTTGTGTGTGCACTGTACACCTAGTAACAGACACATCACACAGTTAGCACACCAGCCAGTAGAAAGAGGTGTGGCTTGTGTGTGCACTGTACACCTAGTAACAGACACATCACACAGTTAGCACACCAGCCAGTAGAAAGAGGTGTGGCTTGTGTGTGCACTGTACACCTAGTAACAGACACATCACACAGTTAGCACACCAGCCAGTAGAAACAGGTGTGGCTTGTGTGTGCACTGTACACCTAGTAACAGACACATCACACAGTTAGCACACCAGCCAGTAGAAACAGGTGTGGCTTGTGTGTGCACCGTACACCTAGTAACAGACACATCACACAGTTAGCACACCAGCCAGTAGAAACAGGTGTGGCTTGTGTGTGCACCGTACACCTAGTAACAGACACATCACACAGTTAGCACACCAGCCAGTAGAAACAGGTGTGGCTTGTGTGTGCACCGTACACCTAGTAACAGACACATCACACAGTTAGCACACCAGCCAGTAGAAACAGGTGTGGCTTGTGTGTGCACCGTACACCTAGTAACAGACACATCACACAGTTAGTACACCAGCCAGTAGAAACAGGTGTGGCTTGTGTGTGCACCGTACACCTAGTAACAGACACATCACACAGTTAGTACACCAGCCAGTAGAAACAGGTGTGGCTTGTGTGTGCACCGTACACCTAGTAACAGACACATCACACAGTTAGTACACCAGCCTGTACAAACAGGCGTGGCTTGTGTGTGCACTGTACACCTAGTAAAAGACACATCACACAGTTAGCACACCAGCCAGTAGAAACAGGTGTGGCTTGTGTGTGCACTGTACACCTAGTAAAAGACACATCACACAGTTAGTACACCAGCCAGTAGAAACAGGTGTGGCTTGTGTGTGCACCGTACACCTAGTAACAGACACATCACACAGTTAGTACACCAGCCAGTAGAAACAGGTGTGGCTTGTGTGTGCACTGTACACCTAGTAACAGACACATCACACAGTTAGTACACCAGCCAGTAGAAACAGGTGTGGCTTGTGTGTGCACCGTACACCTAGTAACAGACACATCACACAGTTAGTACACCAGCCTGTACAAACAGGCGTGGCTTGTGTGTGCACTGTACACCTAGTAAAAGACACATCACACAGTTAGCACACCAGCCAGTAGAAACAGGTGTGGCTTGTGTGTGCACTGTACACCTAGTAACAGACACATCACACAGTTAACACACCAGCCAGTAGAAACAGGTGTGGCTTGTGTGTGCACTGTACACCTAGTAACAGACACTTCACACAGTTAGTACACCAGCCAGTACAAAGAGGTGTGGCTTGTGTGTGCACTGTACACCTAGTAACAGACACATCACACAGTTAGTACACCAGCCTGTACAAACAGGTGTGGCTTGTGTGTGCACTGTACACCTAGTAACAGACACATCACACAGTTAGTACACCAGCCAGTACAAACAGGTGTGGCTTGTGTGTGCACTGTACACCTAGTAAAAGACACATCATACAGTTAGTACACCAGCCAGTAGAAACAGGTGTGGCTTGTGTGTGCACTGTACACCTAGTAACAGACACATCACACAGTTAGTACACCAGCCAGTAGAAACAGGTGTGGCTTGTGTGTGCACTGTACACCTAGTAACAGACACTTCACACAGTTAGTACACCAGCCAGTACAAAGAGGTGTGGCTTGTGTGTGCACTGTACACCTAGTAACAGACACATCACACAGTTAGTACACCAGCCTGTACAAACAGGTGTGGCTTGTGTGTGCACTGTACACCTAGTAACAGACACATCACACAGTTAGTACACCAGCCTGTACAAACAGGTGTGGCTTGTGTGTGCACTGTACACCTAGTAAAAGACACATCATACAGTTAGTACACCAGCCAGTAGAAACAGGTGTGGCTTGTGTGTGCACTGTACACGTAGTAAAAGACACATCACACAGTTAGCACACCAGCCAGTAGAAACAGGTACAATTTGACAAATATAAATTCCATTCGATTTTGTTTGTTACCATGGAAACAGGGGGCCTGGCAGAAAAAAAAACATGTTTTACTCAATAAGACCCACTCTACAGTTTGGACAGAAAAAGAATTATGTTACTCAAAATGTTATGGTCATATTCACTGAAAAGTATTTCATTCTCTGATTCCCAGTATAAAGGCACACATTTACAGGATGTGAGAGACACAGTGACCAACACTTACTTCCTTGACAATGCACCAGAAGACGCGCCGACTCATGACAAGAACCAGAAGCAGGGCTACGTACGGATCAATCAAGTAGAAGTTCTGAAACAGCAATTTATGGACCCCAATGGAAATAAACCGCAAAGGCGAGGACTAGACTACATTTATCAGTCATTTATCAGTTAATAATGTAATTGTATTATTCATATAGTTACCATGTTCATACATGACTGTAATGATGTTTTCAGCTGAATAATATCAAATCAATTTCATCAATATTCTACCTTTATATGATTGCACAATAAAAAAATTCTTGCAAATATAATTACTTAACTTCAACTAGCCTTTCTAATTCTACAAACAAGATTCCACCCACAATAACTTTACAGAGAAAATGGCAAATTTTCTGCTATAAAATTTAAATTGGCAATCTCTTCCTGATTTTATAGCGTTTGCATGAGTCATTTGAAAAATTTATATTTCCATAAATAGTATAGCAGCAATAAAAGAGCAAGGAAATGTTTCTTACGAGAGCATAGCCGGAATGAGAATGAGGCAGCCACCAAACGGTCTTGTAGACATTTACGTATTGCAGACAGAGACAGATCAAGGCAAAGACAAACACCATGCTCTCAAAGATGACATTGCTATCAGTTGGGATCTCTGGAATGTGGGCATGTTTCGGCTGTATGACAAGCAATGCTGATGGCATTGGGTCAGCATCATCCTGGCTGAAAGAAACAATTGCATGCAACATTAACTATCCAAGGTTCTAAGTGGAAACAGACACTAGCATAGCCAGCAGGGTAGTTATTGGTTACATTATTTACACTGCTGCAGCTGACCAAGAATTTACAAACGATATCTATGAGCACTCCAGCAATAATATTTCATAAGAGATTCTTCATTTAAGCCCTCTTCTAGTGTCTTATGGAAGAGATATGTAAGAGCAATTAATTGGTCCTTTCTACATGGTGTTTAAATATGTCACATGGTCATGAGGGATGTGTAACCTGCTATGCATTCACAGAACTGGAGGTCTCTAAAATTCACTGGTGTTGTGACATGATTGTCACATGATGTGTTAGAATAATTGGATACTAATCAACTAGTACTCAGGGCTGGGTCCAATTATATAATTACAATTGATTACAGCAAAATGATGTAACTGTAATTGACTTTGGTTTTGAAATTCTGCTGTAACTGTAATTGAAATATGTTGTGTAATTACATCATTCAATTACAATTACAACTCTACCAAAATATAAATACTCTCTCACAAATTGAAAATCAAGAACTTAATTAAAACACCTGCAGGACCTGCTCATATAATCAAAGGAATATTCAGACATAACAAGTGCACCAACAAAATACCTCTGGTCTTCCTTTTAAGCAATATTTAATTGCAATCAGCCAACAGACAGTTCACACCTGGCTTTCAAAGGGTCTCCAAATATGCCAAAAGGCATCACCATTAGCTCTTATTAAGGTATACTCCAATTGGTCATGGTATGCCTTTTCTGTGACTGTGCAATCTTCTACCACAGTGTACTTGCGGGCCACGGGCTTACCCATCTTTGGCCCGCGGGTATGGGCCGGGCCTGGGCCTGAAAGTTGCGGACCGGGCCGGGCCTGGGCCAAACATTCACGGTCTGGGTTGGGCCTGGGCGTAAATTCTAGTTTGCGGGCCTGGGCCGGGCTTGAAAAATTATTGCGGGCCTGGGCCGGGCCTGGACTCTAACTGCTAATTGCGGGCCGGGCTTGGGATCAAATTCTAGGCCCGCGCAGGGCACTAGTACACAGTGAAGGGCAGGTGGTGGTTAATTGAGAGTGAGCTACAGCCCACAGGTTTATTATGTAAGAATACTGACTGGGCTTGAAGCCAAGAGACTTGTGGCAAACTGGGATACAACCTCAAAACACTACTGACAAGTAAACCAATTTGGGCATAGCACAGTAGACAGAATGGGTGTACATCAAGGAGGTATAGATAAAAAAACCCAGGACGTATATTGATGTGAACATTGCTAATGTACTGGTATGAATTATTTGTAGTGACATTTTATGAGTTGAATTGCTTTGAAATGGCTTAGTAGATTGGAGAGACTCATTAGGATTTCCAATGGTTGTGGCCTTTGTTTATAGTTGTACTGTACTCTGTGTAATTAAACAATAATTAATGAACCAAGCAAACATTACATTATATTTATAAGGAACACTAATATTGATCTAGCTAATTGTATATGAAATCATGAAGTCATGGTTCAACAAAATGTACAAACATCACCAAGTTCATTATATTTGTTTATCAATCGTATCATTCACACACACACACAATCAGCAACACACGCTACATAATTAACAAATGGTTCTGCATAATACAAATGTAACTGTGACTGACATTGAAATGGTGTAATTGTAATTGATATGAAAATTTTAGAAGTGTAATTGTAATTGAACTGAAAATTTTTAAGTAATTGTAATTGATTTGATTTTTTGCAATTGGACCCAGCCCTGCTGGTACTAGTGTAGTAGTGCCTACTACTAGTAATAGTAGTGGAGATCGAGATCACTGACACTGATCGTAAGAAATCGAACACAGAAACCTCCTTAAATTGTATGGAACATATGTAAACATTTATAAAGAAAACCTTAACCCATGTTTGGCATTCCCCCAAAATCACAATAACCACACCAGGGCTACTAGTACTGTAAAACAATTTTTTACAATCCGGTACCTGGACTGCGCAGGTGAAACAGGGATGCTGGGGTCCGTTTTTGGCTTATTCAATCCAGACGGTGTCGACACATTATGAGGTCTTGAGACGCTCCGTCGAGGCCCAGGCATGTTGGTACTACCACTAAATACGTATCTGTGTCAATTACGCGTAGAAATCACATACACATACGAGTGTTTTGCATTTCTAACAAAAAATTTACCATTCGATAACAACAGGCAGCGTTTTGCGGAAGTAACCTGTGTATGAAGAAACGTTCACACCAACCAAACTAATTGTTTACAAAATGGTCAAAACAACATTAATTTTATGTCAGATCTTAATATACATGAACATATACCGTAAATCCACAGCCAATTATAAAAGTACACACACACACACACACACACACACACACACACACACACACACACACACACACACACACACACACACACACACACACACACACACACACACACACACACACACACACACACACACACACACACACACACACACACACACACACACACACACACACACACACACACACACACACACACACACACACACACACACACACACATATGGCATTTTACCATGATTTACCATGGTTTACCTGTTTTAAAACACCATGGTATACCATGGCATTTACCATGGAATATTTTCATAAGGGACCAACTCAATGTTTAAACAGATTTTAAACATTGAGGGGGCAGGGGCTCAGGGGGTTCGAACGAACCCTCCTTTTTAAGATTTTTTAACTGCAACATTTTTCAGAAATCCTCCCATAAATCCCCGGCTGATCGTATATTTAAAAATTTCAAAAACCCAAGGACGGGCCTGATTGATCGAGTATATGCAACATAATGTAGCAAAATTTTACATTGGCTCTAGTCTAACACATGCAGATTCAATGAAAATATTTATTTATATATAGTAATATGTTGAAATGGTAAACTTACACGGTTAGAAATGGTACAAGTATATTTGTGTTATTATTATTATATACCGGCCGGTTACAGATCACATGCAGGAAGACCAAATTTAGTTTTTTTATGACAAAAAGATACACTATTCAGACTACTTCAGCACATACAGTGATGCTTATATTATTTTTGGTACCACAATTTTATTTATTTTAATATCTATTCATATCCATAAAACCCAATTTTTGACTTGTCAATAAATGGGCGTGGCAAAAAATAATTAATAGATACTAACATTTCGCGTGACATTTTCGTCAGCTTCAACTTCCTTTTGCTAGACTATACTTGAGGTTTCGATGATACGTAACTTATTTTATGCTTCTACAATGATGCACTGGGATGCTGTTCCGAAACACTAGCACCTTGTAAAGTTGTAGAGTAATACATTGTGTTTGTCCATACCGGTAAGTTCGACAAGTGTGTGTTATTATGTGTGCTCATGTACGAGACGATGAGGCTATTCGCAGAGCAGCTTACGGCAAAAAAATTTCTTATTCGCAGAGCAACTCTACGAATTACGGCAAATTGTAATCTTATTCGCAGAGCAGCTCTGTGAATAACGGAGAAATTTTTTTTATTCGCAGAGCAGCTCTACAAATTGTGGTAAACTGTAATATTATTCGCAGGGCAGCTCTGCAAATAACGGCAAAATGTGTTGTTATTCCCAGAGCAGCTCTACAAATTGCGGAAAATTGTAATCCTGACTACAGTCTATTTTTATGGATGGTGTTGGAAGTCAGGAACTTGTTAGCATTCCTTGAATTAACACAACACAACTGAACGTGGCGAGCCTTTGAATACTCATCTAATGCAGTCTGGAAAGAATTCTAAGTGTCAAAGGTAGCGCCTTCTTGCAAAAGAAGAGGCTCCATTGTTGGAATGTGTAATTCATAACATATATGCACTCTGCACATATGCAAGAAAATTGATTGGTTGATTCCTGCTCTGCGAATAACGATAACTTTTGCCATAATTCACAGAGCAGCTCTGCAATGCCAATGCCAATGCAATCTATGTCATTTGTAACTTGGGACAGAATTGTATCAGGAGTGCATGTGTAGTTACTGATGTCATGCTAGCTGCATATGACACATCGCCAAGAATGTAACACATATGAGTCACCGCAAGGAACAAACTCTAATGCTTTTGTAAAAATATATATGGAAAATAGTTTTTGAGGACTTTTTTTAAAGGCTTAAATAATTATTTTGCATAAATGGTGAATCCTTAATTAAATGTAACACGAACCCATACTATATATGTGCTTGTACTTTTGGAAAATAAGTGGTATTGTTAAAAACAAATTAGGGCTTAGCACTCCATATCATATCATGCATAAGACGTGCATGGTGTCTTGAAAAGTGTTTTATTACAATCTAGTCACTGGGCTCTAGTACCACTGTACAATTGTCAAAAGTGACAGATCAGTGAAGGTTGCAGTGTCTGAAATTAGATAACAAATGAACTGGCCCAGATTTTTTTTAACTGGCCCAGTCCTATATTGAACCAGCCCAGGTGAGTTTGAACTGGCTCCACAAAAATGTATAAATTATTAGTATACGTAATAAAGCAGTCTTCGTGCATAAAACTAAAACAGACACTGTTTTAAATTTAAAAAAATATGTATTTAATAAATATAATCCATACCAAATATTGTCGTTCATTTCTTATAACTAGGTTGTCCTATCAATCATGTAACAACGTGCAGCACAAAATAGTATTTAAGAAATAGAGATGATGACTGAGAGTTAACTGTCCGTGTGTGATCTGCAGTAAATGGAAGGTATTGATTGTCATTTATCAATGTATAAATTTAAAAACAATTGCTAAAAAAGGACTAAAGTTAAATGAAACTAAATTTGATTATGACATTAATTTAATTTGTAATAATTAATAAGTTGTAATAATTAATAAGGTAGAGATATTAAGAGAGTAACAAAACCTTTATATATTAAAACTCTTAACCAGTGTTTTTGTTAATACTTAAGGGGAGATATGGCAATTAGAATGATGTTTTTTTTAATTACACAAAATGTGTTTCCTCCGTATTCCAATACCTTTGTATGTTTACTAACAATAAAGTTCACTTTTATAAATTTTATTAATGGTTTGTATTGTTGTGTTCACCTGCTTATTCTAAACAGATTGTAAAAATCTGCAATATCTTGGGGGTAGTGAATAAACTCGACAAATGTTAATTTATAATGTCATAACTTTGAAAGTTCACAGGAAGAAAAAAATTCATAATGTTGGACTTTTTTAGAGGAGATATAGAGTTAACTAAGTCAATGATGATTGTGAAAGTATTATGATAAAATACCCATTACTTTTTAAGTATCCACAGTTTGGGCATAACAAATTGCACTAACTGTGCAAATAAAAAAAATCATATCCAGCTGCCATATCTTCCTTTAAAGTGAAACAAAAGTAATGGTTTTGGGCCTATACACCTATAAGAAACCGGAACATAACCATTTGTAACTACAATTAAGAATGTCACGTCAGTGGTTTACTAGGAAAACCTTGTTGAACACGCACCATTTTAATTTCATGGGCTGCGCCATACTGTTGCATAACTATACATCACTAGTGCCGGTAGTCTAGCAATATTCATTCACCAAATGAACATCTATTTGTAAACACATAGTCCTGTACGTGCCAATAGAATATGGCCATACTGTTTGCATCCAAACTCAACTTATGTAACACATATTAGCAAATACTAATAAGTAATCTAGTCCCTTTTGGACTTACCAGCGCATTTGTTTTATAGCTTTCGTTACTTGTGAATATATCTGCAGCCCTTAATATGTCCCAGAGGTAGTCTGAGTTAACCAAGTTCCGAAAACTGCACGGCGCTTTCCAGTGTACTAGGTTTACTAGCCTTACACTGCGAGGATAATGGAGAAATTACTCGAAATCTCTCCTTTTAGAACAAATTCTGGGTAAATAACCTGGCGTGATATTCCTTAATTTATTTATACATTGTAATGTTTTTTATTAACTCTTAGATGCATATATATATATATATAGCCCCCAAACCATGATTTGTTTCACTTTAAATTATTCACTAATATTGTGTTCAACTTACTAGATGTTTTCACCTTACCAGCCTACAAACAAGTTTTCATGGAACCTAAATGTGCCAGTATACCTATGTTATGATTGCTGTTAAAAACATAAATGTGCCAGTATACCTATGTTATGATTGCTGTTAAAAACCTAAATGTGCCAGTATACCTATGTTATGATTGCTGTTAAAAACAATAAACCATTAACAACAGTTTTGATGTTGTGACTAGCAGCTATACCTGTGTCAAAACAGCTTGTGAGATTTGCTACTGGTAATGGAGCAGCAGTCAGTTTGCCTGTCATTATAGTCATTGCTGTCCTTTTGTTGCATAACAAACTGGCCCTCCACTGGACTTTGTACAGTGTTAGCCCAATCATTGCACTGTCTAACGAGATGCTGTCACCTGGTAAGACCTGGTTTGGTCAGTGACTCGTTGAGAGCTGTTTAGTGGTGACTTGTGTAGTGAGTCACTTTCGTTTGTGTACTGAGTTGCTCTCTTTGGCACATCTTCCTTATGTATCTGAGAACAAATCTACGCATTGGTCATATGGTTTGGTGGATGGATTGTAAGCAGGTACAACAGGTATTGGTGCTGTGACCTGGATGGCTTTTTACTTGGTGCTCAAAAATAAAGTCACAGGTAATAAATGTTGTTCTGCTACATGCAGTACAAACAAAATACATTGATACAAAAGCCACATGAAATAATGGACATGTTTTTGCAGGAGCTGCTAATTAGTAGCCACTATAATTTTATTATGTCAACATAATAATTAATAATATTATGTTTAATCTATAATCTGCTTGTATAAATGTTTAATAATGTTTTGAATAATTCAACCAGCGGGCAGCTGGTAAAATTACCTGTGTTGCCGTGCCTTAAATTAGCTGTTTGACTAAGGCAACCACTTGATGTTTGGGTGTGAAGATATATTCTGTTTGTTGCATCACGTTACTGATGGCGCGATGGCATGGTGGTTTGGACATCAGTGGTTAGGACATGGCATGGTGGTTTGGACATCAGTGGTTAGGACATGGCATGGTTGTTAGGACATGGCATGGTGGTTAGGACATGGCATGGTGGTTAGGACATGGCATGGTGGTTAGGACATGGCATGGTGGTTAGGACATGGCATGGTGGTTAGGACATGGCATGGTGGTTAGAACACCGGTGGTTAGGACATGGCATGGTGGTTAGGACATGGCACGGTGGTTAGGACATCGGTGGTTAGAACATGGCATGGTGGTTAGAACATGGCACGGTGGTTAGGACATCAGTGGTTAGAACATGGCATTGTGGTTAGGACATCGGTGGTTAGAACACCGGTGGTTAGAACATGGCACGGTGGTTAGGACATCGGTGGTTAGAACATGGCATGGTGGTTAGGACATCGGTGGTTAGAACATGGCATGGTGGTTAGGACATGGCACGGTGGTTAGGACATCGGTGGTTAGAACATGGCATGGTGGTTAGGACATCGGTGGTTAGAACATGGCACGGTGGTTAGGACATCGGTGGTTAGAACATGGCACGGTGGTTAGGACATGGCACGGTGGTTAGGACATCGGTGGTTAGAACATGGCACAGTGGTTAGAACACCGGTGGTTAGAACATGGCACGGTGGTTAGGACATCGGTGGTTAGAACATGGCACAGTGGTTAGGACATCGGTGGTTAGGACATGGCACGGTGGTTAGGACATCGGTGGTTAGAACATGGCATGGTGGTTAGGACATCGGTGGTTAGGACATGGCATGGTGGTTAGGACATGGCACGGTGGTTAGGACATGGCATGGTGGTTAGAACACCGGTGGTTAGAACATGGCATGGTGGTTAGGACATGGCATGGTGGTTAGGACATGGCATGGTGGTTAGGACATGGCACGGTGGTTAGGACATGGCACGGTGGTTAGGACATGGCGCGGTGGTTAGAACATGGCATGGTGGTTAGAACACCGGTGGTTAGAACATGGCATGGTGGTTAGGACGTGGCATGGTGGTTAGAACATGGCATGGTGGTTAGGACATGGCATGGTGGTTAGGACATCGGTGGTTAGAACATGGCATGGTGGTTAGGACATGGCACGGTGGTTAGGACATGGCATGGTGGTTAGGATATCGGTGGTTAGGACATGGCATGGTGGTTAGAACACCGGTGGTTAGAACATGGCATGGTGGTTAGGACATCGGTGGTTAGGACATGGCATGGTGGTTAGGACATGGCACGGTGGTTAGGACATGGCATGGTGGTTAGAACACCGGTGGTTAGAACATGGCATGGTGGTTAGAACATGGCATGGTGGTTAAGACATGGCATGGTGGTTAGGACATGGCATGGTGGTTAGAACACTGGTGGTTAGAACATGGCATGGTGGTTAGGACATTGCATGGTGGTTAGGACATGGCATGGTGGTTAGGACATGGCACGGTGGTTAGGACATGGCACGGTGGTTAGAACACCGGTGGTTAGAACATGGCATGGTGGTTAGGACATCGGTGGTTAAGACATGGCATGGTGGTTAGGACATGGCATGGTGGTTAGGACATGGCATGGTGGTTAGGACATGGCATGGTGGTTAGGACATGGCATGGTGGTTAGAACACCGGTGGTTAGAACATGGCATGGTGGTTAGAACATGGCATGGTGGTTAGGACATGGCATGGTGGTTAGGACATGGCATGGTGGTTAGAACATCGGTGGTTAGAACATGGCATGGTGGTTAGAACATCGGACCCTCAATCCGGGTTCGAGTCCTCTTGCTGACTTTTTGAAGCTGGGCAATTTCTTTCACTGATTCATTTAGTTCAATTTTGTGTAAATGATTTACCTGGCTATAGATAGAGGTGAATATTCAATTAATAGTCTTTGTGCAGTAATTACAGCATGGCTGAATGTTTCCCATTGAAGTCGAGTTGGCGTTGGAATGAACAGGTCTGCCAAGGGGTGACGTGTAAAGTGCTTTGAACAGTCAGAAGGACTGGATACTGCGCTGCATAAGAAAGTACCTTTACCTTTTTGACACTACAGTTGCTGTGTGAGCATGCAGGAGGCTGAAGAGACTCGTGGGTGTCTCTTGCACCAGGCGGCCCTCTACAACAATATTGAACTTCTCCAATCACTGCTGGAAGGTGATGAACGCAAGAACATTGACGCACAAGACATGTTTGGACGTACGCCCCTCTACACGGCTGTCACGAACGATGCTTTTTTATGCGCACAGCTGCTGCTGCGTATTGGAGGTAAGACGGAAATATTGACCAGGAGAAAGTAAAGAGAAATGTCATGAAAAAAATTGTATTCAAATATTTGACCAAAGTCAGATTGAAATGTATAAGAATTTATTTACACATTATGTTATATTAGAATATTTATATGATATGATATTAACCTTTCTGCAATTGTAGTATAAACTATATTTTCAAAAACTATGTTGTTTTATAATTAATTATTTCCATCTAATTGGGACCAACATGGGAGAAACTGGCTAATAGTGCAGTTCATGAAATAAGATTTGTTCATTTAGTATACAAGATATTATAGAACAGATAAAGTAGTGCATCTCATTTCTATCCCACTATCAATATGTGTTCAGCTATGATTACTAAACAAGCATGCTATGCCCATGACCATATCTTCGAAACAGAGATTATGGATGCAGTCCACTGTCGGATATTGTTGACTTATCATTTCATGGAATATGTACTACATAACAAAGAGAAGTGCTAGTCTAGTCCCTCAGTAGATTAAGTATATATATATGTATATGTATATGTATATGTATATATATATATATATATATATATATATATATATATATATATATATACATATATATATATATATATATATATATTGTTGCTAACGAGTAGTGTTTGACAAATGTTAATTGACACACTATTTACTATCCCTGACACTTTCAATAATGGACACATATTTGAGGACAAACTATTAATACTATGACAGTATGTCGCGAATTATGCATAATTCCATATATTGTTTATAAGATGTGTGAGTTCATTCGTATGTAATACTAATGATGTCCTCCGTGATGTTGTTCTAGATGAGACAGTGCTGTTACATGATGTTACACGCATGTGTCATGTCTGTTCCAGCGGATGTCAACATCGCCAGTGGTATTCAGTGTGGATGTATGGTAAGTGACCAAAACATCTCATCAACATACCTTTAGTGAATGCAAATGAGCTCAGAAAGACCATTATAAACCATTGTAGTTCCGTTGCTTGAAACTTGTGCCATAAACAGACTGCTCATTATGACACAACTTCACACAAGACTTGCTCGCACGAGTGAGTGACTTGCTCGCAGGAGTGAGTGACTTGCTCGCACGAGTGAGTGACTTGCTCGCACGAGTGAGTGACTTGCTCGCACGAGTGAGTGACTTGCTCGCACGAGTGAGTGACTTGCTCGCACGAGTGAGTGACTTGCTCGCACGAGTGAGTGACTTGCTCGCACGAGTGAGTGACTTGCTCGTACGAGTGAGTGACTTGCTCGTACGAGTAAGTGACTTGCTCAAACGAGTAAGTGTCTTGCTTGCACTTGCTTGTTTGCACCAGTGATGTATGAATGATGTGCTCGTACGAATGACATGCTCACACAACTGACTTGCTTGTACAGCTGATGTGCTCACACAACTGACTTGCTCATACAGCTGACATGCTCACACAACTGACTTGCTCGTGCAACTGACTTGCTTGTACAACTGACTTGCTTGTACAGCTGACATGCACGCACAACTGACATGCTCATGCAACTGACATGCTCGTGCAACTGACATGCTCGTGCAACTGGCATGCTCGTGCAACTGGCATGCTCGTGCGGCTGACATTGCTCGTACAACTGACATGCTTGCACAACTGACTTGTTTGCACAACTGACTTGCTCGCACAACTGATGTGCTTGTACAACTGACCTGCAGGTACAACTGACTTGCTCGTACAACTGACTTGCTCATGCAACTGACGTGATGTTTTTACTTTTTTAGACCCCATTACATGTGGCAGCACTTGGCAACAAGCACCGCTTTGTTGCACTGTTACTGGGGCATTACGCTGACCCTAGTCTGACCGATGCAAAAGATCAGTTGCCACTGGACTTGGCAGCAGCAGCGAATGACAGCGATGAGTGTGTCAGACTGATCACTGTGGAGATGGGTATGTGCCTCATTATTGTAATACTTTTATCCCTGTTTATTATACACACTGCTCAGGACTGGTTCACTGTAGGTAGTGTATCATGTTTAACCATAATTCAATGAAGATTGTGCATTGATTTATTCATAAATAATTGGGTTCTGATCAGCCAAGTGTCAGTTTACTAAGAGGACCATTGACAATTGTCGATATTTACCTATTTGTACAAAGCGTACTAAGGGGAATGCTTGATACTTGTTCACGGGTTCCAGACATTTGGTCACACAACATTTAGCTGCACGACATTTCGCCACATGACATTTGGTCACATAATGAGAGTTCGACATTTGGTCACAGATTTATCTTAGTATTTTAGTAGTATAACAAAACTTCAACATTTCGCCAAACTTTTTTTTTAAATAGCCGACTTTGTCTTTATTTTACAAACCGTGTGTGTTGTTTTTAAGTTAGTGGTTTCATCTGCTGTGTGTCAGTTGTGGATGCCAGAACAAATCCTCTTTGAAGACTGGCTTTGTCTCTGTCTTGCAGACATTGACCATTCCTTATAAGTTAGAGGCTTCATCTGCTGTGCAAGCTGTATGAGTTCTCTGTTACTCTCCATTGATGTTAGTAAGATATGAAGGTTATACAGAGCTGCAAAGGAAGCGACAAACTATGTACTGATGGGTATATGAAGACCAAACAGTTCCTGAGAGGTGCAGGCCACAACATCCGTTGGAAGCCAAAGAATACCACAAAGCAGTGAAAAGAACAACACGTGTGTGTGTGTGTGTGTGTGCGTGCGTGTGTGCGTGCGTGCGTGCATGCATGCATGCATGCGAGTGTGCATTGTGTAGCGGACACTAGTAATAGAAATGGGCAAATCAAAATGAGCAGTTGCAGTGGACTCATGGATTATTACATTATCATAAATGAGCAGTTGCAGTGGACTCATGGATTATTACATTATCATAAATGAGCAGTGTCTGTATGTTCTTGTTTATACCTGTATTGGTTTCAAGAAATTATGAATAATATCTTCTTTTTGTGATTACTATACTAAAATAACTTTTTTTAAATGTCATGCTCTGCAGAATGTGACCAAATATCATGTGACCAAATTTTGTGTGGCCAAACACCCACTTGATCACAGCTAAACTGGGACTGGTGTGGTGCGTGACACCATCCGCCAGTAAAAAATAAAATAGGTGAAAAAAGGTGATCCAGAATGAGGACAATGGAAAACAAAAGTGAATAAAAACTATGTATAGGAACTTATCAACTTTAGAGCATGTGGACGCTGTGCAAGGGTTGCATTTCCCTGATGGCTGGCATGGCGACACATAGGAAGGCTGGTAGTGACGGGGTGATGTGTAGAATAGCAGATGATGGTAGTTTGTTCCATATGGATGCTGTCCTAGGGTAGAATGCATATTTATACACATTAATGGTCAGAGTGACTGAGTTGATGTATTTCAGAGGATGGTCAGTTCTATTGCAGATATGTGTGGCATGCTGGAAACATGATAGAGGGCTGATGTTAACTTAGCAGTAATGGATTTTATACAACATGGATGCTTGTTTGATCAAGCAACATGTGTAGAGTGAGTCCCAGTTGAGTTGGTTAATAGCGGGGGGGACGTGAAGATGTAGCATCTGGTGACTGGCCAAGTGAATGTAGGAAATAAAGTGAGGAAATAAAGTCACCAGGAAAAAATCACAACTCTATACGTTTACGTTCTGTGTATTTATGATATAAGTTAAAATGCTGAATACAAAACAAACTATATATTGATACAATTACAGTGACAATTGAGAATCCACTTCCAAAGCTGACTTTTGTTGTTGGCAGTTAAACCCCCCCAATCTAAGCCAGAGTCTGTGGATGGCTCCATTCTAAGCCAGAGTGTGTGGATGGTTCCAGTCTAAGCCAGAGTGTGTGGATGGCTCCAGTCTAAGCCAGAATGTGTGGATGGCTCCAGTCTAAGCCAGAATGTGTGGATGGCACCAGTCTAAGCCAGAGTGTGTGGATGGCTCCAGTCTAAGCCAGAATGTGTGGATGGCTCCAGTCTAAGCCAGAGTGTGTGGATGGCTCCAGTCTAAGCCAGAGTGTGTGGATGGCTCCAGTCTAAGCCAGAATGTGTGGATGGCACCAGTCTAAGCCAGAATGTGTGGATGGCACCAGTCTAAGCCAGAGTGTGTGGATGGCTCCAGTCTAAGCCAGTGTGTATGGATGGCTCCAGTCTACGCCAGAGTGTGTGGATGGCACCAGTCTAAGCCAGAGTGTGTGGATGGCTCCAGTCTAAGCCAGAGTGTGTGGATGGCTCCAGTCTAAGCCAGAGTGTGTGGATGGCTCCAGTCTAAGCCAGAGTGTGTGGATGGCTCCAGTCTAAGCCAGAGTGTGTGGATGGCTCCAGTCTAAGCCAGAGAGTGTGGATGGCTCTAGTCTAAGCCACAGAATGTGGATGGCTCCAGTCTAAGCCACAGAATGTGGATGGCTCCAGTCCAATGTTTATGTAATAAAACAGGTTACATGAACTTTACAATGAAAACACTACCAGCTATATTTAAGTAAATTCAAACAAAGATATACTACTAAGTACTACACTGTAATAAATTACTATAAAATAAATATTACCACTTAATAGTAGTGTGTTAAAATCTAATTATGTTCTTAGAAATACTATGCACATACCAACAGGGAATATTTGTCTTGATCATCTAACTTTATTGTGCTCAAGTATCAGTGAAAATGTGCAAGACTGTACCTTTGTATGTAATATAATAATTTATTTATAATCTTCGAATAAAACAATATTGTAACTTTATTTCCCTGTGACTTTTTTCTAGCTAAAACTGACTTTATTTCTGTGACTGTTGTTTCTGTGACTTTATTTCAGTGACAGTTGTTCCTGTGACGTTGTTTCCGTGACTGTTGTTAGTGTGACTGGGAAAGCTGATGCTACTAAAATATTGCATGGAACCAGCTAGATTCTGTCTGTCATATTGGTGGGTTGTGTCTAAACTTACACAATGACACCATGGCTCACTATCAACTCAGAGCAGTAATCTAACTTTGGGCAGTACAACACCTGGGTTGAAATCTTCTTTGATGTTGGTCAGTTGAGTCTGAGGTTACATAATAGAGATGTAACAAGGGGTACCCTTAACTGGCCAACCCTGTCATAACTGCATTAAGTCTGAATAGCTTAATCTTAACTCCAAATAAATCCTTGCCTATAGTCTTTTGTTGTCTTCCCTGTTGTTATTGACACCTTTCCACACTCCTAAATCAGTTCCTTGATGTCCTCTCCAATGTTATTGCTGGTATGTACCTACACCCCAGCCAGTTTCCTTCAGTCTTTTCCAACTGTGATTGACACCTGTCCTGTTGTTTTAAAAGCTAGCTGCCTAGTGAAACCATGATGCCATGATTATGCTCATCATCATCATCATCATCATCAACTTTATTCTCAAAAATCTTAATAGGTTACACGGAATTACAATGTTGCCTACTGTTACAATGTGAGATGACTATAGGTGTATGTAATCCAACCTTCAATTATACTTAGAGATTACATTGGTAAACGACTTTATCAAAAATACAAAACAAAAAAGTTTTACAGGAAGATCAACTTAGAACTTAAAACTATTTAAAATCTCTTATATGCACGACTTGAAAAATTAAACAACTGATCCATTTTTAATGTGTTTGGCCTCACAAAATAATATCTGGAAATAAACTTTTGTCTAGCTTCTTGAAAAAAGAATATTTAAACAAATAATGAAACTTTAAAAATCATATTTAATTATTCTGTAGGTTATACATCCATCGCTATTGCAAATATTACTACCCCACTGTTGATGATACTGATCAGTAAGTTTTAATTTGACAACTGCTTTAAGCCATTTAACATTCACTATTTCTTCATTTAGCCACAAGTTAGATAGGCCAAAACTATTTAAGATGTACTTAACATGTGCAATCCAGGGGAAACAAATTATGGATTCATGAACTGCCGTGAGCGGATGTTTGTGAAGCCTGTGTTCTGTTTGTCTGTGTGTTTGAGACATCAAGTGTTTGTTCTCTGGCCTGCCCTTGTTTGGACAAAGGATTACAGAAATAAAACTACTTGAAAGGAGTGGTCTGTCACAATGACTGTACGCTACAATAAAATCTGGCTAAATACAGAAGATTAAACAAAAATTTTTGGTTACTAAGTTGACTTTTCGTTTGACAGAGCGAAGACACAGGGACAGGGAGAAAGTAGAAATTGGTATGTATGGTTGGCATGACAACATGCCATATAAGGCATTGGTGATAAAAGTTGGCATGACAACATGCCATATAAGGCATTGCTGATAAAGGCAGTGGTAACAATTAGAAACCATTTTATTCAGTGTTTTATGAAATGAATAAAAATATAAAACTAATATTTTATTGGTTTTGTCTGGGCTTTGACATGAAATCTTCTCTTAAAATACAAACTAACATATGTGGATCATATTTGCTATTGAAGCCAGGTGGTTTTCATTTTTCGGTGGCATTCACTCACTTGGCCATTGTAAATAGTTTACATTCAGAATAACTGCTAAAATAAAAAAGTAAATAATCAGTAAATTTGCTAATACTTGTTAATCACAGCTGATTAAGTACTGTCTAGCCTATGACATAATAGTAGTTCTGTGAAGGTTGTGTTTAAGCCAGGATTAAAGCAACCTGCAATGCAAATGGTATTCACTGATACAGACATGTAACAGACTATTGCATCTGGTAATCACAGTTTGTAAGGAGACCCCCACATTTAGTGTAAATTTAATGACCAGATGTGTCAACAATGCAGGCTAATTGAAACTGAAGACAAGAAACCTTGACCCTCTCTTGTTGCTTAATCTTATTAGGAAGGTTGTGCAATTAATCCGCAGACTTCCTCTACAGTTATGGTTAAGGTATGGTATGTACAG
This sequence comes from Lamellibrachia columna, assembly GCA_963662155.1. Lineage (NCBI taxonomy): Eukaryota > Metazoa > Annelida > Polychaeta > Sabellida > Siboglinidae > Lamellibrachia > Lamellibrachia columna. Next base: position 6,620,141 of record OY759270.1, on the reverse strand, counting down.
GCCAACTGTTCATCAATGAAACTAGCATTCGTGCGTGTGCATTCATAGTGTGTGGACATGCAATTGTTCCTACTTTGGCTTGACATTGCAGAACTACAGAGAGCGTGCCGTGATGGAGATGCAAGTATGGCACGACAGGTGTCTAGGAAAATGGATGCTAAGCATGTTACCATGGTCATCAACACGTTACTTGATGGCCAGATCTCATTACTTCACAAGTAGGTCATGGGTTATATTGTTTCTATTAAACAAAAGTTAGTCAGATGTGTTTGTTTACATATTTTATGATATATAGCACTCTATGTATGATCAACCGTTCTGTCTATGAAGTTCTTCTTCGGTTATTTCACTACTGTCACTATGTGTACGACAACATAGAAGGTTTTAAAGAGCGTCTAGAGTTTGTGAGTCCATCACAGGTTTTTTCCATTTCCCATTTCCCTGCGTAGTATCTGTTACTTACCCTGGCATAGACACCAGATAGAAGGGACCAACTGCTTCTAATGTCTCTTCCAAACGACACGGACAAAGTGGTGTGACTGAAATTGCACAAGTTTCAAAACGGCAGCAGGTGGTTTTGAACTCCGGTCCCTTCGACCAAAAGCCGACGCTCTACCACACGACCATCAGGCCCCACTACATTATACTGTACACTGAACAATTGTTATCTACATTTTCAGAATATTATTTGTGTGTTTCAAAAACTCCTGCACTATGCTAAGGCACTTTTATAAGCTACTGCTAAAATACCTTACCTTAAGATACCTTAAGATGGTTCTGATCACAGGATTCTTGTGACTCCTCATTGATCAGATCTTCATCGTCGTCTATTAATAGTTAAAAGATTCTGGTTCCTATTTTTAAAGGTGCTTCAGAATTATTTATAGAATTGCCTGATTGGACCAGAATTGGTCCAGGCGGTTTTAAATATATTTATAGATTTTGCCTGAATAACTGTTTCCGGGATGGAATTCCAAGGTTTAGTCATTCTGAGGGAAAAGCATTTTTTCTTGTATTCATTCGTATTTAATCTTTGAGTAAATAATGTTAGAGTATGTCCTCTGTTCCCTGTCCTGAAGGATGCATCATCCCATTTAAAAAGTTTACGCAAAGATTCAGTGTTGTATAGACTGTAAGAGCTTCAATCATATCACCTCGTAGACATCTATATGCTAATGAGGGTAGTTTTAATGATTTTAATCTTTCAAAATACCTATAAAACACCTGTTAATCAGCATTAAAAGGTTTAACTGTCGCCAGTTGCTGGTAGTTAAGCTGCTTCAGCCCCTGTAGGAGTGACAACATAGAGAGGTTGCCAGTGCTGGTAGTTAAGCTGCTTCAGCCCCTGTAGGAGTGACAACATAGAGAGGTTGGCAGTGCTGGTAGTTAAGCTGCTTCAGCCCCTGTAGGAGTGACAACATAGAGAGGTTGCCAGTGCTGGTAGTTAAGCTGCTTCAGCCCCTGTAGGAGTGACAACATAGAGAGGTTGCCAGTGCTGGTAGTTAAGCTGCTTCAGCCCCTGTAGGAGTGACAACATAGAGAGGTTGGCAGTGCTGGTAGTTAAGCTGCTTCAGCCCCTGTAGGAGTGACAACATAGAGAGGTTGCCAGTGCTGGTAGTTAAGCTGCTTCAGCCCCTGTAGGAGTGACAACATAGAGAGGTTGCCAGTGCTGGTAGTTAAGCTGCTTCAGCCCCTGTAGGAGTGACAACATAGAGAGGTTGGCAGTGCTGGTAGTTAAGCTGCTTCAGCCCCTGTAGGAGTGACAACATAGAGAGGTTGCCAGTGCTGGTAGTTAAGCTGCTTCAGCCCCTGTAGGAGTGACAACATAGAGAGGTTGCCAGTGCTGGTAGTTAAGCTGCTTCAGCCCCTGTAGGAGTGACAACATAGAGAGGTTGCCAGTGCTGGTAGTTAAGCTGCTTCAGCCCCTGTAGGAGTGACAACATAGAGAGGTTGCCAGTGCTGGTAGTTAAGCTGCTTCAGCCCCTGTAGGAGTGACAACATAGAGAGGTTGCCAGTGCTGGTGTTTTCAGCTAAGTTCCACATGTCATTTGTCAGTTGAAACATGTTTGAACTAAAGACTGTTGTGTACTGCACAATAAATGTATACGTACTCTGGGCTCCTGACAGTTGTATTAAATATCCTTCTTGAATAAAATTCTTTTACTTGTCTCAGTTTAGAATCATTTTGTAGAAAACAAACAATAACATTCTTTTACTTGTCTCATTTTAGAATCATTTTGTAGAAAACAAACAAATCTCCTATGACACGCTGGCTCTAGTGTCCACTTCAACACGCTGGCTCTAGTGTCCACTACGACATGCTGGCTCTAGTGTCCACTACAATACGCTGGCTCTAGTGTCCACTACGACACGCTGGCTCTAGTGTCCACTACAACATGCTGGCTCTAGTGTCCACTACGACGCGCTGGCTCTAGTGTCCATTATGACGTGCTGGCTCTAGTGTCCACTACGACGCGCTGGCTCTAGTGTCCACTACGACGCGCTGGCTCTAGTGTCCACTATGACACACTGGCTTTTTTTGTGCAAAAGTGTTATTTAGTTTTGATGAAATCATTGCACAAACTGTTAAATTATTTTTTACCAAATTCAACAAAGAAATGGCAGAAACGGTCTATACAGTAACACAAAGCTGTTCACACTTTCGCAAGTTAACCAACCTAATGACCAAAGTCAATTTTTTCGATGATTTTGACAAAGGTATTTTGACAAAAGTCTGCCCTCTTTCATTGAACTGACTTCACTTAAGCCATTCACACACTGTAAATCTGAACATCAACAAACCTGATTGAGGATGAGCACGATACAGAGGCACATGCTAGGTGGAGGTTGTGGTCTGTCGTCTAGCCAGCGTGGATGCTGATACTGCCGTGATAGCATGGATGCTGATACTGCCGTGATAGCATGGATGCTGATACTGCCGTGATAGCGTGGATGCTGATACTGCCGTGATAGCGTGGATGCTGATACTGCCGTGATAGCGTGGATGCTGATACTGCCGTGATAGCGTGGATGCTGATACTGCCGTGATAGCGTGGATGCTGATACTGCCGTGATAGCGTGGATGCTGATACTGCCGTGATAGCATGGATGTTGATACTGCCGTGATAGCATGGATGCTGATACTGCCGTGATAGCATGGATGCTGATACTGCCGTGATAGCATGGATGCTGATACTGCCATGATAGCGTGGATGCTGATACTGCCGTGATAGCGTGGATGCTGATACTGCCGTGATAGCATGGATGCTGATACTGCCATGATAGCATGGATGCTGATACTGCCATGATAGCGTGGATGCTGATACTGCCGTGATAGCATGGATGCTGATACTGCCATGATATCATTGGATGCTGATACTGCCATGATAGCGTGGATGCTGATACTGCCATGATAGCGTGGATGCTGATACTGCCATGATAGCGTGGATGCTGATACTGCCGTGATAGAAAGCGATTGTATGTTTGATGATGTATGATCACTGCTCACGTGTGGCGTCATTGTTGCAGGGCGTGTGAAAACAGCAACTTTGAGATGATCTACTTCTTGATCTGTCACGGCACTGAGAGCCTAGTTCATCCTGTCACAGGCCACACTGTCCTACACAGCGCCTGTCTTGAGGGCAGCAAACTGTGTGCAGAGGTTGTCTTACAGGTCAGTGGGGGTTTGTCAGCCTAGTTAGTTTAGGTCAGAATAATAATAAATTTCTTATATAGCGCCGCTTCCTAATAATTGTTCTGGCGCGCTTGTTCTTGGTGTACATACATTATAATAATCATACACATTTAAACTAGTAAAGTACAAAATATTGCTACAAGTAATATACAATAAAATGTCTTGTCTATATAAACAATTATAATTAATAAATGATAATAAATTAATTAATTAAAATAGTAATAATAAATAGATTATATATATATATACATATATATATATATATATATATATATATATATATATATATATATATATATATATATATAAAATTAAGAATATAATTGTTAAATATACTAAATTACAGTGGAATATGTGAAGCAAAAGATCAAACTTTATTTGTCCACAATCAGTTGCTTAGCATTTCCTGTTTATAACCAGCATTCTAGAGTTTGAACATAAGCCCTAATTAAGTGACTGTAAAATTGCCCATGTCACACACTCCTATGTTGTAGAACTATCCAGAGTTGATTCAGGCGCCAACAATAGAGGGCATATTGCCACTACATGCGGCATGCGAGTGCGGCCACGCAGATATTGTGGAGCTCATCCTTTCCTTCCCATATCCGAACGTCATGCACAAGATGTTCCGCGAGCAGACTGGTGCACGAATGTATCGCCTCGGTTTCGAAATTAATGCGAAGGATGGCCACGGCCGCACAGCACTACACCTGGCAGCCATGAACGGACACATCAAGATCGTGCGTCAGTTGCTCTCGTTCACTGTGTCGATTCTATTTGAGTTCACTGGCAACGAAGTTCGCAAGGTCAGCGCGACCAATAGTCCCATGGTCACGCGTTCGGCAAAGGGACGTGATTCGCCTTCACCAGGGGGCATTGCCTGTGGCAGTGCAGGAAATGGCGGCAGTGATAATTCAAGTTCCGACACACCTCGAAATGGTAGTGTCGATTATGATCACCAGGAGGCTGTTGAACAGTTCCATCCAGTTGAAGTTGACAGACTTGATTTGGATGGAAACAGTGCCCTACACTTGGCGGTGAAGCGCAGTGAACGCACACAGGCGACATACCGCCAGATTGCTCTGTTGTTGTTGCAACACGGAGCCAATGCAAACAAGCCACTGATCAGTGTCGGAGGCAACAGCAGTGCCCTCTTGCAGGCGTGCAGCAATGACGATGTCGAGATGATGGATCTGTTGCTAGGCAATGGAGCGACAGATGATGACCATGCCGTGTTGCACTCGTCCGTCGAGATGCAGAATGACAAGATGATTGCAACTATGCTCAAGTACCAGTCACACGTGGACACGGAATACCAGGTGAATCACAGTGCAGTGGCTGCACGCAGGCAGAACGTCACGGCCAGGCATCGATCAACTGTGAAGAACATCTGGCCAAATGTTGCTGTTGTCCTCAATTGGCACGGTCTTGGTCTGCCGCTTGTCAGTCACGCATGGCTGAACGATGTCTGTTTGCTGCACAACAACGTCGTGACTGACGTCCTCAGTCACCAGATGCCGCTAGCAGCCATCACAAGGATCGACGTGTCGAGGAACAACCTCTCCCTGCTGCCGGAGGAACTGTTTCAGTTGCCGTCGTTACGGTTGCTTAGCGCCGCAGAGAATCACATACGCTGGATTCCCGGTTGCGAGGTCAGGATTGGCACAGATGCTCACAAGAAACAAGCAATGGGAGATGAAACAGGTATCTTCCAGTGCAACATTGATGGTGCTACAGACGGCTACTCCACCAACAAAATGTCTAGTGTCACCGTGGTGACCGCAACATGGAATGCTCCCTTGCTAGAGGAGGTCGACTTGCAACGCAATCAGTTGAAGGACATACCTGCTGACCTCTTTAAACTGCCATCGATACGGAAGCTGAACGTGTCACACAACGTCCTTGAGGTAGTGCCTTATGACATGTGGACCAGTGAGAATCTGGTCGAGTTGAATCTGTGTGACAACAACCTGAAGTCATTGCCGTGTTTCCGCACCAGACCCATGGATCACCCTGTCTCCAGCACAGACACCTCCAGCTATTCCAACTCCCCACAAATGTCTCATCAACATGGTGACAGTGAGCGACATACCCCATTTGACTACACGGATGCACCCAATGGGGCATACGAGGACCACCCAGTCCAGTTGGTGGGCCAATGGCAACATCACCTCAGTGTTACCATGGCAACAGTGTGCGATGACGTCGGCGACGGCAGTACTAGAATGTCGCGATTGAGCGAACTGAACTTGTCAAAGAATGCGCTCACGAATGTACCCGAAGGGTTGTCTTGCCTCGCCCCGCAACTCTCAAAGCTTGACCTCTCTCATAACAGCATCACAAGTGTTGGTTCTATACAGAACTTCCCCGTCAGTGTGAAGTGGATCGACCTCTCTTACAACAACATTAAGAGATGTGTTTTGTCTGGCTGCTCTGGGGAAGTGGATCAGTCCACGGAGGGAGGAAGCTCATACATGGAACGCTACAGTTCTTCACGGCTGTGCTACAGTGCCTTTTGTCAGACCAGGCCTACAAAGAGGTATGAATCAGGAAAATTGGTTTTTAAAGTTGGTAGCATATGAATGCTATGATTTTTGACAAGAATGGTTGATTAAAATTTGTATAGCCTTAGCCTGCTAGGTTATTGTAGTTATTATGAAACAATGACAAAGTTAGCAAAAAATAAATTAGTTTTATGGATACAAAATGTGAGTCTGTTGGTAAATCCCCATCAGATTAGCATTTGCAATGTTATGATTTATTGCATTTTGATGTAGTAATGACAAATTAATGTTTTTGTCACTGGTGTTGTTCTGTATTTCAGAAATATATGTTGATGTTTGCCATCAATATGGACACCTTTAACTCTAATTCACAAATTTGGATGGCAACACAATAGCCTATTTTGCTTTCTCTTTAAATCTAACGTGCCTAATCAGTCACTGAAAGTATCATTGGATATGACATGTCGCACAACAGGATATTCTTAAAAGAATTTTTATCCCAAAGGGGGCATGGCCTGGGGGCTCTCCCTAAATGTGCCACACTCTGTCAGTGGCACATAATAGTTTGTATCAATTATGTTTCAGTTACATGACGTCTCCCTCAAGCAGCCGAGTGCGTGGATGTCACAGTCGCACCAGTTCTGGTGGCTCGCTCAAATCGGCATCGCTCACAATGCCCTCTGGTGGCAGCAGTGGCTCCGCCTACACCATGATGGTGTCGTGTGTTCACCGACAACACCGGCAGCTGTTGAGTCTGCGCACACTGCGCCTGGTACACAATGGTCTCGCCCATCTCCAGTTGACGGCCGATGTGGAGGAGGGCGATGACAGCGGGCTGGAGGCATCCCTCAAACTTGCTTCTTCTTCAGACACATCTGTAAGCCATTAGTTTAGTTGAGAGTTGGCTGTACTCATTATAATTTTATAATGAATATTTTCCGTTTTATTATTCACATTAGTTAGCATTATTTTTAGATGTTAATTTGACTATTTAAAATATTATCTATGTATTTGGAAATTATTTATTATTAGTATTTATGTATATTTATTTATATTATTGTTAAATTGCTATATTTTGCTAAACTTATTTTAAAATAATTACTATTAATAGTAGTGTTTTAATCTATTTATTTTTTATTAGTAATTCTTGTTGATAATTGTTAATAAGCCACGAACAATTTTGGCTATGGCACTATATCATGTAAAATATATTATTATTATTAATTACAGTGCTGATATGCTTTAATGATGTCTATATCAGGACATTTTTGCCCAGCTTACACAGGATTAAATGCTTAATTGTTAATTTTGTTTTGAATATAAATGCAAGTGTGACTTGAGGTGCATGTCATTCTGTACTGTGTACAAGGTAGACACAAGTTTTCATCACTTATGAGCATATGTACTCTGATATGTGGGTGTTTTTTTGGTAGTGTAATATGAAGTTTTCGGGATGATTGCTGCCTAATATATCCAATGTGTAATATAAAAAACAACCAATAGCATGACAGTTGTGTTTAACAATGCTTGCAGATCACTGTGTATGTTACATCAAATATACCATCGCTGTTCAAATTACATTAAGCATTGTGATAGTCATTCACGAATGTTGTTGTGTTTCCGACAGAGCCAGCGTAGTTGGCAGTCTCAGGACTTGAGCCCAAGATGTGACCCAACCATATTCTGCCCCAATCTGGCAGTCCTCGACCTCAGTCAGAACACCCTGGGTTCATTGACCCCTCAAGTTGGGCAACTGATGCAGCTCGCTGAACTCAAAGTGATCAATAACAAACAGCTGAAGGAGGTACGCTCAATTTTTTAAACAATAATTTATTATATATCACTAATTTACAAATGTTCTCTCCATAGGTGGTGATTTTTGACACTGGCATCAATTAAACTTGTTTTCGTCATTCTTGTTTCAGAATTAAGCGGTTTACCTATGATTAATAAATGTAAAAATTTTGCCATTTCATTTCCTGCATCATTCCATTATCTTCTCATCCCCTGTATCATTTTATGATCTCATCCCCTGTATCATTCCATGATACTCTCATCCCCTGTATCATTCCATGATCCTTTCATACCCTGTATCTATATATAGTTGCCCACAAGTCTGGGGATGCTGAAGAAATTGTGGAACCTGAGTTTTGGTGGGTGTCCGGTGGAGCGGAACCTGCAAGCACTCCTGGGTCAGAAGGCCAAGAAAACCAGTGCTGTTCTTGGATATCTCAAGTCTGTCAAGGAAGAGTGGGTACCTTTCTGTTTATTTTAAAAGGGTAATTATTTGTTAGGCCTGCTCTTCTGTCATGTACTAAGTGGTGGTGTTGATGAGGGTGTTGTGTGGGTTGACTTCAGTGGTGTTATTGTTGATAACGGTGTAGTGTGGGTTGACTTCAGTGGTGTTATTGTTGATAACGGTGTAGTGTGGGTTGACTTCAGTGGTGTTATTGTTGATAACGGTGTAGTGTGGGTTGACTTCAGTGATGTTATTGTTGATGAGGGTGTAGTGTGGGTTGACTTCAGTGATGTTATTGTTGATGAGGGTGTATTGTGGGTTGACTTCAGTGATGTTATTGTTGATGAGGGTGTAGTGTGGGTTGACTTCAGTGATGTTATTGTTGATGAGGGTGTAGTGTGGGTTGACTTCAGTGATGTTATTGTTGATGAGGGTGTAGTTTGGGTTGACTTCAGTGATTTTATTGTTGATGAGGGTGTAGTGTGGGTTGACTTCAGTGATGTTGTTGACATCTCCAGAGCTGTCCCGTACAACCGCATGAAACTAATGCTGGTTGGCATACAGAGCATTGGGAAGACTTCCCTGCTAAGGCTGCTGAGGAAAGAGGGGAGAGCCAACCCAGAGAGGAGCAAGGTATGTGATAACTTCAGGGAACTGATAGCGAGAGATTTAATTAATTGATCTTTGTTGCATTTTTCTGATGCCCACTGTATCAAAATGATAGCCATGGCATTGATTGTCAATCATGTTTTGTGTCGATCTTGTCTTGTGTCAGTCAAATCAATCAAATCAATTTTATTTTTACACTGCGTATCTCTAAAAATAGAATCAGGGGTGTTTACAATAAAAAATAAATAAATAAAAAATTAATTAATTAACATACATCATATTAATTGTGTCTTTTATCAATTGTATCTCGTGTAAATTGTGTCTTGTGTCAATCGTGTCTTTGTCAATCATGTCTTTTGTCTCTTGTATCAGTCATGTATTGTTTCAATTTTGTCTTGTGTAAATCATATCTTGTGTCGTTCGTGTCTTATGTCAGTCTTGTCTTGTGTCAATCCTGTCTTGTGTCTGACGTTTAATTTTCTCTTCCCAGGACAATGTTTAATGCCATAAGCCGGAGTGTGCTAGGAGTTGCCTCACAATGAAAGCAGACACACTTTTATTCATTGTATCTTTGTTTCATCATGTATTGTACGTATGTCTGTGTTGCTTATGCAAGTATGTCTTAAATACTTCACTGACAGAACTGGGCCCAGAGGATGGGTCAAGAGGGAATGAAGGACAAGGATCTTAAGGGGGAGAACATTTCAACTGTGGGTGTTGACATTGGCAATCTGGTTCTCCAACGTGGCAACCGAGAAATCATCTTCCGCACGTGGGATTTTGGTGGCCAGGTGAGGCGACACACCTGAAGTTTATATGTTGAAACAAATACATGTTTTTAAAAAATAGTTAAATTTGTCTCTTTGAGGGGCCTACATAAAAATGTCATGTTAAATAAATTGACAGGTATAAATTATTTTAAATATTGTAAGTCACATTTGTATGTAATTATAAATATAATGTGTCTTAAGACGCCGTTGTGCTAGACATGTTTGACCACTACAGAAATCTCAACTTCTGACTGACAAAATACCTATTCCTTGTATTAAAACATTCTGTCAGTATATCTCACCTGTTATAGAATATATATCAAAGATGTAAATGGCTTTTCAATTAATTTAAATTGCAAAGCAGACCAATTAAAAGGAGCTTTTAAGGTTAATCATATTTAAAATTCTAATTTATAAAGACATTTTGTATGCGTTTATAAGTTGATATGATAATTGTCACATGGCCTTGTTAGTATAACTTCACAGAGGCCTGTCTTATTGTCTCGCGCAATTAACACACACAGCTTCATTTGTCCAGAAGAGGGAACAAATTCATTTTCCATGAACCAGTGGAAAGGGATTAAAGCTTGCTCATCAGTTCATTTAGCTCAACGCGAATTGGTTCATTGATGTTCAAATATGTATGCAGTGTAAATATCTATTCAGCGTAAATATTTATGCAGTGTAAATGTATGGAGTCGGTTCAATAGCAAAAATACATACTTTTGTTAAAATCATCGCAAGAATTTGCTTTGAACATTAGATTGGGTAACTTGCAAATGTGTGAATAACCTTCTGTCATAGTATATAGAACTGGACTACTTTTGCCCCTTTTGCCCAAATTTGACTGCATCCGATGAAAAATAATCCAATAGTTTTTCAGATGATTTCACCAAAACTAAATAACAAATGTGCACAAGCGAGCCAGCATGCCATAGTGGACACTAAATGTCATAGTCGACACTAGATGTCATAGTGGACACTATGTTGTAGTGGACACTAGATGTCATAGTGGACACTGGATGTCGTAGTGGACACTAGATCAGTTGATTTTTTTTTAGAATGATTCTGAAACGAGACGAGCAAACAATTTGATTGAGGAGGGAGCATTAATTTAGTAGAGCAGTGAGGATGTGCTCTGATGTCATGTTTAAAGTCGTACTTTGTTGTCGGTCAGCGCGAGTACTACGCGACACACCAGTACTTCCTGTCCAAGCGGTCAGTCTACCTGGTCCTGTGGAAGGTCACAGACGGTGAGAAAGGGGTGAATGAGATACTACAGTGGCTGGTCAGTGTACAGGTATGTGGACATCGGTCAATTCCTCTACAGAAAACTTGTTTGGTAGCCAGTAATATATGACTAGGATGTGTTTCAGTTATCGTTACCTTGAATTACTCTATTTCTGAAAATTAACTATTTATTTTGTTCAAAGTGATAAAACATGTTTATCTCAAGAAAACATTAGAATTACATGTTAATGAGCTGTTACGTGTACACTTTCTGATGTAATTTGGATAGGTTTTCATGACAACTTACACTGTCCATTTGACACATATTGCTGTATTTACACCACAGGCATGCGCCACAATGTATAGCTACTGTACATGACACATGTTGCTGTATTTACACCACAGGCATGCACCACAATGTATAGATACTGTACATGACGTATTTACACCACAGGCACATGCCACAATGTATAGCTACTATACATGACACATGTTGTTGTATTTACACCACAGGCACGCGCCACAATGCATAGATACTGTATATAACGTATTTACACCACAGGCATGTGCTGCAATGTATAGCTACTGTACATGACACATGTTGCTGTATTTACACCACAGGCATGCACCACAATGTATAGATACTGTACATGACGTATTTACACCACAGGCACATGCCACAATGTATAGCTACTGTACATGACACATGTTGCTGTATTTACACCACAGGCACGCGCCACAATGCATAGATACTGTATATGACGTATTTACACCACAGGCATGTGCTGCAATGTATAGCTACTGTACATGACACATGTTGCTGTATTTACACCACAGGCACGCACTACAATGTATAGATACTGTACTTGACGTATTTACACCACAGGCACATGCCACAATGTATAGCTACTGTACATGACACATGTTGCTGTATTTACACCACAGGCACGCGCCACAATGCATAGATACTGTATATGACGTATTTACACCACAGGCATGTGCTGCAATGTATAGCTACTGTACATGACAAATGTTGCTGTATTTACACCATAGGCACGCACCACAATGTATAGATACTGTACATGACATATTTACACCACAGGCACATGCCACAATGTATAGCTACTGTACATGACACATGTTGCTGTATTTACACCACAGGCACGCGCCACAATGCATAGATACTGTATATGACGTATTTACACCACAGGCATGTGCTGCAATGTATGGCTACTGTACATGACACATGTTGCTGTATTTACACCACAGGCACGCGCCACAATGCATAGATACTGTACATGACACATGTTGCTGTATTTTCACCACAGGCATGTGCCACAATGGGTAATGTACATGACACATGTTGCTGTATTTACACCACAGGCATGCGCCACAATGGGTAATGTACATGACACATGTTGCTGTATTTACACCACAGGCACGTGCCACAATGGGTAATGTACATGACACATGTTGCTGTATTTTCACCACAGGCATGTGCCACAATGGGTAATGTACATGACACATGTTGCTGTATTTACACCACAGGCACGTGCCACAATGGGTAATGTACATGACACATGTTGCTGTATTTACACCACAGGCACGTGCCACAATGGGTAATGTACATGACACATGTTGCTGTATTTACACCACAGGCACGTGCTACAATGGGTAATGTACATGACACATGTTGCTGTATTTACACCACAGGCATGCGCCACAATGCATATATACTGTACATGACATGTATTTATACCACAGGCATGCACCCTAATGTATAGCTACTGTACATGACACATGTTGCTGTATTTATACCACAGGCACGCGCCACAATGCATAGATACTGTACATGACATGTATTTATACCACAGGCATGCACCCTAATGTATAGCTACTGTACATGACACATGTTGCTGTATTTATACCACAGGCACGTGCCCCAAACTCGCCTGTCATAATTGTTGGCACACATCTGGATCTGATCACCAAGAAGAAGTACCCAGTGAACTATCTTCCAGATCTACAACAACTCATCTACGATAAGTATATGGATCATATGGAGCCAGAGAAGAGTGGACTGCCACGGGTCATAGGGCGCATAGAGGTCAGCTGTAAGTCACGCCTCATGTTCAACAGTCACATTGATGAATTGGTCAACATGATCTGGAGTATCGTGCTCGAAGAACCACAACCTGGTGAGTCTCATGTGACATTCTGTCTGTCTGTCAGGTGTCTGTCTGATCATTTGTCTGGGTGTCAGCACTTTCCTGACTGTAACACTTCACTTGTGCCTCAGTATTTGAGGCACTCATAGGCACAATAAAAGTCAGGATCACTAAGTGTTATATCATGACGACCCGCAACCTTGGTTTTATTCTTAGCCAATAGGTGTCATACATGTGATGAATATTGTCTGTTGTACGACAGCAGACTACATGTGGATTTACCTAAGCAAATCAATTCCTTTCAGAAATTATAATTTAAAATCATATGACCAATTTAAAAATCTACAAGATTTAGGCATTGCAATGGCGTCACAAACAATGACCTCACAAACATGACGTCACAAACATATTGCGATGATATCACAAACATACATAATGTTCACACACATGTGCATTAGTATGACCTACAACTGTGGTTTATCTTGGCCAATAGGTGTCACACGTGTTATGAATATTGTCTGTTATGTTAACCCTACAGTTAAATATCTGCATGTTGTATTTATCAGGCAACAGGAGTGTGAGACTGCTGGAACAGAAGGTGCCCGCCAGCTACGTCCATCTGCAGGACGTGGTCGGAGTGCTAGCGGAGGAGAGGATCCAGCAGGGCAAGGATCCGGTGCTCCACACGGAGCAGTACAAGTAGGTCACTCCAGCAGGCTGCAGTGGACTAAATACTGGTCAATCTTGTCACAATTATTTTTACGACTGATTTTTTTATATTACGCCATTTTTTAGTTATAGTACTTGTTGTGGTAATAGTGGCAGTGTTGTAGTGGCAATGACAGCTGTGGCAATAACTGCAGTGACAATGATAGCTGTGGCTATAACAGCAGTGGCAATGATAGCTGTGGCAATAACAGCAGTGGCAATGACAGCTGTGGCAATAACAGCAGTGGCAATGACAGCTGTGGCAATAACAGCAGTGGCAATGACAGCTGTGGCAATAACAGCTGTGGCAATGACAGTAGTGGTGAACATGTTAAGTAAAGTAATATAATGTACGTGGGGTGATTGTGGTGGTGTTTGATGTCACAGACAGCTGGTTCTACAGAAGATGGAGGAACTCTACGGCATGTCATTCAGGGACGTCACTGAACTCAACCAGGCCACCAACTTCTTGCATGAAAATGGTAGGAAAATTGGCTGAATGTTGAATGGCACAACCTTATCCAACATAATAGCTGTGAGTGCTGCTGGCAGAAGGAGCACCTCATTGGTCCTCGCCTCATTTATAGTCTTCATAAGTGGAGGCTCTCTTGGTGTACTTTATCTCAAATAAATGTGCCCTTTATTTGTGTGTGTGTAATGTCTGTCATTGTGTGTTACGTTTATTACATAAATGTGTTGTCTCTCATATAGTGTGTTGTATCTCATATAGGCATTTTGTGTCTGTAATATAGGTGTTTAGTATCTGTCATCTAGGTATGTTGTGTCTGTCAAATAGATGTGTGTCTCACAAAGATGTGTAGTATCTGTCATCCAAGTTTGTAATGTATGTCATCTAGGTGTGTTGTGTCTGTCACAGGTGTGTTGTGTGAGACCCGTGTCTCATAGATGTGTAGTATCTGTCGACTAGGAGTGTTATGTCTTCCACAGGTGTGTTGTGTCTCACATAGATGTATAGTATCTCTCATCTAGGTGTGTTATGTCTTCCACAGGTGTGCTGCTACACTACGATGACACAAGTTTGCAGGACATCTACTTCCTTGACCCGCAGTGGCTGTGTGACGTTCTAGCCAGCGTGGTCACCATTCGAGAGATAAACAGTCTGGCCAAGTCAGGTCAGTCTCTCTAGTTGTCTCAGGTTTATACGTTAAAGATCAACAGTCTGACCAAGTCAAGTCAGTCTCTCTATTTGTCTCTGGTTTATACATTAAAGATCAACAGTCTTGCCAAGTCAGGTCAAGCTCTCTAGTTGTCTCAGGTTTATACCTTAAAGATCAACAGTCTGACCAAGTCAGGTCAGTCTCTCTAGTTGTCTCTAGTTTATACTTTAAAGATCAACAGTCTGACCAAGTCAGGTCAGTCTCTCTAGTTGTCTCTGGTTTATACCTTAAAGATCAACAGTCTTGCCAAGTCAGGTCTGTCTCCCTAGTTGTCTCAGGTTTATACCTTGAAGATCAACAGTCTGACCAAGTCAGGTCAGTCTCTCTAGTTGTCTCAGGTTTATACCTTAAAGATCAACAGTCTTGCCAAGTCAGGTCTGTCTCTCTAGTTGTCTCTAGTTTATACGTTAAAAGTTCCTCCTCAATTAGATTTTTAAACTTGTCTCATTTCAGAAACATTTCATGAAATTTTTTTACCGATTTAGTATCTACTACAACATGCTACCTGAAGATCTGCTTTAAGAACACCACATTAATGTAGGGCTTCCACATTGATGTAGGGCTTCCACATTGATGTAGGGCTTCCATGTTTTGTGGCAGGCATCATGAGGACTGAAGATCTAAAGATCCTCTTTAAGAACACAACTTTCAAGGCGGAGGACATTAAGACCTACATCATTGACCTGCTCAACAAGTTTGAGGTGGCTCTCCTTTGGAACAACCAGAACCTACTCATCCCTTCCCTCCTTCCCACGGAGGTCGACATGAGACGGGAACAGCCGGGCTGTGATGTCAGGGTCAGTTTTAACCCACTCTATTTTCCCTTAGTGTAAATGTCTTAGTAACAGGACTACCGAGATATTGCAGTACAGATTTACTGATTGTCATAATGATATTTTAATTAGACCCTACAACAGTGATTGTTCGTATATGACTACCAGGTACATTAAGTAAATATAAATTTTGCTCTAGTCACAACTGAGCAGAGGGTAGACCTTTTCCAGAAAGGATAGTCTTATAAAAAGGGACACTGTTCTGATGTGTACTTCTATGACAAGGACGGGCCACACATAGTTGAACACAATTTGGATCCTTCTTCCTTATAAGTGCATAATGCCACTCTGGACCATTGTCACACTGTGGTGACTATATACAGTGTCCACCTGCCACCTGGAGCTCATTGCTTTGCATGGCAATCTTATTTAATCTTGTTAAATCTTGTATGGTTTAACATTCACATTTCCAGACAGAGCCCATTTAAGGCATAAACTACATCTGCCTGGTTTTGGTAGCTGTCTAGGCTCATGTATGATTGCTAACTGCATCTAAAGACATTCCTTCTGCAATATGAGGGGTGGGAACCTGCTTTTATTGTAATGTTGTATCCACTGAACATTCAAGTTTTCCATAAATATAAAATCTTGAAGGATATGTATGTATAGCTTTTAGAGTCTCGAGCGTTAGCTCAAAGGAGCTCTTGGTATCTTCATCAGTGTCTAAGCTGCTCTCCAGTGTCATGTGGCTGACGCTGATGAAAGCATTGAGACGTTCTTGAAAGCTCTGTTGAGCTAATACTCAAGACTCTGAAAGACAGTTATACTTCCTTCAGTATGAATCTAACTGGTACCAACTTACCTGCTGATGTCAAACAATATGTTTTGTTTTAGATTCCTGTGCGCGGGGTGATGTCCAGCGTTGGACAGGAAGGGGTTTCTTCCAGCAGCACGCCCTCACAAACAGCTGCCAGGGCTGTCTGTAAGAAGCCTGGCCAGACAACCAACATTCCAACATCTGTCCCAGAAACTGCTCACCAGGTGGCACCAGCAGGCAGTGAGTCAGGAAATAAATGTGCAATGGTGTCGTGTATTGAGCACACGAACGACGCTGCCGTAACATTAGTCAGACTCTACCTGATGTCGTACTTTCCCAGCGGATTCTGGCCTCGTATCATAACGAGGCTGCTCGGCGACGAGGCATTCTATTGGTTGACCCTTGACCTCTATGACATGCCGGAGTTAGTCACATCAAATGAGGCATGTCAGAAGACATTAGATGCAAGACCAGAATGGAAGTGCTGGCAGACTGGAGTGGAATTGACCTACTTGGGTGTAACTGTAGTTCGACTGAAAGAAACGCTCGAGGAGAACCCAAGGACGTTCTGTGACTACCGCCGCTGCCATCTGGTGTTAAAGCAGGACTCTGACATCGACTGGGTCCCAGTGAACACGTCGGCTCTGTCTGTACTGGAGATCCTCATTCCAAACCAGTCACTTGTCGTGCATTTTGATGTGCGAGAGAACGCACGTCGCTACGGCACGTCCCCCGTGGCGTCATCTACAATGGTGGTGCAACCGGCACTGCAGGTGATCGCATCATTGATGGCGCGGGCAGTCGATCATATCGACACGCTGCTCGAGGATTGGTACCCAGACCTGGGTGTGCGCTTTGTGCAGAACTCAAAGGGGATGTATTTGATAACCCGTGTGGTTCCGTGTATCCGCTGTCTGGTGCACCAGCGGGAACAACAAGCCCTGGGACTCGAGGAGTCCAGTGCCTGGTCTGTGGTTGATGTTTCCCCAGAAGATCACAGTCCCGAAATCACTGAGCCAATTGTCATCAACGGTGGCGCCACCGAGGCAGGCGACGATGCTGGGGAGTCATCCGATACGGAGTCAGAGCAGGCGACGTGGGTGGACTCTATCTACAGTCGCAGCCGGCAGATGGCTGGCAGCGTCTACGACATGGCAGCTGATGCTACAGGTCTACTGCCTCATCGTGACAGGTAGGCTGTTGTCATGGAAACATGGGATTTTTTCTCTAGTGTTGCATTGTTGTCTTTAAGCTGGGTTTACATGAGGTGATGTGATATATCGTTGCCGTGACGAGGCAATTCTTGCATCATTAGAAAAGGTCAGGGCCATTTCCTGCAATCTGGTCACAAACTGCAATCTGGTCGCATGTGATAACATCGCCTTACCACATCGATGATATCGCCTCATGTGTACTCATCTTTACAGCAACATTTAATGTTGGATATTTGAATGGTTTCTATTCTAAGACTATAGATGGCAAGCATGTTAGTGTTACCTCTGTGCTGTTTGGCTTAAGGCATCCGTCCTTTTCTCTGCTGGCATGCAGACTTATTGGGGCAGTGACAGAAACAACAGGAGGCAGCAGAAGATAATCCCTACAAGATAATCCCTACAAGATGCAATACAAACGTTGATATTTCAAACAAACATTGGAGCAGGACATTTTGTAGAACTGTTAATATGCAGTGATTTTTAAAGGAAGTGATCTGCGATGGTGTGAATGATGTCACATTTCTCAACCAAGTTGAAATTGCCCCTGAACATACAGAGTTAGTTTAGAGTATTAATTCCCATACTATTTGAAATGTAAGTTCCTGAATCGACATGGAAAAGTAAGACAGCTGCCATTATGAAATCACTAATTGCATGAGTATATCCACAGCCGTCTAGGTGGGAGCTTCTCTGAATCTCTGCCACTTGACTGGGTCGAAGTGTTCCGTTGGAATCAAAAATGCAGCGGATGTCAGAAACACCTGTAGCTGACAGTATCAGTAATATTGAATGATAACTGGCATGTATGGACAAGGGAAGTTTAAAAATGGGCAGCTATTTAATTTCTTTTAAGAAATGATGCTTCAGCTACATGCCGAATATTTCTTAGTTTGTACATCACCAGATTGGTATTGTCACCTAACAAAAAGTGATGCTTGTGAGTTATTAAAAACAAATTGTTGCACAATTTCATAATGAAAGATGCCACCCTGGAGACACATTAAGTGATTGCATTGTTTTGGAAAAAATTGGAGAATTCAGCCTGGAAATGACAGAACCTTGCTTTGTTAGCAGTCATAGACTATCTCGTGCTATACGGGTACGGAAAGAAACCCACAGAAAAAAAGCCTCTCAGAAGAATGCCTTCCTGGAAAAAAGCCCTCGAACAAACCCTCCCAGATAAAAAAAAGCCCCCTATAAGAAAATAGAAAGAAGTAGAAACAGAATAGAAGCACCTATACTGCTAATTGTGTGAACTAATACTGAATACGTGAATAACAAATTTTCTGTGTATTATTATAAACAATCACATAAAAGTGGCCCATATTGTGTTGGACCTCTGAGGACAATGTTTGGTCCATGGTACCAGACAAGCACCGTCTCCCTACTTGTGTGTTCTCTTGCAGCAACTGGTCATTTTCCTTCACGGTTGAGGATTGTATAGGCATGCTGGACTCGTCGGCTGGTCACCGACGACTCCGCTGTCCCCGACATGGACCAATCAATCTTGGGTTTGACCGCAACTCTGCTGACCTGACAGCCATTGCTCCCGATGTGGTACGAGATGGTCAACGCCTTCTGTCATCTACTGCAAATATACAGGCTTTTCTCTCTCTGGGGTTTCCAGGTGTCTATGGCTTCTCTCTAACACTGGGTCAGCTATTAACACCTGCTTTCAGTGTTGACTGCTCTCCTGAACAACTTGGTGTTGTCCCCAATGGACTGGCACAAGGATGTCTTCTTTCCAGCACACCGCATCTTCATGCACATTGCTTTCAGTTTTAGCTTCTTTTTAATACAACACATTCTATGCTGGCTTTTTTCCTGCTCCACACACACATTCAGTGTTGGCTTACTAATACATGGCTTTTCGCGTCTTTCTAGTGCAGAGCTTTCAACATTGGCTTTTTAATGTACATGCTTTCAGAATTGACTTCTTTCCAGCACACGCCTTTCAGAGTGGAACTATTCCAGCACATAGCTTTCAATGTTTTTTCAATGTTGGCTTCTCTCCGGAAGAAGGCTTTCAGTGTTGGCTTCTCTCCAGAAGAAGGCTTTCAGTGTTGGCTTCTCTCCAGAAGAAGGCTTTCAGTGTTGGCTTCCAGAAGAAGGCTTTCAGTGTTGGCTTCTCTCCAGAAGAAGGCTTTCAATGTTGGCTTTCAGGTTTTTGATTTTTAACACACACTTTTTCTGCTACCGTAACAAAATTACTTCTTCTTGTGCTGTTTTGCTTTGTTCTGTTGCTTATTTTAATGGACTGTCCAGTTACCACACAGCTGACAGTTACCACACAGCTGACCCACCACATATACATGGGTATACCTATCCATCTGACTTTAAGAAATGCTTCTTAGCTACATATTTTTAAATAGTTAAGAAGATAGTTTTAAGAAGCACCTGTTTCATTTGTTTACAGATCAATTCATGAAATGATTTTGTACTTGTTGGCAGCATATTTTAGCCATAATATTTTAATTACAGGATGGTTATCATATTTACTTAAACAACAGCATGATTCAGTTACAATGTTTTGTTGGTCATGTTACAATGCAGGGCAAAACATGCACATTATATTTATTGCTCAATCCATTGAAAGGATAATGTTCTTTGAAAATTTAGATTTACAACTTGTACACATGTAGCAGCACACAACATGATGCAACATATTACAAACTTGTGCACATGTAGCAGCACACAACATGATGCAACATATTACAAACTTGTGCACATGTAACAGCACACAACATGATGCAACATATTACAAACTTGTGCACACGTAACAGCACACAACATGATGCAACATATTACAAACTTGTGCACATGTAACAGCACACAACATGATGCAACATATTACAAACTTGTGCACATGTAGCAGCACACAACATGATGCAACATATTACAAACTTGTGCACACGTAGAAGCACACAACATGATGCAACATATTACAAACTCGTGCACACATAGCAGCACACAACATGATGCAACATATTACAAACTTGTGCACACGTAGCAGCACACAACATGATGCAACATATTACAAACTTGTGCACATGTAGAAGCACACAACATGATGCAACATATTACAAACTTGTGCACATGTAGCAGCACACAACATGATGCAACATATTACAAACTTGTGCACACGTAGCAGCACACAACATGATGCAACATATTACAAACTTGTGCACACGTAGCAGCACACAACATGATGCAACATATTACAAACTTGTGCACATGTAGCAGCACACAACATGATGCAACATATTACAAACTTGTGCACAAGTAGCAGCACACAACATGATGCAACATATTACAAACTTGTGCACATGTAGCAGCACACACCATGATGCAACATATTACAAACTTGTGCACACATAACAGCACACAATATGATGCAACATATTACAAACTTGTGCACACATAACAGCACACAACATGATGCAACATATTACAAACTTGTGCACACATAACAGCACACAACATGATGCAACATATTACAAACTTGTGCACATGTAACAGCACACAACATGATGCAACATATTACAAACTTGTGCACATGTAGCAGCACACAACATGATGCAACATATTACAAACTTGTGCACATGTAGAAGCACACAACATGATGCAACATATTACAAACTTGTGCACAAGTAGCAGCACACAACATGATGCAACATATTACAAACTTGTGCACACGTAGCAGCACACAACATGATGCAACATATTACAAACTTGTGCACAAGTAGCAGCACACAACATGATGCAACATATTACAAACTTGTGCACAAGTAGCAGCACACAACATGATGCAACATATTACAAACTTGTGCACACATAACAGCACACAACATGATGCAACATATTACAAACTTGTGCACAAGTAGCAGCACACAACATGATGCAACATATTACAAACTTGTGCACACGTAGCAGCACACAACATGATGCAACATATTACAAACTTGTGCACATGTAGAAGCACACAACATGATGCAACATATTACAAACTTGTGCACACATAGCAGCACACAACATGATGCAACATATTACAAACTTGTGCACAAGTAGCAGCACACAACACGATGCAACATATTACAAACTTGTGCACACATAACAGCACACAACATGATGCAACATATTACAAACTTGTGCACACATAACAGCACACAACATGATGCAACATATTACAAACTTGTGCACACATAACAGCACACAACATGATGCAACATATTACAAACTTGTGCACATGTAACAGCACACAACATGATGCAACATATTACAAACTTGTGCACATGTAGCAGCACACAACATGATGCAACATATTACAAACTTGTGCACATGTAGAAGCACACAACATGATGCAACATATTACAAACTTGTGCACATGTAACAGCACACAACATGATGCAACATATTACAAACTTGTGCACATGTAGCAGCACACAACATGATGCAACATATTACAAACTTGTGCACATGTAGAAGCACACAACATGATGCAACATATTACCAACTTGTGCACATGTAACAGCACACAACATGATGCAACATATTGCAAACTTGTGCACAAGTAGCAGCACACAACATGATGCAACATATTACAAACTTGTGCACTTGTAGCAGCACACAACATGATGCAACATATTACAAACTTGTGCACATGTAGCAGCACACAACATGATGCAACATATTACAAACTTGTGCACACGTAACAGCACACAACATGATGCAACATATTACAAACTTGTGCACAGGTAGAAGCACACAACATGATGCAACATATTACAAACTTGTGCACATGTAGCAGCACACAACATGATGCAACATATTGCAAACTTGTGCACATGTAGCAGCACACAACATGATGCAACATATTGCAAACTTGTGCACAAGTAGCAGCACACAACATGATGTAACATATTACAAACTTGTGCACTTGTAGCAGCACACAACATGATGCAACATATTACAAACTTGTGCACATGTAGCAGCACACAACATGATGCAACATATTACAAACTTGTGCACAAGTAGCAGCACACAACATGATGCAACATATTACAAACTTGTGAACACGTAGCAGCACACAACATGATGCAACATATTACAAACTTGTGCACACGTAACAGCACACAACATGATGCAACATATTACAAACTTGTGCACACATAACAGCACACAACATGATGCAACATATTACAAACTTGTGCACACGTAGCAGCACACAACATGATGCAACATATTACAAACTTGTGCACATGTAACAGCACACAGCATGATGCAACATATTACAAACTTGTGCACACATAACAGCACACAACATGATGCAACATATTACAAACTTGTGCACATGTAACAGCACACAACATGATGCAACATATTACAAACTTGTGCACATGTAACAGCACACAACATGATGCAACATATTACAAACTTGTGCACATGTAGCAGCACACAACATGATGCAACATATTACAAACTTGTGCACACGTAGCAGCACACAACATGATGCAACATATTACAAACTTGTGCACACATAACAGCACACAACATGATGCAACATATTACAAACTTGTGCACACGTAACAGCACACAACATGATGCAACATATTACAAACTTGTGCACATGTAGCAGCACACAACATGATGCAACATATTGCAAACTTGTGCACAAGTAGCAGCACACAACATGATGTAACATATTACAAACTTGTGCACTTGTAGCAGCACACAACATGATGCAACATATTACAAACTTGTGCACATGTAGCAGCACACAACATGATGTAACATATTACAAACTTGTGCACATGTAGCAGCACACAACATGATGCCATATATTACAAACTTGTGCACACGTAACAGCACACAACATGATGCAACATATTACAAACTTGTGCACATGTAGCAGCACACAACATGATGCAACATATTGCAAACTTGTGCACAAGTAGCAGCACACAACATGATGTAACATATTACAAACTTGTGCACTTGTAGCAGCACACAACATGATGCAACATATTACAAACTTGTGCACATGTAGCAGCACACAACATGATGTAACATATTACAAACTTGTGCACTTGTAGCAGCACACAACATGATGTAACATATTACAAACTTGTGCACATGTAGCAGCACACAACATGATGCCATATATTACAAACTTGTGCACACGTAACAGCACACAACATGATGCAACATATTACAAACTTGTGCACATGTAGCAGCACACAACATGATGCAACATATTACAAACTTGTGCACACGTAGCAGCACACAACATGATGCAACATATTACAAACTTGTGCACACATAACAGCACACAACATGATGCAACATATTACAAACTTGTGCACACGTAACAGCACACAACATGATGCAACATATTACAAACTTGTGCACATGTAGAAGCACACAACATGATGCAACATATTACAAACTTGTGCACACATAGCAGCACACAGCATGATGCAACATATTACAAACTTGTGCACATGTAACAGCACACAACATGATGCAACATATTACAAACACAGTGTCATAGTATTCAGGCAATACATTTTTATGCAGACAGATATTAAGTGTTGCAAATTTTTCTTAGTTCAGCAGAGCTTTATTTGTGTAGTTTCTTCCCGTGACATTTCGACTGCTATCAGCAATCTTCTTCAGATGACTACCGCTAGATGGCGACACAGTAGTCATTCTATGCAGACATATCACTCTGGTGTGTGCTCGCGGCCGTGCACTGGGTGGCCCTTCAGGAGATCATTGGGGGCACACACCAGAGTGATATGTCTGCATAGAATGACTACTGTATCACCATGTAGCGGTAGTCGTCTGAAGAAGATTGTTTGATCCTAGTGTTGCCACTGGTATATCTTGAGATGCCCCACAAGCTGCTGTGTATGCTGGACAGGTCTTGCAAGAAATCTGGTAAACATGATGCCCAAGCAGACACCTTTCAATGAGCTGTAATTGAAGGCCTTCACTGACGGTGGTGCGGAATGTGTTGCCAGTGGTACCAGCAATACCCGGGTTTAACAGTGTCAGTCACTGGTGAACAGTGGAGACATCTGGTGGATGACAGCGGCACTGATTCACCCCTAACCGTGAGACATTCTCCCCTTTGTTCCAGATGGAGGAGGGGTGTTGCTGGCACCGCTGGCACTGCACCACCGTCAATCTACTGCTACATGACCGAGCAGTGTTTCCAGGCGGCGCAACACAACAAAATCGTGTCCTGCCCGCTCCATGGTAATCTCGGCCCGTATTTCATTGGCAGTGCCGATGGCTTTGTTCAGTTGGCGCACATCGCCCCTGACTCGGTAGGGCGCTTGTTCTTGTCATGCATGCATGTCTGCTGTGCGCATGTTTGTACGTTTGTATGCTGCTCCTACTGGTTTTCCCTCCTACTAACATTTCATTGTTGCGTGCATGAATGCATGTTTGGACGCTGCTCCTAGTAACATTTCCCTGTTGTGTACATGCATGCACGTTTGCATGCTGCTCCTATTCAACACCACTGCTTATTAAAATGGGTTCTTTCTCACATTTTTGTGAAACATATTTTTTAACCATGTAGAATTTATTTGGCATGGTTTGTCAGTAACACAGTACTTCAATTTGTCCAACAGTAGAGTAAAACCCCTCCAACTGACCACCCACTAGAAACAACCACTGCTTGAAAATCTATCACAGTTTGTTTTTTGCCAGATCTCCACATCTGTATATTTTACATTTTACATTGGGTTGCCTCCTTGGAAGAGTTCTTCTGTACAATTAATTGCAGCAGCTTGTGTTAACTTCCTATTCTTGTTTAGCTAGCGTAATTTTTATTTCCATTTTTAATAAATACTATAAGGAAATGATAACAAACTTATGAGCATGTAAACAGGTACAATTATTCATGAGTGTTGCTGATGCTGTATTTTTTTAATACATGCATGTTTTACATTATGATAAGATGCACTTTATTAATCATTATACATGAAACTTTACTTGGGACAAAACCTAAATAATAAATAAAAATATGTCAAACTGATGTGCCAGTAACTAAAAGTATTGAAATTTATATGTTCTTTATCACCAATAACTGAACTTGATAGTCACAATATTTGTGGTATAACAAGATTTACCTGTTGTCACATATTTGTATAAATATTCATAAGACAGGCTTAATGTAATGTAAAAGTTATCCAATAGAAATATAATAAAAAAACATGTTGCACAGTCTTGCACATCTTCCCGGCACTATGACAATACTACATTTAACTACATGTTGCACAGTCTTGCACATCTTCCCGGCACTATGACAATACTACATTTTACTACATGTTGCACAGTCTTGCACATCTTCCCGGCACTATGACAATACTACATTTTACTACATGTTGCACAGTCTTGCACATCTTCCCGGCACTATGACAATACTACATTTTTAGTAGTTACAGTGATCCTTGAAATAATTTTTTCCTTGGAATCCATTGTTAATTCCGATGCATTTCTCATACACATAGTAAAGTGACCCAGCTAAGCTAAACATTTTACTATTACATATTTTTGTCTTGTCCATTGGTATTCATAATATAATAAGGTTTTATGGCAGTTTATTTGTTTTGTTTTGTATTATAAAATTATTAAACTTTTTATTTATTGTGAATTTCAGTATTCATTTTTATCAGACAGATATCAAAGTATTAACATATCTGGCACATTATCTAGCCCACAACATCTACCATTTGGAGTGCCACAAGGATCCGTCCTTGGCCCTGTTTGTTCAGCTTATATACTACATTGCTCAGCCAAGTTATTGCTAATCGTAATCTCAGTCATCACCTTTATGCTGATGACACACAGGTTTACATATCACTTTCACAATCAAATGGACAAGAATCTCTTTCGACTTTAAGTGACTGTCTTACTGATATCTTGTCGTGGATGGAATCAAGTAAGCTAAAGCTTAATCCAGATAAATCAGACCTTATTATTGTTGGCACTAAACAACAACGAAATAAAGTCATCAACCATTTCCCAGTTAAACATTCCCATCAGATACTGTTCGCAATCTAGGTGTTATCTTTGACAGTGACTTCAACTTTCGCCAGCATATCTCTCAAGTATGTAAATCCTGTTTCTATCATATTCGTGATTTTCGTCGAATTCGGCGTCACATATCTATATCTACTGCTAAAACAATATCAACGGCACTAATTAGCAGCCACCTTGACTATTGCAATTCACTACTAAATAACATCGCTAAAAGAGACTTGGCTAAACTCCAACGAGTACAAAATTGTCTGGCACGTGTGGTTCTCAGGGTGCCTCGGTTTTCACCGTCACTACCACTACTTAAACAGTTACACTGGCTTCCAGTTTCTTATCGAATTAATTTTAAGCTATCCACTCTTGCATATCGTGCTCTATCTACACAACAACCATCCTACTTGACTAGTCTCCTGCATCTTTCAAATATCCCTAGGCAGCTAAGATCATCAACTTCACAACAACTTATTGTACCTAAAACAAAACATAACTTGGGTAAACGTGCTTTCTCTGTCGCTGCGCCTAGGTTCTGGAATGAACTCCCTATCACTTTGAAAACATCTGAAACTATTGCTATTTTCCGAAAAAAACTCAAGACATCTATTCCAAATTGCATTCCCACCATAAATGTTCGGTTGTCCCTCGTTCTGATACTGACTTTTGCACGTCCCTGTTTACGATTACACTTACTGATTCTGTTTTGTTGCGCCTCTGAGCTCAGGTTCCTGAGGATATAGGCGCCATAGAAGTCAATTATTATTGTTATTATTATTATTTAGTATGGTTGTGTTGTAATAAAATGTAATGTATTGTGGTTGTACACTAGCTGTTGCATCTAGATAAAATGTCAGTAATATTCAACAGTTACATAGTGCACATTTTTTTTGTATATGTTATAAATTTGTTATAATAATATAAATAATAATATAATATATAATAATTATAGATGTCAGATAGTGCAGTTATTGGAACAATTGATTGATATGCATGTTCTGTTGGCATATAAAAAACTGAAGTTTAGGCATATAAGAAACTGAAGTTTGGGCATATAAGAAACTGAAGTTTGGGCATATAAGAAACTGAAGTTTGGGCATATAAGAAACTGAAGTTTGGGCATATAAGAAACTGAAGTTTGGGCATATAAGAAACTGAAGTTTGGGCATATAAGAAACTGAAGTTTGGGCATATAAGAAACTGATATCTGTCTTTGCAGATGTTCCAGGACATTGGAGACCAGTACCTGGTGTCAGATGAACATGTCACCAGGGGCACGTTCCTGGGAAAGGGAGCCTTTGGGGCTGTCTATGCTGGCAGCATGATCGAAAAGGTAACTCAGGATTTGAGTGAATATCTTCTGTTTTCCCAGTCTTCTGACATTCAGAATGAAAACATGAAGCATTAATTGAACAGGGCACCGTCTCACTACTATTCTTATGAACTCATAAGCATGTTTTCACTCTTAAAAATTTATCTTACTCTTTAGCTATGATTGAAACAGAAAACCACATTTCACTAGGAATCAGTCATAGAAATTAGTCATTATCTGCTGCTTATTAATGGTGAGATTAAGCCACTCTTTAGGCAAAGCATATACATCATAAATGATCAAAATGAACTCACTGCATATCAACTTATGGTGCAGTCGCATAATTGTTAGAACATCAACTTTTCGTTAATAAATCAAACTGATATCCATTGATTGTTTGCTGGACATATATAATGCTACAGGTTTGATGTAATTACATTGATAAAATACACATAGAGGTGAATTTGGAGTGATGTTGCTTTGTTACATAGGCTAGCACAGTGAGTGTAGCTATGAAGATGTTACTTTGTTACACAGAACTGGTAAGCAGTGAGTGTAGCTATATGATGTTACTTTGTTACACAGAACTGGTAACCAGTGAGTGTAGCTATATGGTGTTACTTTGTTTCAGAGAATTAGAAATACAGTGAGTGTAGCTAGGAAGATGTTACTTTCTTATAGAGAACTAGAAACACAGTGAGTGTAGTTATGAAGATGTTACTTTGTTTCAGAGAACTAGAAACACAGTGAGTGTAGTTATGAAGATGTTACTTTGTTTCAGAGAACTAGAAACACAGTGAGTGTAGCTATGAAGGTGTTACATTGTTACAAAGAATTATAAACAGTGAATGTAGCTATGAAAATGTTACTTTGTTACAGAGAACTGGTAACGCAGTGAGTGTAGCTATGAAGATGTTACAACCCGTTCCTCCTGGCAAAGAAGCTACTGGATCACAGAAGGCACTTTATCGGGTCAGTAATACCAAACGTCACATCACTGAACTACACGGACATTTCATCAATACTCAGTAATATCCATCTGTTTTGTTTGAAGTAATATTGTTTTGTATTTTACTCATTTTACCAATTATTATTTCAATAACCATGCATCGGAAAAGTAAAACCAATGTATATTATTTAAAACATTGGCTTTAAGCTTTCTGTGCACTTCAACCATCTCTCTATGGTATTTGCTAGACGATATTTTGCTCTACTTAAAGGTATGGTTCTCATATATAGTCTGTTATCCTCATTAATCTCTCCTTTCGGAATCAGCTAAATACTTGAATACTTAAGAGTTGGGGCGGCTAGCGTGTTAGTTGATTTTTTCATTTTTTTTCTTCATAATATGCTAGGAAATATTGAACTGAATGTTGACACCAGAAATAATCACCCGGCACTAAGATCATATTTCAACCAATCCATCCTTTAAAAACAGCCCTTTTGGAAATCTTACATATAGGCAACAATACACAGTTTCGAAGGAACGATTGGTGAAGGGTCTGTGTCAAAAATACACTGCCACTTTAGGCTGTCATTCACCTTTTGCTTAATTCATTCACGGTGGTGTAACAGACGTTATTCGTTTATGTTAACCAAAATCAACCTTAAAGTTATCAGTGACACTGTCACACTTATATGTATGTCATTTATTTCTTTGGGGATTTTCTCAAAATGATATAATTTTAATTTTGTGGTTATTTGTTCACATTTACAAAAAACTTTTAAGCCATTAGGCACCAGGATTCTATTAAAACATGCCACCATGTTCCCAGGATTTCTAGCAAATTTTGAGCGATTTTACCTCCTTGTGTTCAAAAATCTGTAGAAAAAACTATTCAATATTGACAATTACAAGTTGTGTTTATTTGGAAGAGTAGTAATTTCTCCACATACATGTATACATAGAAATAGGATATATTAATAAAATGTTGACATTTGATCACAATTTGCAAAGACAAAATAGTACATTTGTTAAAACATTGAAAGTTGCGACTGACATTTGACGATGATCCCATGCTATAACCCTATGCAACTCAGCGAAGAAAATGTAGCTATATGTGTTAGCTTTGCACCAATGAAAACATTATCAAATTCTGACGGTTATTTTTCAGGTTACACCATATTTTATCATGACAAATATAGAAATAAAAATGTTCGAGATACTGTGAACAAAACTGATGAAAATCAAGATTTCTGAAAGGGCAACACCTGCATGTAATGAGCTGTTGTTGTTGCAAAATGTATACGCTAGGGTGTGGCAAAATTTGGTAGCGTTTAGTTCAGTAGTTATTCGCCAGGATTTTTAATAGTGGGTCCTGTATGCAGGCAGCGGCGGCCGTTCCAGGACTGCACAGAGAGGCCGGCCGTGGCCGTTGTGGGGTCTAATGGGTTAAACATCTTGTAGCATAACCAAATAAATGAAAAACTCCACAAAATTTTTTTAAATCTGGAATATTATATAGTATTTCAACTACAGTCTGTGAAGAAATGGTTAATTTATCTTAAAAAATTCTACTGAAACTACTCAATGCAAGACAAGCATGTAATAGCCACCCAGTTACCTCAAATACTCTGCTCTGGTACCACATTTGAAAAGAACGCTTAGAGTAAATATAAGTAATGAAGACATTCTAAGAAGAGCCAACAATAAAAGGAAGATCATGTGCAATATCCAGTAAAGAATTTCCAGGCCACATGATGAGAAAACTAGAACTTCTCGTGACGACGGGAGAGATTGATGGGAAAAGAAGCAGAGGTCAGCAAAGAATTAAACTCCTCAATGGTCTAGCAGCCTGGCTAGGAGAGAGCACAGTTGAACTATTAAGATATACTTGTGAAGGTTGGAGATGGAGGGTCATGATACAGACACTTGATGATGATGATGATGATGATAATGATAATGATGATGATGTTCACCTTTCATAAATTAAATTAAATGTATGTAATAGTTTATTACATGAGTGGAAATATTGCAATAATGGTGACTGTTTGCAGAAGGAGCATGATCGGTGGAAGAAAGAGCCCCTCAAGAACTGTTGTCAGTCGTACCTGAATGTACGCAAGGAGCTGAGTATCCTACTCACCCTTCACCATGACAACATTGTACCCCTTCTGGGCATCTGTCTGCACCCTCTCTGCCTCATCCTCAGTCTGGCCCCCCATGGCGCCCTCTCAGAAAAACTGCAGGACTACCGCAGGGCAGGGGCACGACTGTCACCCCTCACTGTCCAGGCTGTTGTTACGCAGGTAATTATTTCATATATTTAAATTATTCTTTTGTTTGCTATATAAAGATAAGTTCCTATATTGCGTATCATGTCCTTAGGACATGGCAGACCTGTTCATTTCAACATCAACATGACTTCTCTGGGAAGCATCCAGCCATGCTGCAGTTACTGCACAAAGACTTCATTCACATATCCACCTCTGTCTACAGCCAGGTACTCATTATGCAGCTGAGTAAACTGAGTCAAAATGGGTTGAAAGATATTGCCCAAGCTTTGAGACGGCAGCAAGAGGATTCGAACCTAGGTCCTCTCGCTTGAGAGGGTGACATTCTATAACCACAGCGCTACTGCACCGCTCATATATATATATATATATATATATATATATATATATATATATATATATATATACCTATATATATATATATATATAGATATATGTGTGTGTGTATATATATATATATATATATATATGTACATATATATATATATATATATATATATATACATATATACATATATATATATATATATATATATAACAGAAGATAACTTTTTAATTTAATATAAGCAGTTCAACATTTTTGTGACCGTTTCATGCAATAATGATCACTATTATGCAGAAACTCTTAAAGAAAATGTTATAACAACTTTTTAGCGCCATTTTTTATCACTTTTTGCTAATGGCAAGGCTGTGTATTGTGAACAGTGATGTAACTCATTATGACATCTGAGTTTTGTAACTGAGTGAACTGTTTATGTAGCGTATTACCAACAAAGTAACACATATATTTGTTGACGTTGCAGGTGGCATCAGCATTGGCGTACCTACATTCTTGTCAGATAATCTACCGAGATCTCAAGGCGGAGAATATTCTGGTGTGGTCTCTACCCCCGCCCCACTACACGGTGCATACACCCTACCCTGTCAAAGTATGCCTCGCTGATTATGGCATCAGTCGTACAGTGCTGCCATCTGGTGTGAAGGGCCTTGCAGGAACTCCGCCATTCATTGCTCCGGAAATCATACAACACAACGGGGAGGAACCGTACACGGAGAAGGTAAGAGCGCCATCTGCTGGCAGGAAAGATTATATGATTGTGTTTTATAAACGATGGACATTCTAATGCTTTGACCCTGTCTTCACCAACCTTCTCTTGTTAAGACAGCCACTGCTATTCTTAAGTGGGATAATAAGTCACTTTCATACGTCAAAACAGCCACTTTTTGCTCTCAATCTTCTCAGTGCAAATTTACAGCAGCTAAGCATCACTCATTTAGGAAAAAAATCAACATTAATGTATATAAAACACAGATAATTAAGTGTTAAGACACAGATAATTAAGTGTTAAGACTTAATTATTGTTGTTACATTAATTATTATAATGTTTGAAGCTAAGTTATCATTCATTAATGGCAGTTATGTTGTTATTATTCTTGCAATTGCTACTACACTTATTTTAAACATAAAATACACAAACAATAACAATTATGTTGTTATTATTCTTGCAATTGCTACTACAGTTATTTTAAACATAAAATACACAAACAATAACAGTTATGTTGTTATTATTCTTGCAATTGCTACTACGGTTATTTTAAACATAAGATACACAAACAATAACAGTTATGTTGTTATTAGTCTTGCAATTGCTACTACACTTATTTTAAACATAAGATACACAAACAATAACAGTTATGTTGTTATTATTCTTGCAATTGCTACTACACTTATTTTAAACATAAAATACACAAACAATAACAGTTATGTTGTTATTATTCTTGCAATTGCTACTACACTTATTTTAAACATAAAATACACAAACAATAACAGTTATGTTGTTATTATTCTTGCAATTGCTACTACGGTTATTTTAAACATAAGATACACAAACAATAACAGTTATGTTGTTATTAGTCTTGCAATTGCTACTACACTTATTTTAAACATAAGATACACAAACAATAACAGTTATGTTGTTATTATTCTTGCAATTGCTACTACACTTATTTTAAACATAAAATACACAAACAATAACAGTTATGTTATTATTCTTACAATTGCTACTACACTTATTTTAAACATAAAATACACAAACAATAACAGTTATGTTGTTATTCTTGCTTATTGCTACTACACTTATTTTAAACATAAAATACACAAACAATAACAATTATGTTGTTATTATTCTTGCAATTGCTACTACACTTATTTTAAACATAAAATACACAAACAATAACAGTTATGTTATTATTCTTGCTTATTGCTACTACACTTATTTTAAACATAAAATACACAAACAATAACAGTTATGTTGTTATTATTCTTGCAATTGCTACTACGGTTATTTTAAACATAAGATACACAAACAATAACAGTTATGTTGTTATTATTCTTGCAATTGCTACTACACTTATTTTAAACATAAGATACACAAACAATAACAGTTATGTTGTTATTATTCTTGCAATTGCTACTACACTTATTTTAAACATAAAATACACAAACAATAACAGTTATGTTGTTATTCTTGCTTATTGCTACTACACTTATTTTAAACATAAAATACACAAACAATAACAATTATGTTGTTATTATTCTTGCAATTGCTACTACACTTATTTTAAACATAAAATACACAAACAATAACAGTTATGTTATTATTCTTGCTTATTACTACTACACTTATTTTAAACATAAAATACACAAACAATAACAGTTATGTTATTATTATTCTTGCAATTGCTACTACACTTATTTTAAACATAAAATACACAAACAATAACAATTATGTTGTTAGTATTCTTGCAATTGCTACTACGGTTATTTTAAACATAAAATACACAAACAATAACAGTTATGTTGTTATTATTCTTGCAATTGCTACTACAGTTATTTTAAACATAAAATACACAAACAATAACAATTATGTTGTTATTATTCTTGCAATTGCGACTACAGTTATTTTAAACATAAAATACACAAACAATAACAGTTATGTTGTTATTATTCTTGCAATTGCTACTACACTTATTTTAAACATAAGATACACAAACAATAACAGTTATGTTGTTATTATTCTTGCAGTTGCTACTACACTTATTTTAAACATAAAATACACAAACACATTACAGTATAAAGTAGACATTGTAGCTTCTTCTCCATCTTCAATTGATCAATATTTGAATTGTTTGTTTTGACCCAGGTTGACTGTTTCTCCTTCGGGATGTTCATGTACGAGATGATGATGCTGAAGTTGCCGTTTGATGGGGAAGGTTCTGCACTGGGAGGCGCCAACCTCAAAGTGCACATCATGGCCGGAGGTAGACCCACCATCACCCACAGGGTAAGTGACCACAGTCAGGAGGCAGACCAACCATCACCCACAGGGTAAGTGCACATCATGGCCGGAGGCAGACCAACCATCACCCACAGGGTAAGTGACCACGGTCAGGGGGCAGACCCACCATCACCCACAGGGTAAGTGACCACAGTCAGGGGGCAGATCCACCATCACCCACAGGTTAAGTGACCATAATCGGGAGGCAGATCCATCATCACCCACAGGGTAAGTGACCACGGTCAGGGGGCAGACCCACCATCACCCACAGGGTAAGTGACCACAGTCAGGGGGCAGACCAACCATCACCCACAGGTTAAGTGACCACAGTCAGGAGGCAGACCAACCATCATTCACAGGGTAAGTGACCACAGTCAGGAGGCAGACCAACCATCACCCACAGGGTAAGTGACCACGGTCAGGAGGCAGACCAACCATCACCCACAGGGTAAGTGACCACGGTCGGGGGCAGACCCACCATCACCCACAGGGTAAGTGACCACAGTCAGGAGGCAGACCAACCATCACCCACAGGATAAGTGACCACAGTCAGGAGGCAGACCAACCATCACCCACAGGGTAAGTGACCACAGTCAGGAGGCAGACCCACCATCACCCACAGGGTAAGTGACCACGGTCAGGAGGCAGACCAACACACAGTCGGTATTATAAATAAAATGTTGATAATTTTCACCCACCTTGAATTCCTTCAGGCAGAA
This sequence comes from Lamellibrachia columna, assembly GCA_963662155.1. Lineage (NCBI taxonomy): Eukaryota > Metazoa > Annelida > Polychaeta > Sabellida > Siboglinidae > Lamellibrachia > Lamellibrachia columna. The sequence goes on along the minus strand of OY759270.1, from coordinate 6,584,592 downwards.
GCTTATATTTCTTACTTTTGGGGTAAAATGTTTGCTATTCATCTAAAAACATGAATTATCTCAAATGAACAACTTCTTGCACTAGCAATGCAGTTATTGCTACCAAATAGTGAAGAAGTAATTTGATCAGACCCACTGCATTGTATAAGAACTGTACATTTAAAAGTCCACCCGCAATTGATTCAAGGTTCGTTTGTGTTCAGATTTGCGAATGTGTAAATAGCTTTATGCTCGAGTATATAGAGTTGGACAACATTTGCTAATTTTTCACTGAATTTTGAATAATTTACTACTTTGTCATTGATTTCGCCAAATCTAAATAACAAAGTTGTAAAAATCGAATTGACTTTTATTAAAGATAATCAAGGAACAAAATATCTTCTCATGACATGTGTGACTACGAAAACTGTTTTGTAGGATCTCTCACTATGAAAACTCGTGTTGTAAGATCTCTCACTATGAAAACTCGTGTTGTAAAATCTCTCACTATGAAAACATTGTTGTAGGATCTCTCACTATGAAAACACAGTTGTAGGATCTCTTAATATGAAACTGTGTTGTAGGATCTCTCACTATGAAAACATTGTTGTAGGATCTGTCACTATGAAAACACAGTTGTAGGATCTCTCAATATGAAACTGTGTTGTAAGATCTCTAACTATGAAAACATAGTTGTAGGATCTCTCACTATGAAACTGTGTTGTAGGATCTCTCACTATGAAAACATTGTTGTAGGATCTCACTATGAAAACTGTGTTGTAGGATCTCTCACTATGAAAACATTGTTGTAGGATCTCTCACTATGAAAACATAGTTGTAGGATCTCTCAATATGAAACTGTGTTGTAAGATCTCTCACTATGAAAACATAGTTGTAGGATCTCTCACTATGAAACTGTGTTGTAGGATCTCTCACTATGAAAACATTGTTGTAGGATCTCTCACTATGAAAACATAGTTGTAGGATCTCTCAATATGAAACTGTGTTGTAAGATCTCTCACTATGAAAACATAGTTGTAGGATCTCTCACTATGAAACTGTGTTGTAGGATCTCTCACTATGAAAACATTGTTGTAGGATCTCTCACTATGAAAACTGTGTTGTAGGATTTCTCACTATAAACGCTGTGTTGTAGGATCTTTCCCTACCCACCCACTTCCTTGACTTGATGACCTTCTGCTGGTCACAAGACCCAACTGACCGACCGTCAGCATCAGAGATAGTGTCGCTGGCCAGCGCCCCCGAGTTCAGCCACCTGCAGAACATCATCAGTCTTGACAGTCAGCTTGAGGTCAGCTGTGCCTGTGCTGCCCCCACCTGGCAACTTCTTGACAAACCAGGTGGGTACAGTACACTATTGTTTTCCCACTGAAACCAGTGCTTTATGATTTGGTTTTAATAAAATCTATACACTTTAATCATTGTCTAGAACTTCAGTAGTGTTTATGTGAAATCTTACAATTTTGTTTTTGCAAAAATCAACATGGAAGATGCTTCCTGTTTGTTTGTCGACAAAACACATCGGATTCTGTCTTCGTGCCCTGTGGATACTTCTGTCACTCACATGTACATTGGATTCTGTCTTCGTGCCCTGTGGATACTTCTGTCACTCACATGTACATTGGATTCTGTCTTCGTGCCCTGTGGATACTTCTGTCACTCACATGTACATTGGATTCTGTCTTCGTGCCCTGTGGATACTTCTGTCACTCACATGTACATTGGATTCTGTCTTCGCGCCCTGTGGATACTTCTGTCACTCACATGTACATTGGATTCTGTCTTCGCGCCCTGTGGATACTTCTGTCACTCACATGTACATTGGATTCTGTCTTCGTGCCCTGTGGATACTTCTGTCACTCACATGTACATATGCTGCAACTAGAAATTATAATCTGGACACAGAGTAAGTGTTGTAGTCTTCAGATATGGCCATATCCCTGTTCAGAAATACTTTTCCAGGCAGCATAAAGTTGCCAAAAGAAGTACCATTTCAAACTCAGCAGCAATTCATTCGTATGACATGAACCTTGAAGTAAATTAATGATCTGTCCCCAGGTGGATCAGTGCGTGGACAACGTATCGATATTGGTTGTATTGATGTTGTTCCATTTAAGTGTCTGTCGCAGAGGGTCGTCGTGGATATCTTAATACATTATTTCCATGTGTGATGATACCAGTTGTCATGATAGATTATCCTAATCCAATCTTTTCATGTGTGGTTGTCCCAAATGCCTTCATGGATTATCTGTATGTATTTGGCAGTGATATGTGGATTGGACTAGAAGATGTGTCACCCTGTAGTGATGTGTGGATTGTTTCTTCAGGCAGTCCATTTGGATTAGAAGATGTGTCACCCTGTAGTGATGTGTGGATTGTTTCTTCAGGCAGTCCATTTGGACTAGAAGATGTGTCACCCTGTAGTGATGTGTGGATTGTTTCTACAGGCAGTCCATTTGGACTAGAAGATGTGTCACCCTGTAGTGATGTGTGGATTGTTTCTACAGGCAGTCCATTTGAAGTAGAAGATGTGTCACCCTGTAGTGATGTGTGGATTGTTTCTTCAGGCAGTCCATTTGGATTAGAAGATGTGTCACCCTGTAGTGGTGTGTGGATTGTTTCTTCAGGCCGTCCATTTGGACTAGAAGATGTGTCACCCTGCAGTGATGTGTGGATTGTTTCTTCAGGCAGTCCATTTGGACTAGAAGATGTGTCACCCTGTAGTGATGTGTGGATTGTTTCTATAGGCAGTCCATTTGAAGTAGAAGATGTGTCACCCTGCAGTGATGTGTGGATTGTTTCTTCAGGTAGTCCATTTGAAGTAGAAAATGTGTCACCCTGTAGTGATGTGTGGATTGTTTCTATAGGCAGTCCATTTGAAGAAGAAGATGTGTTACCCTGTAGTGATGTGTGGATTGTTTCTTCAGGCAGTCCATTTGAAGTAGAAGATGTGTCACCCTGCAGTGATGTGTGGATTGTTTCTACAGGCAGTCCATTTGAAGTAGAAGATGTGTCACCCTGTAGTGATGTGTGGATTGTTTCTTCACGCAGTCCATTTGAAGTAGAAGATGTGTCACCCTGTAGTGATGTGTGGATTGTTTCTACAGGCAGTCCATTTGAAGTAGAAGATGTGTCACCCTGTAGAGATGTGTGGATTGTTTCTTCACGCAGTCCATTTGAAGTAGAAGATGTGTCACCCTGTAGTGATGTGTGGATTGTTTCTACAGGCAGTCCATTTGGATTAGAAGATGTGTCACCCTGCAGTGATGTGTGGATTGTTTCTACAGGCAGTCCATTTGGACTAGAAGATGTGTCACCCTGCAGTGATGTGTGGATTGTTTCTACAGGCAGTCCATTTGAAGTAGAAGATGTGTGACCCTGTAGTGATGTGTGGATTGTTTCTTCAGGCAGTCCATTTGGATTAGAAGATGTGTCACCCTGCAGTGATGTGTGGATTGTTTCTACAGGCAGTCCATTTGGACTAGAAGATGTGTCACCCTGCAGTGATGTGTGGATTGTTTCTTCAGGCAGTCCATTTGAAGTAGAAGATGTGTCACCCTGTAGTGATGTGTGGATTGTTTCTACAGGCAGTCCATTTGAAGTAGAAGATGTGTCACCCTGTAGTGATGTGTGGATTGTTTCTACAGGCAGTCCATTTGAAGTAGAAGATGTGTCACCCTGCAGTGATGTGTGGATTGTTTCTACAGGCAGTCCATTTGAAGTAGAAGATGTGTCACCCTGTAGTGATGTGTGGATTGTTTCTTCAGGCAGTCCATTTGGACTAGAAGATGTGTCACCCTGCAGTGATGTGTGGATTGCACTGCGAACATCGAATGAGTCAGCTACATCACAGGGTCGCATTCATGTCTACACCTACCACCAGATGGAGTGTGTGCAGGCAAAGGTAAGTGTGTTATATTTGAGGCCTTGCTTAATGTGCATAAGTGGTTTATAATACCCTGGGTTGGCTTTGGTAATAATGCACTTGTAATATGTGTTACATGGACAGTCAGAATGCCCCTAGGAGTTAGAGGGTTAGAAATGATTATCAAAATATTATTGAAATATGCACCCCTACTAATTAATATATAATTCTGTATTCTTTTTCTTACGATGATGTCACATAGAACACTGTCTATGCATGAGAGACAGATTTACAAAAGGTTCTGATGCCGATCTTTATAAGTCACTGGCTGTCAAGATTAGATAATGTGTGTTTCTGATGCTGACTGTATTGCATTGTTTCAGTCGTTGCTGGTGGAGATTCCAGTCATCACCTGCATGTGTGTGACAGACCACTGGATGTGGTGCGGAGATGTTGATGCCATCATACACGTCTTCAGGTAGTACCTCCCCCCATTGAAGACATAAATCAGTTCAGTAATGCTTTGACTGTATGGTTGCTGGTTTTGTTCAGTTGTTTCTCAGCTGTGTTAATGTGCATGATTCAGACTGTGTTGCCACTGCTGTTGGGTAGTGCAAGTGCTGACTGAATATGTTTAAAAACAAAGTTGACACATATCTCAGGAGGGTGGGTTACTCTCAATAAGCCAATGGCTTCCTTGTCCATTTGCCATCTGGGCCTTTGCCTTGGATGGCAATCTTGTTAAATTCCATACATCTCAGTTCTTCCCATAAAAGTAGTATTTTATGAAAAAATGGGTCAGGCAAAGAGTAAATATAAAATAATTCAGTCCATTTGACATGTTATTTATATCCCAAGAAACATATTCTCTGAATATTTTGGCCAACTTAATCGGCCTTGATTGGTGGATTGACTTTGATACAGGCATGTCACATGACTAGGGCATGCATTACAAGCTAGAGAAGGACTGGTAAGAGATCTTGCTGACGTCTCAGTTCAGGGCAGGTTTGGTGGATATTTATTGCTTCCTTGATTCTAATATCCTTGTCCTTCATTCAACACTGATGGCCTGTGTTCTGTTTGTGTTCACTGATGATAACGTTGTTTGTCTCCAATAGTTTACAAGACTACACGGAGGTGCTTACATTCCCTGCGACATCTCGCGCCAACGTGCGCATCAAGAGCATGGCGTACGGCCGACCCGAGGCCCAACTCTATATTGTTCTGGACAACGGTCACTTCATCATATGTACTGTGAACATCCCAGTGTTTGAGATGGAGCCCAACTACTCGCCGGTGAAGACAGAGTGTCCGGGCAATGGCAAACTGATCCACTGCATCAATGTTCTCATGAGGACTCTGAGGTCAGTGCTCACAGCTAGAAATACTAAGTACAGGGCAACCACCATAAACTTCACTCACCTGATCTGTCACTGCCATTGCTATTCTCTCTTGGTTATCTCATAGGTGTCAACATACTGCCTTGGTCCTGCTTTCATGCTTTTACAAAGAGATATCCTGCGCTTTTATAATTTCGATCCACTTGTTGCACATGAGCCCATTCTAGGCACACGAGACCATTCTAGGCACATGAGCCCATTCTAGACACACAAGGCCATTCTAGGCACAGGAGGCCATTCTAGGCACACAAGGCCATTCTAGGCACATGAGCCCATTCTAGACACACAAGGCCATTCTAGGCACATGAGCCCATTCTAGACACACAAGACCATTCTAGGCACATGAGCCCATTCTAGACACACAAGGCCATTCTAGGCACACAAGGCCATTCTAGGCACACGAGGCCATTCTAGACACACAAGGCCATTCTAGGCTCACGAGGCCATTCTAGGCACACAAGACCATTCTAGGCACATGAGCCCATTCTAGGCTCACGAGGCCATTCTAGGCACACAAGACCATTCTAGGCACACAAGGCTATTCTAGGCACACAAGACCATTCTAGGCACACGAGGCCATTCTAGGCACACGAGGCCATTCTAGGCACACGAGGCCATTCTAGACACACGAGGCCATTCTAGGCACACGAGGCCATTCTAGGCACATGAGGCCATTCTAGGCACACGAAGCCATTCTAGGCACACAAGGCCATTCTAGACAAACAAGGCCATTCTAGACACACGAGGCCATTCTAGACACGAGACCATTCTAGGCACACGAGGCCATTCTAGATACATAAGCCATTCTAGGAACACGAGGCCATTCTAGGCACATGAGGCCATTCTAGGCAAACAAGGCCATTCTAGACACACAAGGTCATTCTAGACATACGAGGCCATTCTAGGCTCACAAGGCCATTCTAGGCAGATAAGCCATTCTAGGCACATAAGCCATTCTAGGCTCACGAGGCCATTCTAGGCTCACAAGGCCATTCTAGGCACACAGGGCATTCTAGGCACACAGGGCCATTCTAGGCACACGGGGCCATTCTAGGCATGTTATTCCTTTGGTTTCAAATCATTTCACATTTTCCTGCATGTACATTTGCACGAACGTCAAAATTGCGACCCATAAAACAACGTGTTAAAAAACTATGAAAAGAGCTAAAAAGTTACTAAAGTTAAGTGGAGGACGGTGTGTTTCCTGCATCTCATGACAAATGACCCCTTTTCTATGAGCAGATGGTGACACCTATGTTATCTCAAGGACGACATCTTCCTGTTAAGGCCACAATCCATAGATGATCTCAGAACAGCAATAACTGACCAAATCCATTCAATCACTGCAGCCGAAGGTGAAATAAAAAAATTTGGCACATCAAATTCAAACTTGTTGACATCTGGAACATGTGCTCAAGCCGCAGCCAAAGGACATTAAAGGAAGTTATATTAAGCTATATGTGTACTGATTTTTATATGATCAATCTTTGTGATGAACACACAAGCAAGTTCTGCATCTAATGATAAACAAGCACTGGGCCAATAACTTTTCTGACGTGTGTGCGCATCAAGTCTTAACTTGTCTTAAATTAAGCATTTAGTTGAGTTCAGTAGTTTTACACTTGTGTTTGATGACAGTTGCTGTGAGGTGTGGTGAGATTATGTGTGGGTGTTGTTTGTTAACAGTTGCAGTGAGCTGTGGTGAGATCACACGTGGGTGTTGTTTGTTGACAGTTGCAGTGAGCTGTGGTGAGATCACATGTGGGTGTTGTTTGTTGACAGTTGCAGTGAGCTGTGGTGAGATCACACGTGGGTGTTGTTTGTTGACAGTTGCAGTGAGCTGTGGTGAGATCACATGTGGGTGTTGTTTGTTGACAGTTGCAGTGAGCTGTGGTGAGATCACACGTGGGTGTTGTTTGTTGACAGTTGCAGTGAGCTGTGGTGAGATCACATGTGGGTGTTGTTTGTTGACAGTTGCAGTGAGCTGTGGTGAGATCACACGTGGGTGTTGTTTGTTGACAGTTGCAGTGAGCTGTGGTGAGATCACATGTGGGTGTTGTTTGTTGACAGTTGCAGTGAGCTGTGGTGAGATCACATGTGGGTGTTGTTTGTTGACAGTTGCAGTGAGCTGTGGTGAGATCACACGTGGGTGTTGTTTGTTAACAGTTGCAGTGAGCTGTGGTGAGATCACATGTGGGTGTTGTTTGTTGACAGTTGCAGTGAGCTGTGGTGAGATCACACGTGGGTGTTGTTTGTTGACAGTTGCAGTGAGCTGTGGTGAGATCACATGTGGGTGTTGTTTGTTGACAGTTGCAGTGAGCTGTGGTGAGATCACATGTGGGTGTTGTTTGTTGACAGTTGCAGTGAGCTGTGGTGAGATCACACGTGGGTGTTGTTTGTTGACAGTTGCAGTGAGCTGTGGTGAGATCACATGTGGGTGTTGTTTGTTGACAGTTGCAGTGAGCTGTGGTGTGGACAGAGCGGGGGATGTATCAGTGTGTGGAACCTACACAGCACCAAGGGCAGTCTACAGAGGCTACAACACCCGATCCCTTGCGACCAGTCCAAGACTGTCACTGCGGACGTTGTCTTTATTGCCACGTGTCCACAGGACAGCTCCTCCGTGTGGTCCTACATCTACCCAGGTGGGTCCACACTCATAATTTAATTTTCCATTGTTTTCTGAATACAATGTTATTACAGGCTAAGCAATTACTGAATTAAGTTTCTAATGAAATTCCCTGTATATGGAACCTGACCCTCTGATTTAAGATGTCATTGCACTACCACTGTGCAGCTGGACTCTGTCAGTGGAAACTATGTTCTTGCCTGAATAGTTTAAGTAACATGTACTGTCGGTTTAATACAAGAGTGCGTAAATCTGAAAGAACTGACCTTGATCGTTAGATCTGGTAACTTGCGAAAGTTTGAATAACTTTATGACATGGTATATATGCCAGACCACTTTTTCCCTTTTCTAGCAAAATTTTAACCAGATCCCATCAAGAATAATTTAATAATAGTTTGTCCAATGATTTCATCAAAACTAAATGACACGTTTGCACAAACGAGCTAAATGTGAAATGATTTTAAAAGGGAGATGAGCGAAAAATATTAATTGAGGATGGATCTTTAAAAGTATGTCACACTATTTTGATGCTGTGTGGTAACTACAGCCATGTCTGGTTGTAGGCTCGGTCATCTACCGATGGAACACAGTCAGTATGAAGCTGGCTGGTCAGACCGACCTATCACAATTGATGCCACCACCGGGTCGTCTGTTGTCCAACCACTGCCCGCAGTCTGTCCGACTACACTGTAAGTCCACAATTGTTACCATGGTAACCATGTGTCATGCATAAATGGTCATGTATAATAACTAATAATACATTTTGGCACTTGACCGTTTATGGGGTGAATAATTATTTAAGGGGGGATAATGTTAAATAAATACATATACATATATATATATACATATATATATATATATATACTCACCTTATATATATTATATATATATATATATAATATATATAAGATCCATATATATATATAATTATATATATATAGTACATTTAAATCATTCCTCACATGCAACACAATATGTGACATGGTACTTTATCAATAATGGTTACCATGGTTACCAATATGCAAATGAATTTGGCTTTATGCTTTTTTTGCGTTTCGCACAAATAAAATATTTTGAAAATTTAGGAATGATTCGTTGCATGGTTGCTGAAATTTGATATACCGATATTTTCGACTAGCGAGTCCCTTTCATTTAATGGTACAAAAAACATTGTTGTAGATATGATATTAAGAAATGCTGATTGTTATCACTGCATGTATCTTTAATCGTGCTTTCACTCCCTAGCATATTGTATTGACAACTTGACAATTTTTATTAATCGTCTGTTGCAGTCAACAAGAGCCAGGTGACAGCTCTGCTGGTTTCAGGAGATGACCTCTACGTTGGCACAACGGGCGGTCGTGTCTTCATCTTAGACAAGGTTGCCATGACTCCCATCACAATGCTACATTGCCATGGTGACGACGCACCGTACATCCGTGCCATCCTACCGCTGCCGCAACCCCGTCCAACGGACCAGGACCCTCACCCTGGTCAGAAAGCTGATGTTTTCGCAAACAGTGGTGTTGTGACAATCGGCAAAGGTTATCGTGAGATGTTTGGGCGATTTCTTGGCAGGCACCAGTTGAAAGTAGACAAGTCATTGACACATATCCTATGTTGGATGCATGAGCATTGGAGACAGTGTCAGGATGCTGACTGAATTGGGATGCTGACTGAATCAGTATCCCGACTAAATCGGGATGCTGACTGAATCAGAATGCCAACTGAATTAGTATCCCGACTGAATCGGGATGCTGACTGAATCACAGGTGTTGTCAACAATGAAACTAAAACAGACCTATCACATTTTTTGGGTTGAAATTCGTATTTTTGACTAGAAATTCTATATAAAGCCGTATAAATCCGTGTAACTTTTTTTGTTGGTTAGCCGGCCTGTAGCATTCCTATTCCTATTGAGTGTCGCCATCTTTGAGTATATCAAGTATACCTACATCGAGTAACGATTTTCTACAAACCACAACTATTGAGATTACTTACTCTCAATGTTAAGAAAATATGTACTTTGTCATGATTTTTCCATTTGAAATAGATCCATATTAAACAGGATACAGCCGTATTTCTCCAAAATGCATATTGTCTACAGGAAATCCGTACGATATGGTAGGTCTGAAAATATATGCCTGTTTGAAGGAATCTGCGTAAACATTTGCTATGATTGTGTTATTGTACTGAAGGTACATGACCCAAAATTATGTAAGATGTATTTATAGAATGTTTGTAAAATCACATTTTTATGTGTAAATAGTACTGATTGTACAGTAGTTGTAGTGTTTGTAGCTGAGTCACTTGTGTTCTATAGAAGAATAGTACTTTGTATAGCAGATTCTTGTACAGGCACTGCAATTGAGGTTGAACTTAACTTAACCACTAGACTAGAAAATTTTGCATAATTTTAATGATTGGTGTCTTCTTAACAACAACGTCATTCTTGAGGTAGTTAAATAATTGTTGTTGGTGTTGAATAGAATAGAGGATATGCTTCTGTTGTGATGTCATTACTGGAAGAAAGACAACGTGGTGGTGGGGTCAAGTCACATCCATCGGGGTGAAACTTCTCATGTCTAATATTATTAACCGGACATTGAATAACAATAAGTGATGCTGGTTGAAGTTCACAAACATGGCACTGTGTGTGTGTGTGTGCGTGTGTTATTCATTGCTACTATGTGTGGTTGTATTATTTGTAAGAAATCAATGTTTATTAAACCTTCCACAATGTTTAATTGCTAAAACTAACTTGGACAGTTCCACGAGTGTTAGTATTCATATAATGGCTGTCTGTGTTGCTTTCTAGTCATAAGTCGTGCTCGATTTTAACAATTGTGTAATAAATTACACTGCATTTTGAATAAGCTGTAACAAATATATGATGGGCTGGTGTAATAGCCTCTTATAACTACATGACAAGTAATTTCTGTCTAAGTATGTGTCGGCTGATTAATCATGTAATATGCGACAACTAAATTTATTGTTGTACCATGGTTGTTATTCCATAATACATTTGATTTTACATGGATTTAATATGTATTTATCGAAAAAAATTTGTGATATGTTGCTAAGTGTGTATATGTTGTTATATTTACATAATTATACTGAAGAAACGCTCATTGATTTTGATGTGAATGTTGTGTCTGTCGTCAGTGGAGTTTGTGCATGGTTTGCACGCATGCATGTACAAATGCATAAATAGTATATAAAGATATACATACACCCCACATTAATACCGTTGATTTAACTGTTGTGATACATGTATACTTGCTTAAAATATCGCTGTGATTTTATGTTCTTTGCTTGTATGTTGTATTATAGGATGGAAACTATATGCATTTTATTAAAATGGTCTCTTCTGTGAAGTGTACAGGTTTCTAACAGTCTTTGTCTGATTCTTGTTTTTTCGTCCAGGAGCATTAGGTCAAGTTTCCTGTGTGTATCTTTGTAACAACATATCATGTGTAAGAACTATTTTGTAGACTGGGCCCAACACCTCTAAGTTACTGTTTCGTAGGTGAATCCATTTATATAACTCACAAAATCATGTCTTTGATACAAGGGGTGCCGAATCATGTACTACCGAATCGGTGTGTCCACAGTTGAATAGGTTATAATATTTGTGCTTGAAAAACGGTATTCCACTGTAGGGTCGGCATGAACATGGTTCAGGGCATTTTTTTATTGAATTTTCACTGGGGGACAATGTCATAAAATGGTACTGCTTTATCCACATAGTTGTACACTGACGACTGCATCTCGGTATGAAAGTAAAAATTACACATATATCCCAGAAACAATTTTTGTATTACAAACACGCAGTAGTTATAGAAACGTGACACGTCTGTTGCAAGTCAGTACGTTTGACAGTCGTCTCAATTTGACTAAACGAGCCCTGTTTCGCGGGTAAATTTCCTAACGAATTCACGCTGCCCGTAGATGTCCAAATCGGGAGCGCCGCATCTTCTGGTCTTCTCCACGAATTTGATGCCAGCGAGTCGAGGGTCAAAGTAGGCGGTGCCCACACCATTCAGTGCCACCATGAGGCGGGCGTTTCTCGTGTCCTCACCCATGCTGGTGCGGTGATTGTCGACAACGAGGTTGTTTTGGCTCACGATCTTTTCCGTCTGCATAGAGTGTGGACTCGTGCAAGCCAGAGATGCCAAAACCTGCTGAACTGAACCTGTGGTGACTGGCAGAAGTTGCCGCAGTCTGACAGTCATCTTACAACCGAGATCACAGCCATCAGGCAGGAACGGCACATTCATCATGTTCTCACATTGCTCGGCTGCCCCGTCCGCAAAGTCAGATGCCTCGTCTGGGAAAAGGCGCCTGACGAGGCGCTCGCCATGCTCAACGGATGATGCCAGATTGCATCACCAACCCCTTCATGTCTTTGATGACGTCCTCCTGCTCCGGGTGCATTACGGCGGTTCATACAAACGAACTGGTGATTCAACTTTCGCTGTGTTCGGTCCTCATTGGTGCTATCGGTTGGGCAACTCTCTTTCTCCTCTCTTCTTCCCGGGAATAGTCCATCCCTCATCAAGCTCAACTTCTTGACGGCAGCGTCAGTCACAGTGAGAAGATCGCTGATGAACTAATCACTCCTTTGTAACTTCTTGTGGAGTGTTTCATATACACCCAGGATGTCGACCATCAGTGAGGTGATCCACTTGTGTTGGTGGTTCCAGATTCTCAGAAACCCTTTGGCTTCAGCCTTCTCCTTTCTGTCGCTGGTACTTTCTGGTGCTTGCATCTGTTCCCACACATTAATGCAGGTTGGCAGGTTATTCAGCACAGCATCCACCAGTTGCAGCTCGTGCCGGGCAAACCTGATGTCGTGGTGCGGGGGAACTGTTTGACATTTCCAGCCTGCGATGACAACATCGGCGTCTGGGAGAATTGTACGAGCCCCAGTAGATTAGACTTCCAGATGCCCAGCTCGGGTACGGTGCTGACGACCGACTCAATGGCTAAGTCCGACCGATGAGCAGCACACCAGAAAGTTGCCAGACCTCTCTGCACTTGGTCAGCAAGCAGACGCCATAGCCCACCTTGTCTGCCAGTGTTTGCCAATTCGCCGTCAGTGGTGATACCGACGAGTTTTGTGTCTTCCAGTAGTCCATGGGCACCGTTCTTCTCTGGTGAATGCATGACGACGAACACACTCGTTACGCTACCATCACTGTTAGCCATCCGTCCACTTACAAATTTGCGGTCCAACATTTGCCTGTTGCCATTGATCTGTACACTGAAGACTGTGCATCGGTTGAACATTTGAGACAGACACACTTTCGCTAGTTCGTATATGACATCTAACATCTGCTTGTAGTAGTTCAGATCCCTGTAGTGTAGGTCGCTAGACGCAAGCGTAAATGGAACAAATTCTACATCTGCACCATTTTCTCGCATAGCGGCCAAAAGATGGTTCGACGCCAAATAAGCCAGAGATCGCATCGGCCACGATCGGGCGTAAACCGTTTCGATTAGACAGTCGTTGTACATACGTCGACGGATATTACCTTACCTTACCTTATGACGATTCTGATCGCAGGATCCAGTTGGTTCCTCCATGATCAGATCTTCAGAATCAAATATTTTTATATCATAATTTCCGGTTCCATTAGTTATTGTTAAAGGAGATTCATAGTCGTATATTATTGCCTGGATAGACCAGAATTTGTCTAATTTGTTTTTAAATGAGTTAATTGATCTAGCTTGCACTACAGATATTCGCAGAAACATCGCAAAAGCAGTGCGCGTAGCCATGGATGCGACGTTGTGCACTCTTCCCAGGCTTCGTCCATCTTATTCTTGTTTGTTGCTGCTATGTGCGGTTCAGAGGTCATATGGTCAATGACCCTTACCAGCCTATCACTACAGTCCGCCCTGACGCCGCTTGCGATTGCAACATATCGTGCTCTAGCTACACAACAACCGCCCTACTTGGCCAGTCTCCTGCATCTTTCAAATATCCCTAAGCAGCTAAGATCATCAATTTCACAACAACTTATTGTACCTAAAACAAAACTTAACTTGGGTAAACGTGCTTTCTCTGTCGCTGCGCCTAGGGTCTGGAATGAACTCCCTATCACTTTGAAAACATCTGAAACTATTGCTATTTTCCGAAAAAAACTCAAGACATATCTATTCCAAATTGCATTCCCACCATAAATGTTCGGTAGTCCCTCGTTCTGATACTGACTTTTGCACGTCCCTGTTCTTCTTCTTCTTCTTCCATTTAAGCCCAGGACTCTACGTTAGCCACATATAAATGTGGCTAGAGTATTTTCGAGCTGTGATCACTATTGCGTGGGAGCGGGTAATGTAATGCCGGTTCGGGTCCGTTTTAGTCAGTATATATATGTCGCGTCTGCGTAGTTAGGCAATAATTTAGTGCATGAGCTATATGATATCTAATAATAAGGACTGTATAATTGTTCTATGTTGGCATGGTGAGAAGGCATTGTCTAAATGTTTCTACTGACGGTTGGCTAACTAATTCGTGTGTGCTATTGTTCCATAGTCTGATGGCGCTGGGAAAGAATGAGGATTTGTAGGCGTCGACGCGGGTGAAAGTCTTGTAAAAGCGATAAGTGCTGCCTCTGGTGCGTGTTGGTGCGGCGGCTAGTGACTTCGTTGTCACATCAACCAATTTGTGGTTGATGCGGTACAGCATCATCAACTTGGCATCAGCTCGTCTTCTCTCTAGTGACTTCCATTCCAAATTCTCAAGCATGTTCCCTACGCTGCTGCGTCGCCGGTAGTCGTTCAATACGAAGCGGGCTGCTTGCCTCTGGACATTCTCAACTGCCTTGGTGTACTTTTTGGTGGATGGGTCCCATACAGTCGACGCATACTCCACAATAGGCCTTACAAAGGTCTGGTAACACGGCGATTTGATGGCTTGGGGGCAGCTGCTGATGTTGCGCTGTAAGAAAGCCCTGGTGTTGTTGGCCTTCTTTGTTATGTTGTCGATGTGGTCATTCCATGTTAACTTCCTGTCGATGGTTACTCCAAGGTACTTGGCGCCAGTGACCTCCTTCAGAGCTTCCCCATGGATCGAGTAGCAACTGACTACTTTCTTCTTCCTTCTTTTGGTGATTCTGATAATCTCGCACTTGTCTGGGTTAAACTCCATCAACCAGTCTGCCTCCCATTTCTGCAACCTGTCGATGTCATCTTGTAATGTATCTGCGTCAGCTGTTGCGTTGATGTTCCGGTACAGGAGGCAGTCATCAGCAAATAGACGTGCGGTAGAGGATACTTGGTCCGGGAGGTCATTGATGTAACACAGGAAGAGGATGGGGCCGAGGACTGTGCCCTGTGGAACGCCTGAGGTGACAGCAGCTGTAAATGATCTTTTACCTTCGAGGACTACTTCTTGGGTACGGTTACTCAGGAAGCTTTGGATCCAGTCCAGTGTATTTCCTCGCACGCCGTAATGACGTAATTTGGCTGCCAGGTGGGGATGAGACACTTTATCAAATGCTTTAGAGAAATCCAGCAGCACAGCGTCGATCTGTCCAGCATCATGTAGGCTCTTGGCTAGATCATCAACTGTTTGGATAAGCTGGGTTTCGCAAGATCTATGTTTGCGGAAGCCATGCTGATAGTCAGTTAGTATGTTGAGGTTTTCCAGGTGGTCCATGAGGTTGCTGTGTATGATGTGCTCCAGAGTTTTGCAGGAAATGCTCGTTAGAGAGATAGGTCTGTAGTTTGATGGTGAACCTCTATCTCCCTTCTTGTAGACTGGAATAACCCAAGCATGTTTCCAATCTACCGGCACGGTGCCTTGATCAAGGGATGATTGGTAGATGAGCGTCAGTACTGGTGCAATCTCAGCGGCATAGTCTTTCAGGAGCCTGGCAGGAATCGCATCAGGTCCAATGGCTTTATGGGGTTTAACTGCTTCGAGGAGTTTTCTCACGCCAGTTTCACATACTGTGATATCTGGCAAGACACTGTATTTGCAAGTTCCAAGGTTCGGCACGTTAATCTTGCCTCCTTTCGTGAAGACCGATGAGAATTGGGTGTTAAGAATATCAGCTTTAGTCTGGCTGTCGCTGTGGACAATGCCATTCTTCTTGAGTGGGGCTACTCCGCTGTTGTCGTTTTTCTTGCTTTTGATGAAAGACTAAAACTTCTTCAGATTGCCCCCATTCTGGTTGCTTTCTCCTATCATGGAGTTAATGTATTGGTAATACGCCTTGCGGCACTCTGATTGAACAAGCTTCTTTGTAGCCCGGTATTTTGCTATGTCCTGGTCAGACTTGGTTCGCTGGGCCTTCTTGTAGTATTTCTTTTTCTTTCTAGACAGGTTTCTTATCTTGCCTGTTCACGATTATGCTTAATGATTCTGTTTTGTTGCGCATCTGAGCTCAGGTTCCTGAGGATATAGGCGCCATAGAAGTTAATTATTATTATTATTATTATTATTGTTATTGTTATTATTATTATTATTATTATTATTATTGTTATTATTATTGGGAATTTGTTGACAACATCTGCAATAGTTAAAGGAATTCCTTTGTACGTCGGTGTGCGGGAACTTGACGGTCTCTGGCCTGACGTTTCGTTGTCGGTTTCCTGACCAGGTGTCTTTGTCGTCAGGAGTGTGATCAGGTGTAATGGCAGTGGAAGATGGCTGCTTGATGAACTGGCACTCGGGCGCCATTTTTTAAATGTAAGATGCCCCTCTGAGTAGTATCAGTAAATTGATCTTTTGTAGACACATATTGAACTTTTATTACTTTGGAACTTTCTTTATTATGCCACCAGTGAAAATTAACTAAAACATACTAATAAAAAGAATACAAATTAAGCCCTACACGATGTTGGTTAGGGAGAATGGGGGCACGCTGGGGGGTAAGTTGGTTTGACTGGGAGGGGGGGGGCAAACACTTTGTATGCTAAAAAAAACGCCCTGACATGATTATACATAATTTTAGTCTACATCTTGAAAAATGTTTGTGCTCTGCAAACAATGGGTACGCATTTCCTCCCTGCCAAAATCTACAAAATTAAAATCTTCACCTCGGGCAAATCCTGAGTCCACTGGTATGCTAATAAACATTAAAATTTATGCACATTAATTATCTGTGTGATTGTACAAATTACTTTTCTTTCTCACAAAATTACCTTCTCTAATATTTAGCTACAATCTGATCAGGTTTTAAATTGCCATTTTTAATTGTGCTCTTTTTGACCACGGAATCATAAAGTGCCCTTTTGAGACTGTCCCCAGTTGAAAATAAAGCAAAACAACGTATGCCCTGCTTCCATGTCCGCACTGTTGGCTTGAGTTGAATTCTTGTTAAATTACAATATAACGCTGTTGTAACATTTAGAACATGTTTTTAAAAGGCCGACATTCTAAATATGAAACAAATAAAATTATCTTTATGGTTTAATATGTCATTATCACCTTTTTATTCCTGTCCGATTTACAAATTCGTGCCAAGTTTAAATGTAATGTGCACACCTAAAAATAGCTGTGGTGAAAAATGCTATACATAAACATTAGAATATTTTGCTCTAATGCACAATTTGTAAAGCTAAATGCGTAGTACTGTAATTTAGTGGGACAATCATTTCAAGGATATCTTCCACTGCCAAACCAACCGGAAGGTGATGGCAGTTACTTCCGGTTTTGTTCGTTGACGTTAAATCGAAAGTGCCCTAGTTCTTGAAAATTAACAGTATGGAAGCATTCCAGCACACGATATCGTTTCGTGCTGCATAGGTAAGTTAGCATGTACTATATATTTTTTTTTTCCTGAAGAACAGTATGCATGTACACTTAGTACTTAGGCGGGCAGCGTTGTCAGCTCAGCTAGACCAAATCTGGCCGCCTGCCAGTCGGCAAGTTCTGTCAGTTCAGTGGGATACATCTGTCACCATTTTACTTCCGTATTTGCAATATATGTATTTGCAATATACGGGATTATACGCGCAAGTGTAAGTGATTTTCACATGAAAACGTTTTCCAACATGTTTTATAAACGTTAAGAAAACCGAAAAAAAGGTATTGTATGTGCAGTAATTTAGCTAGGATTTGAAATGTTGGGTTTAAACATAAAAATTGGACATGAATCATGATTCATAAATTATTACTCATCATTTTACATAAATGTTACCTGCGATGTCTGATTTTCAGGTTTTTTATGTTTATAATTAACCTAACTATCCTAGATTGCTGTCATACGATTATAAGGTCACAAAACGATTGATAACTTTAAAAAAATAGGCTGTTTCGTAGAGCTATGAATATCTTAATGAACAAAAACAAAGGTAAATTCAGATGTATCATATCCACTGCACTCCACCCCCGCCATATTGGCATGACAATGGCATCGTTTGAAAGCTGGCCTATTATAGGTCACATGTTACTATATAACCAGTCAGAGGGCTATAAAATGGGGGACAACAACCACGCTTCCAAGGAGGACATAATCACGTGATACAAATCGCAGTGGCTGATTGGCTCAGCTTGAAACGCGCATGAGTAATTGCTCTCAACATTGGAATGCGACCTTTAGCCGCATGCAAAGCCAGGTTTGTTGTGGTTTGAGTTCGATTACTTCGGAGACTGTTATATCAAATCTACATTTGTTATTCGATTATTTAGTTGCCGTTGACTGGAGAACTTAGTCGAGTGAGATGGCTCAGATAATGACAGTGAAATGCCAACTTTCACGGTGGGATTCCACTAAAATATCCGTATTGATGTGGTACTATGACAGTGCAACATTTCGACTTGATGTGATGTGCTATTGTTATTGAAATGAATGAATATACTTTAGTAAACTTCAAAGCTGTTTTTCTCAGAATCGTTTTTCGTCAAATGACTCGGGGTAACTTCTCTTTTTCAAACGATAACTCAGCAACTGATAGAGCTTGGTAGTTGTCTTTGGCACCACTGGTAAGCCCATAAAATCTTAAACTCACTGGTCTAATCTTTATCTTATTTCTCGTAGTAGCTATGTTAAGTCTGACTTGTGAGGTATCTTCTGAATAATTTCAGTGTGGAAGTGGAAGCTGATGTAAAACGTGTTCAGCAGAATAAGTTGTTTAATGTTTTCTGGTGATCTTTACTGTCAGCATTGAACTCTGTTCAACAGGGAGAGGAGAGTAGCGACCAAGTCTAGAAGCTAGGAACCAGTCTAGATGCGTGTGTTGGAATCGAAGCCCATCGGAGAGTTAGTGATGGGGAAAAAACACAAGTTGCGGAAACCGAGCCGTGAGAACATCCTAAGAGCCAGTGACACCTCCGATGATGGGGGCGCTGCAGGTGAGATATGATCATATGAGACTTGACACTAAGACAAGTCATTTGTCAGCATAGACTTACAAAATCTAAATAGTTTTACCTACACACAGTGTGTATGTAGTTATGGTGCAAGGCATTGAAAGCATTTTGTCTGCATGAGCTCTAAGAGTCGAGATATTGTAGAAGGTATAATGGTGGACTAATCTATCTTACAGAAGGTTCACACATGTCCAAGGACAACAATACGTGCAACAAGTACGCAAACTATATATTTATATATTTTTTCTTTGCTGTGGTTGTTACATAATCATTTTTTGTAAATGCCTCATATATATATATATGCGATATGTCTGCCTCTCAAGACATGTAACACATATGCCTGTCATATGCTATGTATGTTTGTAACAGTTGTCATGTGACATGGCTATAACTTTGATCATTGGGTGTTTCATCAGTTGCAGCGGGCCAAGTGAAATGTCAACACAGTAAGAAGGCAGTTAACATAAACATTGTACGGAAAGTTCTGAAACAGACTGACTTCCGCATTGAATGTACGGTAAGTAAGAGATAAATCTGAGTAAAACTGGACTTTGTCATCAAAACAGGACATTTTAGACGAGTAATATAATATTGTGTGCATTGTTAACATTATGAAGACTTGGTGGAAGTGTTACTAAGTCAATGTTTGGTACTGTTCAGCAACAGTAAAAATGCCTTGTTGTACGAGTGACAACTATTTTCCACAGGTGGCATGTATCTCTGCAGTTCACTGCAAGCCGCCCTGCCCTGCCTTGCCTCGGAAGAACTCTGTGTTCATATATCGATCAGTTTTAGATTATCAACTAATCATTTAAGATACAGTCAAGTCTCATTATTGCGCGCCCCATTATTACTCGGATTCGGATATAATATGGTCGGTCATGGATCCCGCTTTTTCTGATGCAAGGGGAAATGCCAAATGGGTCTGCTTAAACCTACTTAGAATTGCTTTGACAATGTTTTGCCCAGTCGCCGACATCAATCGCTGTTTCTAGTTTTGCTTCGACAGTTTGTAAATTGCAATCAAGATTCACAAATACACCTTGCGTAAGAATCAGATAAACAGTCTTAAATACAATTTAGTATGCAATGCCAATATAACACTGGGGTGAAATGGCATGCTTCCATTGCATTGTAAATCTGATTGTTTTTGCACGCAAAACCAACATGCCAAATGCCTAACCCAAGGCACTACCGGTGCGCGAAAATACAAATCCGTCATTTGCATATGAAAGGATGAAACGATGTTAAGTAGTGCATCATAAATGTATGCTTTGGTTGAGATCGGTTGAAAGACGAAGTGAAACAATTATTAATTCTACCTATTGTCATTTTCTGTTTTATCAGCTTACATACTACTTGTGTCAAATCATATATGTTTTCGGCTGCTCAGGTTATTATTTTCGATTCATAGGTCTATTGGTCCAGTATATCATCATCGTAGCAGATCTATTCCATAACGGTATAATACATGTATTTTATTCAGTTCAAGATTCAACAGGATGTGACAGTTAAAAATAATACACTTTGATTTGATGCTCGTTTAATAAGCTCTATAAACTGCGTATTGGCGTATAAGACAGTGCTGCAAGCACACAGTGGCTTCGACAGCGTTCTTGGACTTGGTGCAGCGGGTGGCGATCACTCTTGTTTAGTAGCTCCCTGGTGGCAGATGTGGGAACACCTAACACGCCTTGCATACAGTGGCGTCTGAAATCGTGGACCCCGACCACCATGAGGCTCGACTGTATTTAAAAATTACTAATGTAAAAAATATTTATAGCCATTGTAGTACATTATTAGATGATACATTTGACATGTTATTTACCTTTTAAGAAACTTGTATTTTTCTAATATTTTGGCTAGATCACTTTGCCTTCATAACTAGACTGTCAATCTGCCAATGAAGGCGAAATGAGTCAGTCAAAATATTCAGAGAACACAAGTTTTTTGAGAGGAAAATAACATGTTAAATGCAAAAATCCAAGAAGCCACATCTTGTATCCATTCAAGAATTTAATGACGCTTTTGATGTAAGTGTTGAGTGGCCACACAGTCTCACGTTTTGTTATTCTGTTGTAGGATTGTTGTCGGGATGGCAACAAGAAAGATGGAGGGCTGGTTGGTGGCAGTAGTTGCCGTAGCGACAGTGGTCATGGCACTGCAGAAACCGACATGGAAGAGACAATGTTTGAAATAATGGAACCAAGTCTGTGGCTGTGTCTGCAGTGTGGTCACCAGGTACGGAAGGAGGAGTACCTCAGGCAACACTTGCTTCTTGTTGGAACACTTCAAGGGGATGTACAACATTTCAATCTCAAAGTGCATCTAAATTAACAGGGTTATACAACATGTCTTTATTGGTCTGTCTTTTATTTCCGTACAGTGGTCTCTGTATATGTCATAAAACTGGCATATTTTATTTGATGGCGAAAGTAACACGTATTGCATCATTTTTAAACACCCAGAATGTTACTAAATCCAGTGTTGCATTAATATCCCAACCTCTGTGGCAATGTCCGGGACATTCCGGAACATTATGTCCCATAAAACAGTAATTCACTGAGCCAATGAAAATCATTGTCTGTTGCCTTTAACTAGTCAGTGTGTCACTTACGTTGAATATGTTTTATGGCGCAGCAATAAAAAACTGTTGACGTTGTCAAGGCAGAGTTGACGTCCTGTCTAGTGCAATGTTGGGGACACATAGACGTAATTAGTCAGTTGAAGTGATCACAACTAAAATCTTACAGTGTGTAAAGGTGATTCACTTTGGCAGTTTTAGAGTGTACTAGGTTTCTTTACAGTGCCTCGTATACAATAGGTAACTGTGACAAATGCAGTTAGACTAATTGTTATTATTAGTGCTTGTTCAGGGACCAGTGTTTGTATTTGCAGGGGTGTGGGCGTAATTCTCATGAGAAGCATGCGTTGAAGCACTACGAGATACCTCGGTCTACCTCACACGCCATTGCCTTGAACCTTAGTAGTTGGGTCATCTGGTGAGTTGAGTTAGAAGAGGTTGTCGGGACTGGACACTGGATGCATAAATATATGTATATAAAAATATACATACACCCCACATTAATACCGTTGATTTAACTGTTGTGAAATCGTTATGCATTGCTAAAATTGTCAACAGATGGATGAAAACACCGTGGAGCTGTGAGGAGTAAGCATTGGTAAAAAGATATGTCTTCAGATGACAGCAACATTTTATTATTAAGTTTCCTTCTGACCTAACACTAATATGTTTCCTGCTGACCTAACACTAATATATTTCCTGCTGACCTAACACTAATATGCAGAAAATTCCAATGAGTTGGTGTGGCAATCAACTCAACTTTATTCTCAAAAACCTTATTAGGTTACATGGGAATTACAATGTTGCCTACTGTTCCAATGTGAGATGGCTATAAGTGTATGTAATCCAGGCTTCAATAATACTTATAAATTACATTGGTAAATGGTTTTACCAAAATACAAAAGTATCAAAGGAAAATCAACTTAAAACTATTTTAAATCTCCTGTACGAATTTACATAATTTAATTAGCTTTGCATGGCTTGTCAAATTAAACAACTGACCCATTTTTAAAGTGTTTGGCCTCACAAAATAATATCTAGAAATAAACTTAAGTCTAGCTTCGTGAAAAACAGTACATTTAAATAATGAAACTCATCCCCAATATCATTGTAATCGAGAAAGCAAGAGTTCCAATGTTTGTTTCGACTCTGTGAATAAAAAGTAGATCTGAACTAGGTGATCGAAGCTATCTAATTTATTGTAACACTTTACAATACATACAAATCAAATGAAGGCAAATCCTATATAATAACGTAAAGAGAAGAATAGGGGAAGAACATTGTATAATGTTATACTCCCTACCTAGGCTGTCTTGCAGGAGTGAGCAGTGAATGTAAACATGCCAGTTGCTTTGATGAAAGTAACTGATAGGTAATAGTACAGATCTTAAAAATAATACGACATCGGACAGGGATCCAGGGAAGTTTGTAGTGCAGTGAATGAGAGAACGCAGAAGACTGAGTAACTACTCCTGCCAAACAATTTTGTACACATTGAAGTTTTGTAATATCTTTAAGAGCAATATTGTGAAAAAAGGAATTGCAATAGTCAAGTCTACTGCTAACAACAGTTTCAATAGTTGTTTCTCCCAGTATTTGAAATGTTCTTACATAATTTGCCCCTGCTGCGGATCCAGCAGTTGGGACCAACTTGAGAAAAGTGGTCCCTCAGCAAACATTCTAGTTGTGAGTTATGTGATGGTGACTGTAGGTGCTACGACTGTGATGTGGAGGTTTCGACGGACCGCAATGGGCGCCTGTCCGAATGTGTCAGCTTGGTCCGCAAGCACCTAGGTGGCATAACTGTGCAGTCAGAACCAGTCTCGGTCGCAGGTAATGTCAACAAGATACTTTATCTCCAGGGAATACTTCAAATCAAACAATCAAAATATTTATTTCCAATAATACTTGAGATCATCATACAGGCAATATACTCTGGCATTATGTAATTATCTAAAATGTCATTAATAATGTACAATATTATGCCAAAATATGATAGTCATTAATAGTTGTATGTCAAAAACTGGTTGCTTGTTGCACATGTTGTGTGAGACAAACCACAGAGTGCTACTGGATTTTATTATAACCCTTCTTCCTTATTGAGGCGCTTAAAACAGCAGATTGATGTACTGAATGAAGATGACATTGGTGGTTTCGATGTAAAACTGGGAAATATGGCTTAGAGGCCTATCAAAATTAAAAGGTTATGCAATCGCGAAATCAATATACAATGCTAAGGTTGGATACACTACTGGAGCTACGGAGTAAAGCACGGTTAAAAAAGTCTTGAGATGACTAAAGGCAGCTGGTCACATTCCTGCCTATGAATGCATGTTTGTGTAAACTTGTATTTGCCTCCTGCAGGCAAGAACGCCATCAGTTCTGTCTCTCAGGAAACAACTCAAGAGAACGTGCCAACGGATGACAATGTGAAACAGAAACGACCAAAATCTGCCCAGTCAGCAACGACGGGAACCTTCCCCAAGGTCAAGGTTAGTTCGGTCAATTTGTAAATGGTCACCTTTAAAGAGTTGAGTAATTCTACAATACTGGGAAACAAAGGGAAAGATAAGTTCTTATATTGAGCAACATCCAGTCTGTAGGACGACTCAAAGCGTCATCCCTGGCAGACCTGTTCATTTGAACACCAACTCGACTTCTTTGAGAAGCATAAGCCATGCCACAATTACTGTGCAAAGCCTACTTATTCATATATATTCACCACTGTCTATGCAACAGAAGACAAGATAACCACTAGAAGTGCAGAACATGACTAAATATTGCTTTCCTTGCAAAATTAGGAATCGTCTCGACCAACTATGGAATTAAAAAGGTAATCATTTCACTGAGTCTTTTACAATGTGATGTTGAGTGCGCAACAAATTGTTGAATTGTGTAAGTTACATGGTGTCCATGGCATCTTTTTCACATGACAAAAACGTTTCCTATTGACATGAATTTTCTTATGGTATATACTTGTTTATTGGGCACCATATATTATTAATAATATATAATATATTTGGTTGATGCCCACAAACAAGTATACGTGTCAATAGGAAATGTTTTTGTTGTGTGAGAGAGACTTCGTGTAACTTACACAATTCAACATTTTGTTGCCAACTCATTCACATTGTACAAGACAAAGTTATTTTTTAAATTCATAGTTGGTTGTGGTAGGAGTATGTCATTTTGTACACTTGTGCCACCCCTTGACAGACTTATTGCAGCTGTTTGTGTACACATGGTATGTTTGTGTACACATGGTATGTTTGTGTACACATGGTATGTTTGTGTACACATGGTCTGTTTCTTGTTGGCAGGGCCTGAGCAACCTGGGAAACACCTGCTTCTTCAATGCCGTGCTACAGGTGAGTGTCACAGCTACACATTTCACAGCAGTTGTGTCATTAGTCTCATCATGTTGCAGGCATAGATGATCATGACCCTCCATTTCACACAATCACAGGTGTCCTCAGACAGTTCCGTTGTACTCTTTCCAGCCCAGGCTGCTAGAACATCAAGGAATTTAGGTTTTTGTCTACCTCCGTTTATTTTTCCCTCAATCTTTCCCGGGGTCACTAGATGTTCTAGCTTCTCTTTCTCATTACGTGGCCTTCTGCTTCTATTCCTGTTTGCTCGTCTAAGAATTTCTTCATTTCCTTTCTGTCCATGATACTTGGAGCATTCTTCTCAAGAACCATATTTCTGCCATTTCTATATCTACAGTCAGTTATACAGTACTTTATTAACAGCCCCTAGTAGTTGAATATTTACAACAGGGGCTAATATGTTTCTCTGGGATTATACAGGATATACAAGTTAAAGTTTACATCCCTCAACCCCTGTAAAATTTTAACCCTAAAATGCATAAGCTCTGTCCAAAGCTTACTGATAGTCAGTTGGATTTATGTTTAACTAAACATTCATGGTGAGATTGTTGACTTCTAGATGTTGCTACGTACAGTACTTGTAATTGTAATTATATGGTGTGTATTCATGTTCAGATGTATTTTAACTTCAAGATGGCCTTAGAATGTGTACAGGTAT
The DNA here is from genome assembly GCA_963662155.1 of Lamellibrachia columna. Classification (NCBI taxonomy): domain Eukaryota; kingdom Metazoa; phylum Annelida; class Polychaeta; order Sabellida; family Siboglinidae; genus Lamellibrachia; species Lamellibrachia columna. Next base: position 6,558,741 of record OY759270.1, on the reverse strand, counting down.
ATTATGTGCTTGCTGTAGAATCTCAGCCAGACTCCACTACTCGAGACAGTTCTGAGTGAACATGGCAAGAAAGGCATGTCTGTCTCCCTCAGTGGCCAGCAGGTGGACTCAAGTAGCAGCGAGGCGGATGAGCCTCCAACGGAGACAGGTGACGCTGGGAGACAGATGGACAGACAGAAGATGTGCGTGACTCCGATGGACATTGTCTTGCCAGAGTGTGGCAATCTCAGTCAGTCACTGTTGACATTCCTGCACGACATGAACACCAGCAGCAGTCGTCATATGACCATCAGTCCAGGCAATCTCTTCAGTCAAGTCTGCAGGAAGTGAGTGGTCTTGTCTGAGTCTGGTGGGAACAGTTGTCTATCTTTATGTTGACAACTTTCACATTTATGTACAGTGGCTCACACAACATAGACTTCTGGTGTTAGGAACATGCACTTAAACGGAACAATCCCTGTTCTGGGCTGCCTGTTTTATGTCCTCTTGGACATGAGGAACATTGAGTATATGGACCAGTTTGACCAATTCCCATGTTGCTTATTCCGACAGTCCACTGTGTGCACCCACCAGTCACCAGTGTACATAAGTTGTACGTGTTTGTTTCAATGTAAGACATTATGAAACATATTGTTGATGGATTCACTTCTACCATGTAAGATGGGAGATTTGTTCCAGTTAGTTTGAAGGGAATTGTAGCATATCAATTGTAGCAAGTCCATGCAGTGCTCTGATGACCAGTTGTAACATATGATCTACTAGTCCATGCCATTTTCATAAGAACTTGTGGCGAACAACTGGCAGCAAAACCTCACAAGTACTGCAGTCTACAATCTTTTACCGATGCCCATCATATGTGATACTCTCCAATATGATGGGCATTATATCATCATAGAAGCATGTTCTTAAAACATTGGTGGTACGTGTCTCCTCTTTAGATCATCTATCTCACACAAACTTTTGGTTCTTAAAACCGGGCTGAACAGGAGCAAGCGTGTTTTCTCTGTAGTTTCACCCACAATCTGGAAAGAACTCCCCATTACTTTAATATCATCTGAAACTACAGCTTCCTTCCGTAGAAAACTCAGGATGTATTTTTTTCATTAATTTTTTATTTCCACCCTAAAATCGTCAACGGTCCCTCATGTTTTCAGAGCTCCCCGATTCAAGGGTTTCCAGCAACAGGACAGTCATGAGTTACTGAGACACCTCATGGATGGCATGAAGGCAGAGGAAGTCAAGGTTTCACTGCGGTCTTACTCAAGTCTATTTACACCTAAGACTGTTTATTACTGTTTACTAGAAATCACTATTTTAAGAGCACAGGATTTAGGATCATTCAGTTAAATAGTTGTGAATTATTAATAAAGAATCTTTCTGAGTAACATACTAAATAAAAAGCATGTGATCAGGCCTCACGACATGCCAATTGGCACATGGGTAGTTTGACAGATAGACTGATCCATGTGATTTATTATTATCAACCTCTACAGTTGGTATACAGTAAAACTGTTGAGAAATACATATTTTCTACTGAGACAAACAACCTCCTTCGTCTGGTTCTCCTTCGTCTGGTCCTCCTTCGTCTGGTCCTTCTATGTCTCTTAATCTGTTGTGTGTTTCCAGCGATCACAGACGGCCATCCTGAAGGCCTTCCACCTGCAGGACCCGGTCAATTCAAAAAAGGTGGATGATGAAACAAAAGCAAAAATTAAAGGTACAGTTTCTAGTAATCACTCAAGTTACTGTCTGTGGACAGCTCACACTGGTTCTTCTGCCTATAGTCCACTTAGTCTCAACATGCTAATGGTACATCACCCGCCATACGAATAGGAACTCTCAGTTTCTTCTGCCTATAGTCCACATAGTCTCAACATGCTAATTGTACAGGCATCCGCCATACGAATAGGAACTCTCAGTTTCTAGTAATCACTCAAGTTACTGTCTGTGGACAGCTCACACTGGTTCTTCTGACTATAGTCCACTTAGTCTCAACATGCTAATTGTACAGGCACCCGCCATACGAATAGGAACTCTCAGTTTCTAGTAATCACTCAAGTTACTGTCTGTGGACAGCTCACACTGGTTCTTCTGACTATAGTCCACTTAGTCTCAACATGCTAATTGTACAGGCACCCGCCATACGAATAGGAACTCTTCAGTTTCTAGTAATCACTCAAGTTACTGTCTGTGGACAGCTCACACTGGTTCTTCTGCCTATAGTCCACATAGTCTCAACATGCTAATTGTACAGGCACCCGCCATACGAATAGGAACTCTTCAGTTTCTAGTAATCACTCAAGTTACTGTCTGTGGACAGCTCACACTGGTTCTTCTGACTATAGTCCACTTAGTCTCAACATGCTAATTGTACAGGCACCCGCCATACGAATAGGAACTCTCAGTTTCTAGTAATCACTCAAGTTACTGTCTGTGGACAGCTCACACTGGTTCTTCTGACTATAGTCCACTTAGTCTCAACATGCTAATTGTACAGGCACCCGCCATACGAATAGGAACTCTTCAGTTTCTAGTAATCACTCAAGTTACTGTCTGTGGACAGCTCACACTGGTTCTTCTGACTATAGTCCACTTAGTCTCAACATGCTAATTGTACAGGCACCCGCCATACGAATAGGAACTCTCAGTTTCTAGTAATCACTCAAGTTACTGTCTGTGGACAGCTCACACTGGTTCTTCTGACTATAGTCCACTTAGTCTCAACATGCTAATTGTACAGGCACCCGCCATACGAATAGGAACTCTTCAGTTTCTAGTAATCACTCAAGTTACTGTCTGTGGACAGCTCACACTGGTTCTTCTGCCTATAGTCCACTTAGTCTCAACATGCTAATTGTACAGGCACCCGCCATACGAATAGGAACTCTCAGTTTCTAGTAATCACTCAAGTTACTGTCTGTGGACAGCTCACACTGGTTCTTCTGCCTATAGTCCACTTAGTCTCAACATGCTAATTGTACAGGCACCCGCCATACGAATAGGAACTCTCAGTTTCTAGTAATCACTCAAGTTACTGTCTGTGGACAGCTCACACTGGTTCTTCTGACTATAGTCCGCCTAGTCTCAACATGCTAATTGTACAGGCACCCGCCATACGAATAGGAACTCTTCAGTTTCTAGTAATCACTCAAGTTACTGTCTGTGGACAGCTCACACTGGTTCTTCTGACTATAGTCCACATAGTCTCAACATGCTAATTGTACAGGCACCCGCCATACGAATAGGAACTCTCAGTTTCTAGTAATCACTCAAGTTACTGTCTGTGGACAGCTCACACTGGTTCTTCTGCCTATAGTCCACTTAGTCTCAACATGCTAATTGTACAGGCACCCGCCATACGAATAGGAACTCTCAGTTTCTAGTAATCACTCAAGTTACTGTCTGTGGACAGCTCACACTGGTTCTTCTGCCTATAGTCCACTTAGTCTCAACATGCTAATTGTACAGGCACCCGCCATACGAATAGGAACTCTCAGTTTCTAGTAATCACTCAAGTTACTGTCTGTGGACAGCTCACACTGGTTCTTCTGCCTATAGTCCACTTAGTCTCAACATGCTAATTGTACAGGCACCCGCCATACGAATAGGAACTCTCAGTTTCTAGTAATTACTCAAGTTACTGTCTGTGGACAGCTCACACTGGTTCTTCTGCCTATAGTCCACTTAGTCTCAACATGCTAATTGTACAGGCACCCGCCATACGAATAGGAACTCTCAGTTTCTAGTAATCACTCAAGTTACTGTCTGTGGACAGCTCACACTGGTTCTTCTGCCTATAGTCCACTTAGTCTCAACATGCTAATTGTACAGGCACCCGCCATACGAATAGGAACTCTCAGTTTCTAGTAATTACTCAAGTTACTGTCTGTGGACAGCTCACACTGGTTCTTCTGCCTATAGTCCACTTAGTCTCAACATGCTAATTGTACAGGCACCCGCCATACGAATAGGAACTCTCAGTTTCTAGTAATCACTCAAGTTACTGTCTGTGGACAGCTCACACTGGTTCTTCTGACTATAGTCCGCCTAGTCTCAACATGCTAAGGGTACTGGCACCCGCCATACGAATAGGAACTATTTAACTTATATTCAGTGCAAATTTAGAACAAAACAAGTAACGTGTGAGTAAACATGTAAAAATATGTTCATAAGAACACTTTTTGCCTCTAAGATTTGTGATAATGCAATGTCTGGATGCTGCCCTTAATTAGATCCAGACTATGTTGATGACAATTGTCGAGGGAGGAAGTTCCTGAGTCAGATAGTACTGGGGGGATTTGGTAGGCTGAGGAATGTTGTCTCCTAGTTCACAGGAACAACGTATTGATTTGGTAGGCTGAGGAATGTTGTCTCCTAGTTGACAGAACAACGTGTTGATTTGGTAGGCTAAGGAATGTTGTCTCCTAGTTCACAGGAACAACGTATTGATTTGGTAGGCTGAGGAATGTTGTCTCCTAGTTCACAGGAACAACGTATTGATTTGGTAGGCTAAGGAATGTTGTCTCTTAGTTCACAGGAACAACGTGTTGATTTGGTAGGTTGAGGAATGTTGTCTCCTAGTTCACAGGAACAACGTGTTGATTTGGTAAGCTAAGGAATGTTGTCTCTTAGTTCACAGGAACAACGTGTTGATTTGGTAGGTTGAGGAATGTTGTCTCCTAGTTCACAGGAACAACGTGTTGATTTGGTAGGCTAAGGAATGTTGTCTCCTAGTTCACAGGAACAACGTGTTGATTTGGTAGGCTAAGGAATGTTGTCTCTTAGTTCACAGGAACAACGTGTTGATTTGGTACGTTGAGGAATGTTGTCTCTTAGTTCACAGGAACAACGTGTTGATTTGGTAGGTTGAGGAATGTTGTCTCCTAGTTGACAGAACAACGTGTTGATTTGGTAGGTTGAGGAATGTTGTCTCCTAGTTCACAGGAACAACGTGTTGATTTGGTAGGTTGAGGAATGTTGTCTCCTAGTTCACAGGAACAATGTGTTGATTTGAAGGTGTTGCCACTAGGCCAGTGATTGTTTTGTACATCATGCAGAGCTTGACATCTTATCTGCCATGCCAGGGGCCTCCATCCTAATGTGTCTAATTAGCTCTCTAGCTGGATTAGTTGTCAGCAAGTCTTGTTAATCAGTCACAGTTAGAGGTAATTAGATAGAAATACCCAGTTAGCATTGGTATCTGTGATCAGGATATATTGTGATGTTTATGGCTAGTTTGCTGTTTATGTGAATTACAGTGGAATCTGGTGCAGTAAAATTCAGTGTGACATGTTGGCTTTTCTAAAATTGGCATGGAATGTTCCCTGGATTATAGCAAGATTTCACCTTTCAGGATATGATTGTAGTTTGTACATTTTTCAGAGTATGGCCAGTTGGTGAAGCATACATTTGTGGACAAATTGTTTGGTGGCTGCTTCATCAGCACAGTGCTCTGTGAGGAGTGTGAAACGGTATGTGTTCCCATGTAAAACCATTATCAGCAGTGTGCTCTGTGAGGAGTGTCAAACGGTATGTGTTCCCATGTAAAACGTTTATCAGCACCGTGCTCTGTGAGGAGTGTCAAACGGTATGTGTTCCCGTGTAAAACCTTTATCAGCAGTGTGCTCTGTTAGGAGTGTCAAACGGTATGTGTTCCCATGTAAAACCTTTATCAGGACCATGCTCTGTAAGAAATGTCAAACGGTATGTGTTCCCGTGTAAAACCTTTATCAGCACGTGCTCTGTGAGGAGTGTCAAACGGTATGTGTTCCCATGTAAAACCTTTATTAGGACCATGCTCTGTGAAGAGTGTCAAACGGTATGTATTCCCATGTAAAACCTTTATCAGCAGCGTCAAAGTGTCAGTCTCAAACGGTATGTGTTCCCATGTAAAACCTTTATGAGCACGATGCTCTGTGAAGAGTGTCAAACAGTATGTATTCCCATGTAAAAAAAACACTGTTCAAAATAGCATTACATAATAATGTTTACAGCCAGTGTTCTATACCACTGTTGACTCTGGTGTGGAAATTGCATTGATCTAGAGTTTTAAGAAACAGTGGTTTTAAGAACTTTACTTTCTCAGTTGAAAAGTGGTTGCAATTTTCTTATTTACATTTGCACTATATAATATTAGAGAAATTAAAAAGATATGAGTTCTTGAAATTAAAAAACTTTGTGCCTTATACTAGTAGATGTAAATGGTGTAGCTATGATAAAAGACATTATGAAGAAGTTTTTATTAAAAAAATAATATAAAATAAAAATGAACTTTTTACTTAAGGAATATGAAGGCTTAAGGTTGGAAGACGGAAAGGTAGCTAAACTTCCTTCATTATGTATTGAAGTCACCAACTGATGTTTACATGTGTTGCAGCCATCCCAGATACTCGAGCCATTCCTTGACATCTCTCTGCCAGTGATGGAGGAGAAAGTGAGTGCACATTGCGTGTCACACAGCACCAGTAGAGGGTTACTGTTGGGCAAATATTATACCACTGAAACATGGGGCAGAAAAGTTTCCTCATGCAAACACACACACCTCCGCATGCACGAGCACACACACACCTCCACACATGCACACCTCCACATATACACACACACACTTCCACACACCTCCGCATATACACACATACACACACACTTCCATCCACACACCTCTGCACATTTTTACATATACAACTTCCATTAAAGTACACACACACACACACACACACACACACACACACACACACACACACACACACACACACACACACACACACACACACACACACACACACACACACACACACACACACACACACACACACACACACACACACACTCACTCACTCACTCACTCACACATGCAAGAGAGCAAGACTCATGGAGAATGATGTTGTGTGACTAACATTGTTTGTCAGGCTCAGAGACCAAACAGTACCTGGCAGAACAAGAGAGAGAGCCAGGCCAAAGTCGTCTCTCCGGACTCAGACAAGTTTGTGGCTGACTCGGGCCGAGTGAGCAAACATGCCCAGAAACAGGAGAAGAAACGACTCAAGAAGGATGCCAAGGTGAGATATAGCTTCTACTCTAAATGTGTGTCTAGAGCCAACATACATTGGTCGGCCCAATGGCCTTGTTCAATCTGGGACAGACAGACAGATAGAAGCCCATGTAAATACCCACTTTACACTTGCAGAGGAAGAACCGAGCCAGCAAGCTCCAGTCACAGTCTACCTCGGACACTGGTCAGCCAGTGACTGACCAATCAGACGAGGTGAAAGGAAGACCAGCCACTGGGGAAAGGGAGCAAGGCCCGGGATCCCGCAGTAACACGGAGGATGAGGAGGAGGAGAATAACTCAGGTGAGTTGTCACATTTGTGGAGAGTACTGAAATCTTTAAATGATGAATTCTTAAAGGAACAAAGTCTGATCGGTTTTACCATAAATTATGTTATGTAGTATACATTATTTATATTATTTATAGTATCTGTTATATAGTATACAATATATATGTTATATAGTATACAGTATATCTGCAATATGACCGCCAAACATTTTAATCAACTACTATTTGTTAATGTGGTTTGCTGTTATCTGTTTAGTTTGAATGTTTAAACTATCATGTTTACGTTGCCTGCTGAATGGCAAGGTTGATATCATGTTTACATTGCCTGCTGAATGGCAAGGTTGATATCATGTTTACAGTAAAATTATATGCATCCAGTAATTTGTTTTATTCAACTACCTAATCAACACAAGCAGGAAGCCTGATCTGAAGACGAGATTAGAATTGTTTTGTTGTTGTTTAAGTAGGCTTAATGGTAGTTTTTTGTTGTCTCATAGACGCAGATATTGAGGACAATCTCGACACAGATACTGTGAAGAAAACCAATGATCGGATACACTGTGACAATGATGACACTGACAAACCTAGTGATATGTCATCGTCAACCAGGCTCACTAGCACTGATAGAGCTAGTGCTGTGTCACCGTCAACCAGGCTCACTGGCACTGATAAAGATGGTGATGTATCATCGTTGACCAGGCTCACAGACAATGAAGCCACTCCAACAGGTGACACCACTGACGTGTTGGATGAACAAAAACAAGGATGTCATAATGACATTCCTGACGAGACTACAGCAGTGTGCAGACAGGACCCTGGGACAGATTGTAGTGGTAACGGTGCTTGCAGTCATAATATAGAGGACAGACAATTAGTGGAATTAACAAACCAGATGAGTGCAATGGACATAGCTGAATCAGCAGGCAGCAAAGATGGGTCCAAGGCAGTGGGTGGCTGCAGCAGCCAGGAGCAGTGCTGTGATGGTGTGACAGTAACAATTGAGGCAGAGATCCATCACGACCCAACTAGTGGTGGAGGTGATGACCATAAGGTGTGTAAGTCAGACCAGGACCAAGACAGACCTGATGGAGACGGCGGTACGGAGACAGGTGGATATGAGACTGAAGACACCAACTGCAGGAAGAATCTTGTGAACAACGTAGACACTGATGCAGTCAGCTGTGGTTGGGTAGGGGCATCGGGGGTAGCCTCAGAGGAGGGGAAGACAAAGGGAAATGATGGGGTGCAGCAGGGCTACAGTCATTGTAATGGTGTGGAGTCCCCGTGTGGGACATTTGACAGGGTCGATGACAGTGTCTACGCGAACGTGACACCAGTTGATGTGGGAAGGATTGACGAGGGGACTCAGACCAACGCCATGCATGGTTCCCTGCATAACACCAAGTATCAGAAGAAGCTGGAGGCTCGACTCAAGGTATGTGTGTGTGGCTAGTTTACTTTACTCCAGCATGGAGGCTCTTCTAAAACTGTTTATTGTCAGTGTTACTAAGGGGGGATTGAGGCCGGCATGCTAAGTTGAATCTTCTTGCTGCCATTTTGAAACTTGGGTGATTTAATTTACTCCCCATTGCTGCAAGGCACTCGGCTGTATAAACGAGCACCCAGCACTAGCCAGTGATGACGTTCCAATGATGGAATCATAAAAACGAACAGCAATTGCAGCATGGCTGGATGCTTCAATAGAAATGTGAAAAGTGTTTATGTGAACAGGTCTGCCAGGGCAAAGTGTAACGTACTCTGTGTAATGAGAGGGGTATGGTATAAACTGAATGCTTTGCTTTATGGTAATCTTGTGTTGTAGGCAATGACGCCGTTGTCACCGCCCCGACATGGTCACCACAGTACTCCTCTAGAGTGCTCCATAGACTCGTGTCTCGGCCAGTTCACAAGTGCAGAGTTACTGACCGGCAACAACAAGTTTGGATGTGACATGTGCACACGGCGCAAGCACGGCAAACAGCAGGACGGTGAGTGCAACATACATAGGCTTCTTATTCTTGTCAGCGGGATTCATGTATTGTTATTAAAACTGTTACCCCTCAAAGGTGCCTCCCCAGTCTGACATGCTAGCTCTAGAATCCACTACGACATGCTAGCTCTAGTATCCACTAAGACATACTAGCTCTAGTATCCACTACGTCATGCTAGCTTGAGTATCCAATACGACATGCTAGCTCTAGTATCCACTACGACATACTAGCTCTAGTATCCACTACAACATGCTAGCTCTAGTATCCACTACAACATGCTAGCTGTAGTATCCACTAAGACATACTAGCTCTAGTATCCACTACGGCATGCTAGCTCTAGTATCCACTATGACATGCTAGCTGTAGTATCCACTACAACATGCTAGCTCTAGTATCCACTACAACATGCTAGCTGTAGTATCCACTACGACATGCTAGCTGTAGTATCCACTACGACATGCTAGCTCTAGTATTCACTACGACATACTAGCTCTAGTATCCACTACAACATGCTAGCTCTAGTATCCACTACAACATGCTAGCTGTAGTATCCACTACGACATGCTAGCTCTAGTATTCACTACGACATGCTAGCTCTAGTATCCAATACGACATGCTAGCTCTTGTATCCACTACGACATGCTAGCTCTAGTATCCACTACGACATGCTAGCTCTAGTATCCACTACGACATGCTAGCTCTAGTATCCACTACGACATGCTAGCTCTAGTATCCACTACGACATGCTCGCTCTAGTATCCACTACGACATGCTCGCTCTAGTATCCACTATGACATGCTATCTCTAGTATCCACTACAACATGTTAAGCTCGTTGCACAATTTTTTTATTTAGTTTTGGCAAAATTAAATTCTTTTTTACCAGATCCGGTATCGCAAAATGCCTGTATGTTATAGCATAAAGGTATTCACATCTGCCCAAGTTACCCGATCTAACGATTAAAGTCAATTATTTCATTGATTTTGACAAAATATACACTCTTATTAAACAAACTGCATATTTTACCTCACACACTACAGATTTGAACATCAACTAACCTGATTTACGATGGATGTTTGAGCATTGCTTAGTGCAAATAGTGTTGAATTTTACATTTCTCTGTGTCTCCATTGCCTGCTGAGTTAGCTTGACATGATAACTGGATGTTGCAGGCAAGAAGGAAGTGACATATTCCAATGCCAGTAAGCAGATCCTCATCTTCTCCCCTCCAGCCGTCCTCACCCTGCACCTCAAGAGGTTCCAACAGGTGAAGGACAGTCAGTGAGGTCACAGGCACTAACTGCAGATTACCTTGATTGTCTGGGATGCTGTTGATAGCATTTGTCTAGACAAATTCTTTTGTAACTTGTATAAATACATACATTGAAAAATATGAGATGCAGGTTAAGTTTTCAAATGCACACTGGCTGTTTTTTATTGAATGATTATTTAGAAGCACAATCGATGTAGCTGTTCTGAGCAGTGTGCAATGTCATCTGTGTTTTTGTTGTTGGTGTTATGGTGCAAAGGTTTCACTCAGAAATTATTCCCAAATGAAAAATCTTTATAAACAGGACACAATTGCATGATTAATTGTTATTCCAGAAATGTGCTCACTAATATGTTCTGTAATTGCTGTTGGAACTTATTATTGAAACCTAATTTTAATACCACTAACATTTCTTGTAAATAAGATTAATCAATAATGCATTGCTATTAACCTTCACTGGGCCAAATTGCTCACATTGCTAAATGATATAGTGACTGACATATTTGAATGGTGCATCATACTTCAGTATATTACCTAGGATTTAATGTGTTCAGTGATACTAATGTTTGGCACTATGTAAATAGCACTGTCAGTGTTGATATTTTCTGTATAGGTCGGGTACAGTTTGCGCAAGGTCAACCACCATGTCAACTTTCCCATGATCCTTGATCTCGCTCCATACTGCAGTGCCCTCTGTCAGGTTTGTCTTAGCATCGCATGACACTGCAATCTGCTAGAGATGTGGTCTTAAAATATTTTATTTTATCAATCTTTCATGTTAATACATAATTTTAAGCAGCTGGCACATTTTGAACAACAGATGCATTCATATCATATGAAGAATAGCTACCTTTGATAGTCTTGAATTTTTGCTCAGCAGATCTATCAGGTCCATCTTGTCTGCATCAGTTTGAACTGCTCTCCCTAACCATGACGAAGGGACCGAAAGCTCCATTGAGACGATATTTGAGACTCCAAAATAGTTTGGTTCCAACTCACATGCTGATAGTTGTATTAACGTTGTTTTTAAATACTGAAATATACTGCTTGTGTCAGGCAAACATGTCAGTCTGCTGAGTTTATAATTACATTTGGGTTAAACTTAATTTAGACTTCCAGTTCCTCTAACATCCAGTCATTGAAATATCATGCGTCAATTAATTTACTGCCTTTCAAAAACATCAATTTTGACTATTCAAACGTTCTTTGTTCATTCAGGGTATAAAGCCTGGCCAGTCAAAAGTTCTGTACTCTCTCTATGGCGTAGTGGAGCACAGTGGACGCTTGACCGGTGGTCACTACACAGCCTACGTCAAAGTGAGGCAACACATGAACCGGCTCAAAGACTTCCTGCAGAACTCTGATGTTAGTAGCATGCGGCTTGAGAAGTTGTGGTCAGCACTGCAGATTAGCAGTCAGGACCCACTGAAGCCAGCCAATCAGCCGGAGGATGAGGCGACGACGCCCACTGCTGGGAAATGGTATTACATCAGTGACAGTCGTGTCAGCGAGGTGGTCAGTGAAGCCAGTGTACTTCGCTGTCAGGCCTACATGTTGTTCTATGAGAGGATTTACTGAGTCGCTGTCTTCATTCAATGGTTTGATGATTAGGGAATCCATTAGGCTTTATGTCATTCTTGTCTTCGTTTTTTCATTCAGAAATGTTCATTCCATCATTTGAGTACACAATGGGAAGATATTATCAAATATTGTGTTTTATGGCACTTTTGAAGGTTTAAATTGCATTAGCTGCTGCCATGTGCTTCCAAAATGAGTGCTACAAATGAGGCTGATGCAATTTGCTCAAAAAGTAATATTTAATAAGCATATGCCCCTTATGTACCTCAACAGATGTGGTGTGATGGAATGAACATCTTGAGATAGAAGAAATGAGGTAAGAATTACATGTAGAACTACAATAGGACGTTTCTTGTAAAGGATTACCAACAATTGTATGCGAGCTGGTTAACCATTAGTGACAAACGTTACTTTTGTTGAATTTGCACAACGGAGACAACATCTTTTCTACAGGGCAGCTCGTCTTTGTGAAAGCTAACTTGCTGAATTACTCAAGAGCTGTATATTAACAGGAATTGATTGTGTCAAAACACGCATGATCAAAGGATTTTGTTGGCCTTGGTCGGGACAAGTATTTAAACAAGAAGGTCCTAGGCAAGATTTCCTCCGAGTCACCCTTGGAAACAGGAAAGTCTTTGGTTATGTAGAAGGAAGACTTAGTAGGTATGTGGTTGTTGCCATAATACGTAAATGAAATTAAATAGGACAATTTAGTAGTTTTGTGTGTTGCTTTATAAAAATAATTAATATTGTTTATCTGAAGGTGCCATGATAATAAAGCATTTAACCATTTACGTGGGAAACATCATTGTGAATAAACATCTGTTGAAACTCATCATTTAAACTTAGTGATGACATACATTAAAGATTGTTTTTCACAGCCAGCTATTGTTGATATTATGATTGTTCCAATGTCATTCATGCCGACTGCCTCTGGAATGAACTCCCAGAGCAAATAGTTAGGGACAGAACATTAGAAGTCAACATCTTCCCTTAGTGGAAAAGGACACGTGTCAAGCCAAGGAAGAAACCTACAGATCTAAATTATTGATGAAATAGGTTTGATGAAAATATGGACTATGGAAACACTGCCCAGGGTAGCCATCAGTTGATGTACTGGTGATACGAGGATGGGCGCACACCCCAGGGTAACCATCAGGGGTTGATGTACAGGTGATACGAGGATAGGAGCGCACCCCAGGGTAACCATCAGAGATTGATGTAGTGGTGATACGAGGATGGGAGCTCACCCCAGGTTAACCATCAGGGGTTGATGTACTTGTGGTACGAGGATGGGCACACACCCCAGGGTAACCATCAGGGGTTGATGTACTTGTGGAACGAGGATGGGCACACACCCCAGGGTAACCATCAGGGGTTGATGTACTTGTGGTACGAGGATGGGCACACACCCCAGGATACCCATCAGGGGTTGATGTACTTGTGGTACGAGGATGGGCATACACACATACAGGGGTTGATGTACTTGTGGTACGAGGATGGGCACACACCCCAGGGTAACCATCAGGGGTTGATGTACTTGTGGTACGAGGATGGGCATACACACTAGGCACCTGTACAATATGTGGCATCTCGGGCATTTACAATTTCTGATAGTCCAGCCTCCCCCAGTATGCAAAATACATAATGCATTATTTGAATATATCACTAAGTGACATGGTTAATAAATGTAATTAGAGTACTGTTGTATTCACTACAATCAAAGATTGTTGTGACACTGAGAAAATAACTATAAGACATGCTCTTAATAGAATCAACACATGTAACATATTTAACTTTTAATACAAAAACTACATATTGTGTGTGAAATGCTCTACCTGACAACAACTGGAAGTGAACAGATTTAACGTTGTCATGACAGAAAGAAAGGCATATTGGAATGCAGACATACAAATCAAACAGTAGGGTGGTAGATGTCATGTAATATAAATGTGTCAATTAAAGTAAAATAATTGTTGTTGTTTCAAAACTAGTTCTCTGCCTATTTCAGTCAGAAACAGCAACAATGCATTCACATACTTCAACTGCCCATACTGACACATAAAATGGGATTGTAGAAAATGAAATTCCATCAGAATTAGTCACTTAGAAAACTGTCCAGAGACTTCCTTGTGAACATCCTTGGACCAAACTGACGACTAAGGGTTGACTTGTTGAATCAACGTGATGTTGTCGCCCTTTAATAATATCCGACCTGTAATCAACCAAATCAGCATGATCAGATAAACCAAGTAGCTTGGACACAGTATAATAATGAATACTGTCAATGCCTCACTTACGTTAATATAAAACATTGAAATGTTACTACATACAGCCTAATTATCAATTTGTTTATACTCATCTTTAAAGTAATATGAATATAGCGCTGACTTTTCTAACTCACAATATAAGTACGGATATACCGGGATATATACATTGTCATGTCAAAATAACACTACTCATTTTTATATACCAACTCATATTGCCCTCAATGTGTGAATACCACAAACTAATTTTCACCACACATTTTGGAAACACCAGATCAATGCGTACTGGATCATGCATAAGTACAATTCAAAATAGTACTCAAGTACTGTCATCTTATCAGTAAGGTGTCTCCCAGGGTGCTTCTGGGTATCACGCGCAGCCACAAAATTACACTGAAATCGTAAAATGCAAAAACCATTCTAAACAAGCCAAATTCCTAAGAGGTAGGTTCTGGCCTGGCGACAGTTGAGCCAATCGGCTGGCTCGTCGTTTAGACAAGATGTACTTACCCAATGTCTTCCTTGTTTTTGTCTTCAGATGAACCTCTTCGCCCTCATCCAGCACCAAGTTCATGTACTCGTCAAACCCCTGCAACAGAGCAGAGGGCATGTGTACATCTCTAACGTAACATGCACAGATCTAGTCAATCTAGTAAACATGTTAAAAATAATGTTAATCCAAGCATCTGCAGTATACATTTATAAGGTTTTTATCAACATTTTAATTTACATAAGAGAATGGCCATCTAACAAATAAAGTTCTATTATATTAAAAAAATTTTTTTTTTAATATTAAATCCATAATACCATGTTATATTGATATAATCAACAACTGCCTGTCACACAGTCCTGAAGTTTTAACCAATTAATGAACTACCGGGTAAGTGCACCAGACGGCACTGCATACCATAAATGAAACAAAGGGCTTAAGCAGACTGGAGCAAAAAGAACATTTTAATGAGGACTGGGGCTTAAGCCCCTGTTAAAGAGCTGAACCACATATCTGGATAAGAATGTTTCTGATATCTACTCACCACAATGCAGCCTTCTATTCTCATGTTAGTTTGTTCGTACAGCCACACAGAGATTCGAGACCGCTGAAACAGTCAGGTATATTTGCTGTGGAAAACACATGTATGACCTTTAAGTTGTAACATTTTCACATATTAGAAAAAAAATGCAAAACTGACAATAAAGTGAGAATCATTTATGAATAAATATCAAAAGAAATAACGAGTAAATAAGATTCACTATAGTACTGTAACATGTTCTCAACTACATGCTAAAAACTGTGACTTGTGTTAGGCTCTAGCAACAGAATCTTTCAAATAAGGTTAGCTGGTTACCCAGTAAGAAAGAGCATATTTATAACCCAGAAAGGCATAAACATTTTTATAAAACTAAATCATTCATAACAATAGCCAAGGCAGATCAAAGTGCCAGACTGAATCGTGGGAGTACCACAGGCCAGTCACTTTGAACAAAATAAAAACACTTGTGTTCTGGTTATATGGGAATGAGTTTGTTAGCTTGACTAATAGAAGCCCATTTACAATGACTTTATAGAATGTTGTACATATGTATGTTGCATATATCTTCTACAATATGTAACAGGTATCACAACATAGCCAACAGAGTTAGTAAAGTTACAGAATATGTAACCATGTGCCGCATCATACTGTTAGATAAACCCTATGCCATGAGTGTTAGTCTAGCAAATTTTGTATTGCCAAATGAAAATATATTTGTATATACCTATTCCTATATTTGCCAATAGGATATGGCCATACTGTTTACGTTCAAACTCAATTTATGTAACACACAGTGTATATGGTATTTGTTTACTAGTTGTCTTACTGACAAAATAGCATGTTTGTTTGAGACTGCGGTGGTGCTGTGAATGCCAGCCTCACTTAAACGCCATGGGTAGTCTATGTTACCTGAATTTCATAGAACTCTGCATGCACTTATTAGTCACGCTAGTTAACATGTCAGCTCTGAATCATCAGGACAAATGACTGGAATCTCCCACTTTTAGAACACATCCTGAGTAAACCACTGGCATGATATGATTTTAGTTGCACATGGTTAGTTTTTATTATCTTAGCTTAGCCCCAAAATCATGCCTTTTTGTTTTGCTTTAATATGACCATTTAATTAATGTTGTTGATTTGTTAGATTCATGTCTGCTCACATATAAACTGGAAAAGAATACTTACATTCTGCAGATACCTGAAGATAAGGTTCTAAAAAACAGGTCAAGGAATATATGAGATGCACATACAGATCACATAATCAGCCACCTGCCTGCGCAACTGCAGATTTATGGCCAAAATTCCCCCCTCCATCTAGAACACCCATAACCATACAACCCCATAACAATACCATCTTTTGTGTTCACTGAGAACATGCCTACAACCGTTTTGATAGTGGCTTCCAGAAATATGCAGACTATCAGTGTTCAAAATGAAGGCCTTTTTATCATTGGCCACTGATGCTTGCTGCTGATTCAGAGAGCCAAAATGTACAAGTTATCGGTGACAGATCGCTGCCAAAGCAAAGTCTGCACATGCAATGGAAACCCCTGGTATTTGTACCGTGGATGCCTATTGGATGATTCACATTTAATGATGTCAGCATCTCGGTGAATACCCAGGGAATCACCAAAACAAAGATGACAGACAAAGTTGTGAAAATTGTAGAGTAAAAATTTTGTTAAGCCAATTTACGCATAAGATTGTACTGGTGATACTACAAAGGCACGCAATCGGACCGACTCATTAATGTGATATTTGGCTGTAAAAGTTAACTTTGGTGGTTTTGATTTGGAGTGAATTGAGAATGGCATAAATTGTTGTCTGTGCCAGGTCAATGCACGCAAAATGTTGCCATTAAACAATGTTATTTTCAACAATTGTAACTGTTTCGCAAATAAAATTCACATAGAAATGTTTATTAAATTAATTTTTTATGTTACGCTATTTATACGAAATGAACGACAATATTTGGTATGGTTTATATTAATTAAATTATTATTTATTATAATTTAAAGCAATGTCTATTTTAGTTTTATGCACAAAAACTTTGTTTTATTAGGTATACTTATAATTTATATATTTATGTGGGGCCAGTTCAAAATAGAACTGGGCCGGTTAAACTTTTAGACACTGCTACTGTTAATTAGCTTGTGTTTTCATGTATATATGTCAATGTTGGGAAAAACATTGTAGTGGTTTTACAGCAATTTCTTCACTTCAGAAACTGCATTGAGGGCCGTAAAACAGCTTCTTTTATGTTCCAGCAGTATTCCTATTCGCATGCCACTGAAGTCTAGACTTTACAACTTCCACGAGAAAATAATATTGAACAAAATGAACTTGCAGGAATTAAATTCTTGACCAACAGCAGTTTTCATGTCCAGTATATAATCATATTGAGCCTGTCAGTTCGACGGTCAGTCAGAGACAGCACACAATTCCACAACGTTACACCAGTTGGCAAACGCAAACTTCTTGTATTTTCGCCCACTCCCGCCTGAGAGCTCGAAACATAAGCGATATCTGTAACACCATTTTAGTAGACTTTAATGAATATGAGTACTATTGAAGTAGCCGAAGGTTTAACATTATACGTTTCTAGAAATGTAAATATTTAATAACGATAATGCTTGGTCGTAAAGCCGTAAAACGTTAGACGTGCGCCGGTTACTGAACAACGAACCGGGAGAAAATTGATGAGTAGTTTACTTAATAATATCAGACTTGTGCAACGAAAAGGATACGATCGGCTGCACCATAACCTTCTGAATCTTCCCTTGTCCTTTGTAAGCCATCGTAGCTGCTTGTTCCTTACTTCTTACACTGCCACGGAGGGATTTCCTCACCTCCAAAAAAAATTATACCACGCTTTCTACTGCGCTAAACGTTAGGTGCACGCGACGCATGCGCATTAAAGTAATCTAATTACTTAGCAAAATATGACGACTACTATAATGTACTTGCTCACGTTGCAACCATAACGGTCTGCTCATCGCCCTCCTCATTGTATGCATCCATCTTTTGATACCTTTTAACACTGTATGCTGATTGTGGGATTGCCCAATCAATGAATGGAACAAATTATCGACAATCTTTGTGCAACGAAAAGGATACGATCGGCTGCACCATAACCTTCTGAACATAATATATATGTGTGTGTGTGTGTGTGTGCGTGTGTGCGTGCGTGCGTGCGTGCGTGCGTGCGTGCGTGCGTGCGAGCGTGCGTGTGTGTATATGTGTGTGTATATGTGTGTGTGTGTATATATATGTATATGTATATATATATATGTATATATATATGTATATATATATATATATATATATATATATATATATATATATATATATATATATATATATATATATATATATATATATATATATATATATATATATATATATATATATATATGAGATTTGTTTGCTAAAAGCTATTTAAAAAAAATTGCATTAATGTTTTCTAAGTAAACAGGAAATCAAAGGTGGCAATTTTACTTTTCGTTTTTAAAGTTTTTATGGGGTCTCAAAAGCACATACCCCAAGTGCCTTTAATTTACACGTAACTGCCAAATTGGCTGTCCATACATGAACACGCGTTTGCGCGTACGACACGCAGCACTGGCGAGCTGGCCAATGGTTTGCATAATTTTGACATTTATATATCTGTTATGTAGTGTCGTGTGTATGTCACACCTCGGATTGGTTGCTAGGAGACAGTGTCCTTAAGAGACTGCAACCCTAGTAGACACCATAATAATTATAGGCTGGTATAGTAGCCTGATTAATGATGTGTCATGGAGGGGCACTGGACTCTGCCTTATAGGCTGTTGTACTGTAGGGGTAAGACCACTGTCGACCTTCCTGTTTATTTATTACAAATGTAGGACGTATTAAATTGCGATATGTGAATTTAAACCATTCATACGATGTGACATAAGTGCAATTGAGTAGGCATACTCACAGGTATATTTGTAGAAGCTATTGGCTGTGAAATGGTGCATTTATTTTAGAGTTTAACAGGCGGAGGGATTTATGGGAATTTTTTGCTATGGGCCACGTGGGCGCATGAATACATGGCTATTTTTGTCAAAATTAATGGGCATCGCACGTCGGGGCGTTTTAAAAGAGCTGGAGGTATGTGATATTGATAAAATTTGGTCAGTATGTTAATGAGATGGTGGCAGTTGCTATGAAAAAGTTTAAGATTTTTTGATGGTCAGGTTTTCTTATAATCAGACAAAACGTTAACATGGCCACCAATGCAATTCTCTACTGTGGTCTAACCCCTGTAGTGAGTAGACAGTCGCCGAAATAAAGTAACCACTGTTTGGGAATATTGCCTTCATTGTTATTGTATAAAACAACGTTACTCCGTAGCAATTAAGGCACTACGCTATACGTGACAATATCCTAGCTGTGTCTATTTATGTATAACTTTTATCATATTTATCTACATCTTTATGTATATCTTATATCATATGGACCAGTTTGTACTTGATAAAACGGGTTAATTTAAATTCCAAAACGAGCGATGAAAACATCTGTGAACCGGCTGGAGCCAAATTCGCTATTCGATAGCGTCGAATGTTTATCGCGTCGAATCTATTCGCAAATGATGTTGGTGATCTCGGCCTCTCGTACAGCATGCTAAGAATGACTGCCGTACTAGGGGCGTATTCAAGGAGGGCACGGACCACAGTCAGAATCCGTCCGCCATTACAACGATAAAGAGTCCCAAGGAAAAAATTAATTGTGCAGTTAGGGTTTATTTGTGAGAGCAGAAATTACGGATGAATGAGTGGAAGTGATGTTTTTGTGCACAGTAGCATCTAAGCTTTGAAATGATGCCATTTGTCAGTTGGTATACCAGTTGTGTAAGGACACAGTGTCCATCAGGCAGGGTGTACTCATATTTTGGAAACCGGGGAATTTCATGGCAGAAATGCAGGGGTGTCATGCATTGAAGCAATTTGTGCGAAAAGGAGGACTGACATTTTCACGAATGTCACACACCAGGTGTCTTAGGGGGTCTGTCATTTGCAATGAATTAAAAAAAAAATTGTAGGATAAATTTTCAATGTAGGCGCAAGAACGTTATAATGGTCGTCTATGGGAAAAGTGACTGTGGTCCGTGCCCAATGGCGTATTTACGCCCTTTAGATACGGCTCACGTACGCGTAGCCACAGCCTTGTGGAAAAGCGTTGAACTCGCCAGGCTTGAATGTGTATATTGGTAAAATTGGTATTTATAGTCTTATGGAAGTTAGACAGACTAGCTAATAATGCAACTAAAACCTCAGCCGTTCAAAAAGTACAACAATATTTAAAACTTGTTTTTATTTGTGTATTAATAATCCCTTAATATCGCCCACCTTTATTCCCATTTTGTCTCGTTTACTACGTCAAGTTATGACATTCAACTCCAAATAGTCATGACCCATGTCTAGGGCTAACATAGGAGTGGTTTATTTGCAGAGTTTTCCTTCTGTATAGACTATAGTTAGTGAGTCCACATGTTTTTTTTTTAATTTCGTTGTGTGGAAATTACTTCCCCTGACATACCTTGCCCCTGGTAGGGAGGCCAGACCAATTTTTTATATTGTATTATTATTTTCCCCCTTAAAAGACATAGAAAGGTACTTGTTTCAAGTTTCTAAGTGAAATATTAAAAACGATACAGCTGTTTATGTTTTGAATTTTGAGAAATTTTCTTACGGTTTTCCAAATGTCCAATATTGATCACATTTTTCATATAAAAAGTACATTTGGGAATGTTTTGAATATTAGCCTGTTTATATAGAAGCCTAATTACCAATTTCTTCCTGAAGAACAACTGATTACTCTTGGCAAAAAAGCTAGTTAATGACAGAGTGAAATTGTTAATTCAGAACCGTCACATAAATTATGTATAGCGTTGGTTCTTAAATATGGTAGCATCAATGTACAGACAAAACTTCATAATTGATCCCAAGAGATAAATAGTTTTACTAGCAGCTAGCTAGTATGATTTTAAATATATACATAATTTTAATAAAATGTATATTTAATAATTATACAAACAATTATGTTTAATTAATTCAATTTGATGTTATAGTATATATAATAATTATATAATTATATATATATAGTACAAAGTAGTGGCATATACACATTAAATTAATTAGCATTGTAATAATAATGGCAATCTCAACAATATGTCAATAGTGAAATAGCAGTCTTTAATTTTTTCAGTTGGCCCAGTTCCATTTTAAACCAGATTCGCTAAGTTTGAACTGAACTCACAAAAAGTATAACATCATAGTTATGATACTAAATAAAATCATCATCAAACGAAACCCTAATAGCACTAAAATGTTTGTTGTGAATGATAATAGCAGGTAGTGATATATGTATCCTACGATGCAACATGTGCACCACGCATTTTGACAAGCAGTTTCCCGAAAGCAGAACGAAACTGAACACAACTATCAAAATATTTCAAAAACAACTTTAAAAGTAGGTCAACTTAAATGGAATATTAATATAACTTTTCATAAATGGATTACAATGATTTTTACAAATTCTAATTCGTCTTTAGTTGCTCTTCCTTTATCATTATTTAAGATGGACGCCCTCATTTCCATAATCCCATAATCCGTCGAGAACGGAAGGCCCTTTCAGCGAGATACAAGATGGCCATGGCCGAAAATAAACAAAAACTTCGACAAATGTTATTACCGCTCTTAAGGCCAGGCTAAACTCCAAAATTTTTGTAAAATATGCAAATTGAGATTTTTTCACCTGATTTACCTCACATTATTTTTCAATACATGCACACAATCTCATATTTGAATGAAGCATATAAATAGCAAAAACAATGCATTTTATTGATAGCCTGTCATGTAATATTTGCCTAATTAAATATGCATAACTTAAAATCAAGATTTTTCGCGATCTACTCAATCAATTTACATGCGGTTTTCACTGGATTAACCAGAAATACCCTTAGAGCATCCTTAATAAAGTTGCCAATACATTATGAAAGCTTTGTTTTCATTGGTTGTTGGTTGTACAGCCAGATAGGCAGGAGTTTCAAATGAGCCAATCAGAGACGAGATTACGAATGCGCTTTGTCTTTGGTTACTTCCTGCTCAACCTGCATGTGGAAAGCCTTGAGCATGAAAATTGTTTTTTACTGTCAACATTTGACGATATATGTACTTGACACAGCATACATCAAATAGAGTGTAGTTTATAACAACACCCAACATCACCAGGTATGTATAAGAATAGTTTTATTTACAAAATAAAAAGGTTTTATTAATCAACACGATCAAAGGCAAAGCAGTAAAACTAAAAGCCTGGCCCCTGGCCTGGCCTGGGCCTAGGCCCTAGCCCTAGCGTACGCAGCATTGCTGTAGCTGTAATAGTAGACTACAGATGATACATTATTATCATGCTTTGACTGGAACTACCAATAAAGATTTTGATGTAAATATTAAACACAATGGTCTCACGTTGAAAAATATTTGAAATAATTTTACCTTGCCTATAATTTTTAGCAGTAACTTGAGTAAGTCTAAAGAATGATTTATTTTCATTTCAGTTTCACACGCGAACAACAACACCGATCAGTGAATCATGCCACGACCAAAAAAAAGGAAATTTGCTGGCAATCGGTATACCGGATCCTTGAAAAAGACCAAGACAAGTGCTTCAGAGGAAAAAATCCAGGTTACTAAGAAGAAAAGTCAAGAACATGTAGTAGACGGCTATAGACTGGTTGATGTCCAGAATCTATTAAACTTTGTGAGTGGTTTCCCTTGCCCCACATGTGGCGGCAATGGCTATTCAATGACAGAGAACATTGCTGGTCTTCGAAGTACCATTTCTTTCACGTGTTTGAAGCCTGATTGTAGCAGCACCTACAGACTACAATCTCAACCTGAAGGGCAAAGTGTGAACACCAAAATGCCAATGAATCCCTCCACAACATGATCTGAAATAGGTGTCCAAAGACAGTGTTTGTGGGGAGAACTTGAAATTAGTGTCTATGATGCTGTGACAGTATTCAATGAAGGAGAGGGTACCAGGGTGAAAGTATTTGAACTTCTAGGCTTGAAGTGTGGACAACACATGCTTGAACTGATGCAGGCACTAGACACCAAGCGTGTGCCACCAGCCAGGCTACCAAGACATCCAAGTTGCAAAGGAAGCAGAGGAGGATGCCACCAAAGACACAGGAGAAAGACTCTGTTTACCAGACTGGAGGGTTCTAAGCAACATTTAATCAATGAAAGTTTTGTTTGCTAATTTTCTCAGAAACACATTTTTTCTGCGAAGTGACATTGTTGTAAGCAGGATTGCTTTGCTGTGTGAACAGTTACAAGCTTAAAATTTGATAAACTTTTAGAAGGTGAACTGATGAAGAAAATGGACCATTATTGTTAGGATATCTTGAATAATTTTGGTTTTACAGCAGATATCGTGAACAAATTAGTTCTCTGTGCAAAGCTGATCCACATGTTGGCTGGTAATTTGTTAATAAAAACTGTATTTCTATGAATAAATGCTTCATTTTGGTTCAGATTGTATATATTTTATCAATAGATGGTATGCTATGATTTCAGCTTGATATCTTGAGATGTTTTAAAGATATGTTTTTACCGAGTTACATTTTTGTACATGGTCGCCATCGTGAATCACATGATAGAACACGATAATTTTTTGGGGAAAAGTAAATATATTTGTACAAATGTGCTAAGTTATGTCACCCTGTGTCTATAAATACATTGCTTTTAGCCTGATTATATTTTGGACTAATTGTCTGGTTAAGCCTGGCCTTAAACACTGCCAAAACATTCATACCCCACCTTTGCTACTTCTATTTTTGTCATTTAATAATTGTTTCTCAATGAGCAACTTTGTATTGGCAACTAAGCGATATCTCATTTGATATACATGTATTGTATTTTATTGTATTTTTCTTGATGAGCATGTTTGTGCTAGCTGCCAAGCTACCTTTTCATTGATTCATATTATTTTCTGTTGGTACAATTATTAAATGACCTTTACCAACAATCACTCTTTGTGTGTTCCTGTAGCAAACGAGCTCAGGGTTCTGCCATTAAGCATCAGCAGGGTATAAATACATATTAACGTATTGACAGCATCATTATATATAATCTAACATAACTAAATAAAGCAATAAACTGTGACCCCCGTCCCCCATGTTAGCAGAAGGTAAGTCAAATTGGTCTGACGTCGCTACCCTTGGTGACCGGTGTAAGTTGACTTATCAGCCAACACTGACCTGACCATCCAACTAATGTAAACCGAACGAAAATTAGTCAAAGCTGGTTGTTTCACAGTGGCGGCAAGCGTCACATGCAACATACCTATCGGCATACAGCTTCTAATGGGGTGTCACATGTTTCGGCCCATAACACATTTGCTGATCTTCCTTTTATTATATGAGTAAGCCAATATATATCACCTTACATAAGTACATATGTATATATATATATTACAATATAGATTATTACTTTTATTCATGGACGTTTCTGTACACAATCATATTTCCCGCAACTAACGTGGGCTGAATCGACTGTAGCTGAATCCAGTAGCAATGCGGTTTTCAGTGAATTGATCCTAACCATCTGTCTGCGTGGGCTGAAACGACTAGGCTGAACCATCCGTCTGCCCAATCCGCCATGGACCTAACCATACAGGATCCTTCTAACGTCCTTAAATGTAATATCAGTAACACCAATATTGATCACTATGTATAGTGACCCTTCACCCTGATGGCGGTGGCAATATTGGTTCGTCGATGTAAGAAGGGTATTGTTTACACATGTGTATTATGATACAAACAATGAACAATAAAATGATGTATGTTTATACACAATTGTGCATTTGTTTTATATATTTCCCCAGATATATGTTAGGTATTCACCTCCTGTGGGACAGACATGCTACACTCACTAGGGTGGAACCCCTTGAGTCAAACTCTGTGTGACGTACAAAGTAGTCAATGGCCTCGTGGGTATACCAGCAAGTCAGTAGCTTGTTCCTGTGAACATCATCACTAGGCGACCTCATTTCACAGCCTACCACATCCCTAGCTCCAGGTGAAATTACCAATTATATATTTCCGCAGTACTATTTGACTTGGGAACTCCCACCTCAACACACTGTCATTCTAAACAGTCCATGTGCATTTAAGATCAGCATCCAGACATTGCATCTTTCAAGATTTTAGAGGTTAAAAATTTAGCCAACCACCAAACACTGGACATTAATAATTGTCTAACAAAATTAGGTCAATGATCATTCGTGGCTCGCTGCATGGCGCCATTTGGTATAGGTTACCTTCATCAGCATGGAAAAAAATAGTGAAACTGCACCTGTCACCTGATACACCTAGAATACACTAGTGATGCACTCTACAGGAGCAAATGTCTACTAGTGTTGCCGTACAACATACTTAATTATCATTTTCCAGCACTCGGAAACAAAACAAAAATACTTCAACAAAATCAACACACCAATGATGAACTGAACAATTTCAGGCCAGACAATACAAGAATATTTGTACACAGACCTGTCTGTATGAACAATGAGCAACATTAGAAACACATCTTGGTTTACGTGTAGTACAAAACAAGTTTTCACAGACAACAATAGTCATGTGGTGACCACCAACATGGTCACATGAAATTGCAGAACGGATTAGATTGATGCTGAAGAAGTGACTGAGAGATTACAATAGCTCCGTCGAGCAGAAATATTGACATAGAAAGGTATCTGAACTTGACGGCTGTTCACATATCCACCACTTTACAAGTGTTCGTGGTGTCAGCGGATATGTATATCTCTGTTCACTATGTGATGTACAAGAAAACTCATTTAGTGTACCATGATTCTGGTTGGTGATAACAAATTGTATCCAGAGATCTACTGTGACACATATAGATCATTATTTCATGTATCCAGCATGATACTTGTAAATATATTGTATATTCATACGATCATGATACATTTTGATTCATGGTTGCCTAAAATGATACTAACAGGAAGATGATTATGTCCAGAGGTGTTCATAGTTGTATGTAGGTTATTGTTTACACATGTGTATTATGATACAAACAATGAACAATAAAATGATGTGTGTTTATACACAAAGGTGCATTTGTTTTAGATATTTCCCCAGATATATGTGATGTATTCACCTCCTGTGGGACAGATATGGTACACTCACTAGGGTGGAGCCCCTTGAGTCAAACTCTGTGTGACGTACACAGTAGTCAATGGCCTCGTGTGTAAACTAGCAAGTCGGTAGCTAGTTCCTGTGAACATCATCACTAGGCGACCTCATTTCACAGCCTACCACATCCCTCGCTCCAGGTGAAATTACCAATTATATATTTCCGCAGTAATATTTTACTTGGGAACTCCCACCTCAACACACTATCATTCTAAACAGTCCATGTGCATTTAAGATCAGCATCCAGATGTTGCATCTTTCAAGATTTTAGAGGTTAAAAATCCAGCCAACCACCAAACACTGGACATTAATAATTGTCTAACAAAATTAGGCCAATGATCATTCGTGGCTCGATGCATGGCGCCATTTGGTATAGGTTACCTTTATCAGCATGGAAAAAAATAGTGAAACTGCACCTGTCACCTGATACACCTCGAATACACTAGTGATGCACTCTACAGGAGCAAATGTCTACTAGTATTGCTGTACAACATACTGAACTATCATTTTCCAGCACTCGGAAACAAAACAAAAATACTTCAACAAAATCAACACACCAATGATGAACTGAACAATTTCAGGCCAGACAATACAAGAATGTTTGTACACAGACCTGTCTGTATGAACAATGAGCAACATTAGAAACACATCTTGGTTTACGTGTAGTACAAAACAAGTTCTCACAGACAACAATAGTCATGTGATGACCACCAACATGGTCACATGAAATTGAAGAACGGATTAGATTGATGCTGAAGAAGTGACTGAGAGATTACAATAGCTCCGTCGAGCAGAAATATTGACACAGAAAGGTATCTGAACTTGACGGCTGTTCACATATCCACCACTTTACAAGTGTTCGTGGTGTCAGCGGATATGTATATCTCTGTTCACTATGTGATGTATAAGACAACTCATTTAGTGTACCATGATTCTGGTTGGTGATAACAAATTGTGTCTAGAGATCTACTGTGACACATATAGATCATTATTTCATGTATCCAGCATGATACTTGTAAATATATTGTATATTCATAGGATCATGATACCTTTTGATTCATGGTTGCCTAAAATGATACTAACAGGAAGATGATTATGTCCAGAGGTGTTCATAGTTGTAAGAAGGGTATTGTTTACACATGTGTATTATGATACAAACAATGAACAATAAAATGATGTATGTTTATACACAATTGTGCATTTGTTTTATATATTTCCCCAGATATATGTTAGGTATTCACCTCTTGTGGGACAGACATGCTACACTCACTAGGGGGGAACCCCTTGAGTCAAACTCTGTGTGACGTACAAAGTAGTCAATGGCCTCGTGGGTATACCAGCAAGTCAGTAGCTTGTTCCTGTGAACATCATCACTAGGCGACCTCATTTCACAGCCTACCATATCCCTAGCTCCAGGTGAAATTACCAATTATATATTTCCGCAGTACTATTTGACTTGGGAACTCCCACCTCAACACACTGTCATTCTAAACAGTCCATGTGCATTGAAGATCAGCATCCAGACATTGCATCTTTCAAGATTTTAGAGGTTAAAAATTTAGCCAACCACCAAACACTGGACATTAATAATTGTCTAACAAAATTAGGCCAATGATCATTCGTGGCTCGATGCATGGCGCCATTTGGTATAGGTTACTTTCATCAGCATGGAAAAAAATAGTGAAACTGCACCTGTCACCTGATACACCTAGAATACACTAGTGATGCACTCTACAGGAGCAAATGTCTACTAGTATTGCCGTACAACATACTGAACTATCATTTTCCAGCACTCGGAAACAAAACACAGGCCAGACAATACAAGAATGTTTGTACACAGACCTGTCTGTATGAACAATGAGCAACATTAGAAACACATCTTGGTTTACGTGTAGTACAAAACAAGTTTTCACAGACAACAATAGTCATGTGGTGA
The DNA here is from genome assembly GCA_963662155.1 of Lamellibrachia columna. Lineage (NCBI taxonomy): Eukaryota > Metazoa > Annelida > Polychaeta > Sabellida > Siboglinidae > Lamellibrachia > Lamellibrachia columna. The sequence continues at coordinate 6,530,081 of OY759270.1, read as the reverse complement.
TCACCAACATGGTTACATGAAATTGAAGAACGGATTAGATTGATGCTGAAGAAGTGACTGAGAGATTACAATAGCTCCGTTGAGCAGAAATATTGACATAGAAAGGTATCTGAACTTGACGGCTGTTCACATATCCACCACTTTACAAGTGTTCGTGGTGTCAGCGGATATGTATATCTCTGTTCACTATGTGATGTACAAGAAAACTCATTTAGTGTACCATGATTCTGGTTGGTGATAACAAATTGTATCCAGAGATCTACTGTGACACATATAGATCATTATTTCATGTATCCAGCATGATACTTGTAAATATATTGTATATTCATGCGATCATGATACATTTTGATTCATGGTTGCCTAAAATGATACTAACAGGAAGATGATTATGTCCAGACGTGTTAATAGTTGTATGTAGGTTATTGTTTACACATGTGTATTATGATACAAACAATGAACAATAAAATGATGTGTGTTTATACACAAAGGTGCATTTGTTTTAGATATTTCCCCAGATATATGTGATGTATTCACCTCCTGTGGGACAGATATGGTACACTCACTAGGGTGGAGCCACTTGAGTCAAACTCTGTGTGACGTACACAGTAGTCAATGGCCTCGTGTGTATACTAGCAAGTCGGTAGCTAGTTCCTGTGAACATCATCACTAGGCGACCTCATTTCACAGCCTACCACATCCCTCGCTCCAGGTGAAATTACCAATTATATATTTCCGCAGTAATATTTTACTTGGGAACTCCCACCTCAACACACTATCATTCTAAACAGTCCATGTGCATTTAAGATCAGCATCCAGATGTTGCATCTTTCAAGATTTTAGAGGTTAAAAATCCAGCCAACCACCAAACACTGGACATTAATAATTGTCTAACAAAATTAGGCCAATGATCATTCGTGGCTCGATGCATGGCGCCATTTGGTATAGGTTACCTTTATCAGCATGGAAAAAAATAGTGAAACTGCACCTGTCACCTGATACACCTCGAATACACTAGTGATGCACTCTACAGGAGCAAATGTCTACTAGTATTGCTGTACAACATACTGAACTATCATTTTCCAGCACTCGGAAACAAAACAAAAATATTTCAACAAAATCAACACACCAATGATGAACTGAACAATTTCAGGCCAGACAATACAAGAATGTTTGTACACAGACCTGTCTGTATGAACAATGAGCAACATTAGAAACACATCTTGGTTTATGTGCAGTACAAAACAAGCTTTCACGGAAAACAATAGTCATGTGATGACCACCAACATGGTCACATGAAATTGAAGAACTGATTAGTCTGACGCTGAAGAAGTGACTGAGAGATTACAAAAGCTCCGTCGAGCAGAAATATTGACATAGAAATGTATCTGAACTTGACGGCTGTTCACATATCCACCACTTTACAAGTGTTCGTGGTGTCAGCGGATATGTATATCTCTGTTCACTATGTGATGTATAAGACAACTCATTTAGTGTACCATGATTCTGGTTGGTGATAACAAATTGTGTCTAGAGATCTACTGTGACACATATAGATCATTATTTCATGTATCCAGCATGATACTTGTAAATATATTGTATATTCATAGGATCATGATACCTTTTGATTCATGGTTGCCTAAAATGATACTAACAGGAAGATGATTATGTCCAGAGGTGTTCATAGTTGTATGTAGGTTATTGTTTACACGTGTATAATGATACAAACAATGAACAATAAAATGGTGTGTGTTTATACACAATGGTGCATTTGTTTTAGATATTTCCCCAGATATATGTGATGTATTCACCTCCTGTGGGACAGATATGGTACACTCACTAGGGTGGAGCCCCTTGAGTCAAACTCTGTGAGACGTACAAAGTAGTCAATGGCCTCATGTGTATACTAGCAAGTCGGTAGCTAGTTCCTGTGAACATCATCAATAGGCGACCTCATTTCACAGCCTACCACATCCCTCGCTCCAGGTGAAATTACCATTTATATATTTTCGCAGTACTATTTGACTTGGGAACTCCCACCTCAACACACTGTCATTCTAAACAGCCCATGTGCATTGAAGATCAGCATCCAGACATTGCATCTTTCAAGATTTTAGAGGTTAAAAATTTAGCCAACCACCAAACACTGGACATTAATAATTGTCTTTCAAAATTAGGCCAATGATCATTCGTGGCTCGCTGCATGGCGCCATTTGGTATAGGTTACCTTCATCAGCATGAAAAAAAACAGTGAAACTGCACCTGCCACCTGATACACCTCGAATACACCAGTGATTCCCTCTGCAGGAGCAAATGTCTACTAGTGATGACGTATAACATACTTAACTATCATTTTCCAGCACTCGTTAACAAAACAAAAATACTTCAACAAAATCAACACACCAATGATGAACTGAACAATTTCAGGCCAGACAATACAAGAATGTTTGTACACAGACCTGTCTGTATGAACAATGAGGAACATTTGAAACACATCTTGGTTTACATGAAGTACAAAACAAGTTTTCATTGAAAACAATAGTCATGTGATGACCACCAACATGGTCACATGAAATTGAAGAACAGATTAGACTGATGCTGAAGAAGTGACCGAGAGATTACAAAAGTTCCATCGAGCAGAAATATTGACATAGAAAGGTATCTGAACTTGACGGCTGTTCACATATCCACCACTTTACAAGTGTTCGTGGTGTCAGCGGATATGTATATCTCTGTTCACTATGTGAAGTACAAGAAAACTCATTTAGTGTACCATGATTCTGGTTGGTGATAACAAATTGTATCCAGAGATCTACTGTGACACATATAAATCATTATTTCATGTATCCAGCATGATACTTGTAAATATATTGTATATTCATAGGATCATGATACATTTTGATTCATGGTTGCCTAAAATGATACTAACAGGAAGATGATTATGTCCAGAGGTGTTCATAGTTGTAAGAAGGGTATTGTTTACACATGTGTATTATGATACAAACAATGAACAATAAAATGATGTGTGTTTATACACAATGGTGCATTTGTTTTAGATATTTCCCCAGATATATGTGATGTATTCACCTCCTGTGGGACAGATATGGTACACTCACTAGGGTGGAGCCCCTTGAGTCAAACTCTGTGAGACGTACAAAGTAGTCAATGGCCTCATGTGTATACTAGCAAGTCGGTAGCTAGTTCCTGTGAACATCATCAATAGGCGACCTCATTTCACAGCCTACCACATCCCTCGCTCCAGGTGAAATTACCATTTATATATTTTCGCAGTACTATTTGACTTGGGAACTCCCACCTCAACACACTGTCATTCTAAACAGCCCATGTGCATTGAAGATCAGCATCCAGACATTGCATCTTTCAAGATTTTAGAGGTTAAAAATTTAGCCAACCACCAAACACTGGACATTAATAATTGTCTTTCAAAATTAGGCCAATGATCATTCGTGGCTCGCTGCATGGCGCCATTTGGTATAGGTTACCTTCATCAGCATGAAAAAAAACAGTGAAACTGCACCTGCCACCTGATACACCTCGAATACACCAGTGAATCCCTCTGCAGGAGCAAATGTCTACTAGTGATGACGTATAACATACTTAACTATCATTTTCCAGCACTCGTTAACAAAACAAAAATACTTCAACAAAATCAACACACCAATGATGAACTGAACAATTTCAGGCCAGACAATACAAGAATGTTTGTACACAGACCTGTCTGTATGAACAATGAGCAACATTAGAAACACATCTTGGTTTATGTGCAGTACAAAACAAGCTTTCATGTAAAACAATAGTCATGTGATGACCACCAACATGGTCACATGAAATTGAAGAACTGATTAGTCTGACGCTGAAGAAATGACTGAGAGATTACAAAAGCTCCGTCGAGCAGATATATTGACATAGAAAGGTATCTGAACTTGACGGCTGTTCACATATCCACCACTTTACAAGCGTTCGTGGTGTCAGCGGATATGTATATCTCTGTTCACTATGTGATGTATAAGACAACTCATTTAGTGTACCATGATTCTGGTTGGTGATAACAAATTGTGTCCAGAAATATACCGTGACTCATGTAGATCATTATTTCATGTATCCAGCATGATACTTGTAAATATATTGTATATTCATAGGATCATGATACATTTTGATTCATGGTTGTCTAAAATGATACTAACAGGAAGATGATTATGTCCAGAGGTGTTCATAGTTGTAAGAAGGGTATTGTTTACACATGTGTATTATGATACAAACAATGAACAATAAAATGATGTGTGTTTGTACACAATGGTGCATTTGTTTTAGATATTTCCCCAGATATATGTGATGTATTCACCTCCTGTGGGACAGATATGGTACACTCACTAGGGTGGAGCCCCTTGAGTCAAACTCTGTGAGACGTACACAGTAGTCAATGGCCTCGTGTGTATACTAGCAAGTCGGTAGCTAGTTCCTGTGAACATCATCACTAGGCGACCTCATTTCACAGCCTACCACATCCCTCGCTCCAGGTAAAATTACCAATTATATATTTCCGCAGTACTATTTGACTTGGGAACTCCCACCTCAACACACTATCATTCTAAACAGTCCATGTGCATTGAAGATCAGCATCCAGACATTGCATCTTTCAAGATTTTAGAGGTTAAAAATTTAGCCAACCACCAAACACTGGACATTAATAATTGTCTAACAAAATTAGGCCAATGATCATTCGTGGTTCGATGCATGGCGCCATTTGGTATAGGTTACCTTTATCAGCATGAAAAAAATAGTATAACTGCACCTGTCACCTGATACACCTCGAATACACTAGTGATGCACTCTACAGGAGCATATGTCTACTAGTATTGCCGTACAACATACTGAACTATCATTTTCCAGCACTCAGAAACAAAACAAAAATACTTCAACAAAATCAACACACCAATGATAAACTGAACAATTTCAGGCCAGACAATACAAGAATGTTTGTACACAGACCAGTCTGTATGAACAATGAGCAACATTAGAAACACATCTTGGTTTACGTGTAGTACAAAACAAGTTTTCACAGACAACAATAGTCATGTGGTGACCACCAACATGGTCACTTGAAATTGAAGAACGGATTAGATTGATGCTGAAGAAGTGACTGAGAGATTACAATAGCTCCGTCGAGCAGAAATATTGACATAGAAAGGTATCTGAACTTGACGGCTGTTCACATATCCACCACTTTACAAGTGTTCGTGGTGTCAGCGGATATGTATATCTCTGTTCACTATGTGATGTACAAGAAAACTCATTTAGTGTACCATGATTCTGGTTGGTGATAACAAATTGTATCCAGAGATATACTGTGACACATATAGATCATTATTTCATGTATCCAGCATGATACTTGTAAATATATTGTATATTCATAGGATCATGATACCTTTTGATTCATGGTTGCCTAAAATGATACTAACAGGAAGATGATTATGTCCAGAGGTGTTCATAGTTGTAAGAAGGGTATTGTTTACACATGTGTATTATGATACAAACAATGAACAATAAAATGATGTATGTTTATACACAATTGTGCATTTGTTTTATATATTTCCCCAGATATATGTTAGGTATTCACCTCCTGTGGGACAGACATGCTACACTCACTAGGGTGGAACCCCTTGAGTCAAACTCTGTGTGACGTACAAAGTAGTCAATGGCCTTGTGGGTATACCAGCAAGTCGGTAGCTTGTTCCTGTGAACTTCATCACTAGGCGACCTCATTTCACAGCCTACCACATCCCTAGCTCCAGGTGAAATTACCAATTATATATTTTTGCAGTACTATTTGACTTGGGAACTCCCACCTCAACACACTGTCATTCTAAACAGTCCATGTGCATTGAAGATCAGCATCCAGACGTTGCATCTTTCAAGATTTTAGAGGTTAAAAATTTAGCCAAACACTGGACATTAATAATTGTCTTTCAAAATTAGCCCAATGATCATTCGTGGCTCGCTGCATGGCGCCATTTGGTATAGGTTACCTTCATCAGCATGAAAAAAAACAGTGAAACTGCACCTGCCACCTGATACACCTCGAATACACCAGTGATTCCCTCTGCAGGAGCAAATGTTTACTAGTGTTGACGTATAACATACTTAACTATCATTTTCCAGAACTCGTTAACAAAACAAAAATACTTCAACAAAATCAACACACCAATGATGAACTGAACAATTTCAGGCCAGACAATACAAGAATGTTTGTACACAGACCTGTCTGTATGAACAATGAGCAACATTAGAAACACATCTTGGTTTATGTGCAGTACAAAACAAGCTTTCATGTAAAACAATAGTCATGTGATGACCACCAACATGGTCACATGAAATTGAAGAACTGATTAGTCTGACGCTGAAGAAATGACTGAGAGATTACAAAAGCTCCGTCGAGCAGAAATATTGACATAGAAAGGTATCTGAACTTGACGGCTGTTCACATATCCACCACTTTACAAGTGTTCGTGGTGTCAGCGGATATGTATATCTCTGTTCACTATGTGATGTATAAGACAACTCATTTAGTGTACCATGATTCTGGTTGGTGATAACAAATTGTGTCCAGAAATATACCGTGACTCATGTAGATCATTATTTCATGTATCCAGCATGATACTTGTAAATATATTGTATATTCATAGGATCATGATACATTTTGATTCATGGTTGTCTAAAATGATACTAACAGGAAGATGATTATGTCCAGAGGTGTTCATAGTTGTAAGAAGGGTATTGTTTACACATGTGTATTATGATACAAACAATGAACAATAAAATGATGTGTGTTTATACACAATGGTGCATTTGTTTTAGATATTTCCCCAGATATATGTGATGTATTCACCTCCTGTGGGACAGATATGGTACACTCACTAGGGTGGAGCCCCTTGAGTCAAACTCTGTGAGACGTACACAGTAGTCAATGGCCTCGTGTGTATACTAGCAAGTCGGTAGCTAGTTCCTGTGAACATCATCACTAGGCGACCTCATTTCACAGCCTACCACATCCCTCGCTCCAGGTAAAATTACCAATTATATATTTCCGCAGTACTATTTGACTTGGGAACTCCCACCTCAACACACTATCATTCTAAACAGTCCATGTGCATTGAAGATCAGCATCCAGACATTGCATCTTTCAAGATTTTAGAGGTTAAAAATTTAGCCAACCACCAAACACTGGACATTAATAATTGTCTAACAAAATTAGGCCAATGATCATTCGTGGTTCGATGCATGGCGCCATTTGGTATAGGTTACCTTTATCAGCATGAAAAAAATAGTATAACTGCACCTGTCACCTGATACACCTCGAATACACTAGTGATGCACTCTACAGGAGCATATGTCTACTAGTATTGCCGTACAACATACTGAACTATCATTTTCCAGCACTCAGAAACAAAACAAAAATACTTCAACAAAATCAACACACCAATGATAAACTGAACAATTTCAGGCCAGACAATACAAGAATGTTTGTACACAGACCAGTCTGTATGAACAATGAGCAACATTAGAAACACATCTTGGTTTACGTGTAGTACAAAACAAGTTTTCACAGACAACAATAGTCATGTGGTGACCACCAACATGATCACTTGAAATTGAAGAACGGATTAGATTGATGCTGAAGAAGTGACTGAGAGATTACAATAGCTCCGTCGAGCAGAAATATTGACATAGAAAGGTATCTGAACTTGACGGCTGTTCACATATCCACCACTTTACAAGTGTTCGTGGTGTCAGCGGATATGTATATCTCTGTTCACTATGTGATGTACAAGAAAACTCATTTAGTGTACCATGATTCTGGTTGGTGATAACAAATTGTATCCAGAGATATACTGTGACACATATAGATCATTATTTCATGTATCCAGCATGATACTTGTAAATATATTGTATATTCATAGGATCATGATACCTTTTGATTCATGGTTGCCTAAAATGATACTAACAGGAAGATGATTATGTCCAGAGGTGTTCATAGTTGTAAGAAGGGTATTGTTTACACATGTGTATTATGATACAAACAATGAACAATAAAATGATGTATGTTTATACACAATTGTGCATTTGTTTTATATATTTCCCCAGATATATGTTAGGTATTCACCTCCTGTGGGACAGACATGCTACACTCACTAGGGTGGAACCCCTTGAGTCAAACTCTGTGTGACGTACAAAGTAGTCAATGGCCTTGTGGGTATACCAGCAAGTCGGTAGCTTGTTCCTGTGAACTTCATCACTAGGCGACCTCATTTCACAGCCTACCACATCCCTAGCTCCAGGTGAAATTACCAATTATATATTTTTGCAGTACTATTTGACTTGGGAACTCCCACCTCAACACACTGTCATTCTAAACAGTCCATGTGCATTGAAGATCAGCATCCAGACGTTGCATCTTTCAAGATTTTAGAGGTTAAAAATTTAGCCAACCACCAAACACTGGACATTAATAATTGTCTTTCAAAATTAGCCCAATGATCATTCGTGGCTCGCTGCATGGCGCCATTTGGTATAGGTTACCTTCATCAGCATGAAAAAAAACAGTGAAACTGCACCTGCCACCTGATACACCTCGAATACACCAGTGATTCCCTCTGCAGGAGCAAATGTTTACTAGTGTTGACGTATAACATACTTAACTATCATTTTCCAGAACTCGTTAACAAAACAAAAATACTTCAACAAAATCAACACACCAATGATGAACTGAACAATTTCAGGCCAGACAATACAAGAATGTTTGTACACAGACCTGTCTGTATGAACAATGAGCAACATTAGAAACACATCTTGGTTTATGTGCAGTACAAAACAAGCTTTCATGTAAAACAATAGTCATGTGATGACCACCAACATGGTCACATGAAATTGAAGAACTGATTAGTCTGACGCTGAAGAAATGACTGAGAGATTACAAAAGCTCCGTCGAGCAGAAATATTGACATAGAAAGGTATCTGAACTTGACGGCTGTTCACATATCCACCACTTTACAAGTGTTCGTGGTGTCAGCGGATATGTATATCTCTGTTCACTATGTGATGTATAAGACAACTCATTTAGTGTACCATGATTCTGGTTGGTGATAACAAATTGTGTCCAGAAATATACCGTGACTCATGTAGATCATTATTTCATGTATCCAGCATGATACTTGTAAATATATTGTATATTCATAGGATCATGATACATTTTGATTCATGGTTGTCTAAAATGATACTAACAGGAAGATGATTATGTCCAGAGGTGTTCATAGTTGTAAGAAGGGTATTGTTTACACATGTGTATTATGATACAAACAATGAACAATAAAATTATGTGTGTTTATACACAATGGTGCATTTGTTTTAGATATTTCCCCAGATATATGTGATGTATTCACCTCCTGTGGGACAGATATGGTACACTCACTAGGGTGGAGCCCCTTGAGTCAAACTCTGTGAGACGTACACAGTAGTCAATGGCCTCATGTGTATACTAGCAAGTCGGTAGCTAGTTCCTGTGAACATCATCAATAGGCGACCTCATTTCACAGCCTACCACATCCCTCGCTCCAGGTGAAATTACCAATTATATATTTTCGCAGTACTATTTGACTTGGGAACTCCCACCTCAACACACTGTCATTCTAAACAGTCCATGTGCATTTAAGATCAGCATCCAGACGTTGCATCTTTCAAGATTTTAGAGGTTAAAAATCCAGCCAACCACCAAACACTGGACATTAATAATTGTCTTTCAAAATTAGGCCAATGATCATTCGTGGCTCGCTGCATGGCGCCATTTGGTATAGGTTACCTTCATCAGCATGGAAAAAAACAGTGAAACTGCACCTGCCACCTGATACACGTCGAATACACCAGTGATGCCCTCTACAGGAGCAAATGTCTACTAGTGTTGACATAAAACATACTTAACTATCATTTTCCAGCACTCGTTAACAAAACAAAAATACTTCAACAAAATCAACACACCAATGATTAACTGAACAATTTCAGGCCAGACAATACAAGAATGTTTGTAGACAGACCTGTCTGTATGAACAATGAGGAACATTAGAAACACATCTTGGTTTACGTGCAGTACAAAACAAGTTTTCATGGAAAACAATAGTCATGTGATGACCACCAACATGGTCACATGAAATTGAAGAACTGATTAGTCTGACGCTGAAGAAGTGACTGAGAGATTACAAAAGCTCCGTCGAGCAGAAATATTGACATGGAAAGGTATCTGAACTTGACGGCTGTTCACATATCCACCACTTTACAAGTGTTCGTGGTGTCAGCGGATATGTATATCTCTGTTCACTATGTGATGTATAAGACAACTCATTTAGTGTACCATGATTCTGGTTGGTGATAACAAATTGTGTCTAGAGATCTACTGTGACACATATAGATCATTATTTCATGTATCCAGCATGATACTTGTAAATATATTGTATATTCATAGGATCATGATACCTTTTGATTCATGGTTGCCTAAAATGATACTAACAGGAAGATGATTATGTCCAGAGGTGTTCATAGTTGTAAGAAGGGTATTGTTTACACATGTGTATTATGATACAAACAATGAACAATAAAATGATGTATGTTTATACACAATTGTGCATTTGTTTTATATATTTCCCCAGATATATGTTAGGTATTCACCTCTTGTGGGACAGACATGCTACACTCACTAGGGTGGAACCCCTTGAGTCAAACTCTGTGTGACGTACAAAGTAGTCAATGGCCTCGTGGGTATACCAGCAAGTCAGTAGCTTGTTCCTGTGAACATCATCACTAGGCGACCTCATTTCACAGCCTACCATATCCCTAGCTCCAGGTGAAATTACCAATTATATATTTCCGCAGTACTATTTGACTTGGGAACTCCCACCTCAACACACTGTCATTCTAAACAGTCCATGTGCATTCAAGATCAGCATCCAGACATTGCATCTTTCAAGATTTTAGAGGTTAAAAATTTAGCCAACCACCAAACACTGGACATTAATAATTGTCTAACAAAATTAGGCCAATGATCATTCGTGGCTCGATGCATGGCGCCATTTGGTATAGGTTACTTTCATCAGCATGGAAAAAAATAGTGAAACTGCACCTGTCACCTGATACACCTAGAATACACTAGTGATGCACTCTACAGGAGCAAATGTCTACTAGTATTGCCGTACAACATACTGAACTATCATTTTCCAGCACTCGGAAACAAAACACAGGCCAGACAATACAAGAATGTTTGTACACAGACCTGTCTGTATGAACAATGAGCAACATTAGAAACACATCTTGGTTTACGTGTAGTACAAAACAAGTTTTCACAGACAACAATAGTCATGTGGTGATCACCAACATGGTTACATGAAATTGAAGAACGGATTAGATTGATGCTGAAGAAGTGACTGAGAGATTACAATAGCTCCGTTGAGCAGAAATATTGACATAGAAAGGTATCTGAACTTGACGGCTGTTCACATATCCACCACTTTACAAGTGTTCGTGGTGTCAGCGGATATGTATATCTCTGTTCACTATGTGATGTACAAGAAAACTCATTTAGTGTACCATGATTCTGGTTGGTGATAACAAATTGTATCCAGAGATCTACTGTGACACATATAGATCATTATTTCATGTATCCAGCATGATACTTGTAAATATATTGTATATTCATGCGATCATGATACATTTTGATTCATGGTTGCCTAAAATGATACTAACAGGAAGATGATTATGTCCAGACGTGTTAATAGTTGTATGTAGGTTATTGTTTACACATGTGTATTATGATACAAACAATGAACAATAAAATGATGTGTGTTTATACACAAAGGTGCATTTGTTTTAGATATTTCCCCAGATATATGTGATGTATTCACCTCCTGTGGGACAGATATGGTACACTCACTAGGGTGGAGCCACTTGAGTCAAACTCTGTGTGACGTACACAGTAGTCAATGGCCTCGTGTGTATACTAGCAAGTCGGTAGCTAGTTCCTGTGAACATCATCACTAGGCGACCTCATTTCACAGCCTACCACATCCCTCGCTCCAGGTGAAATTACCAATTATATATTTCCGCAGTAATATTTTACTTGGGAACTCCCACCTCAACACACTATCATTCTAAACAGTCCATGTGCATTTAAGATCAGCATCCAGATGTTGCATCTTTCAAGATTTTAGAGGTTAAAAATCCAGCCAACCACCAAACACTGGACATTAATAATTGTCTAACAAAATTAGGCCAATGATCATTCGTGGCTCGATGCATGGCGCCATTTGGTATAGGTTACCTTTATCAGCATGGAAAAAAATAGTGAAACTGCACCTGTCACCTGATACACCTCGAATACACTAGTGATGCACTCTACAGGAGCAAATGTCTACTAGTATTGCTGTACAACATACTGAACTATCATTTTCCAGCACTCGGAAACAAAACAAAAATACTTCAACAAAATCAACACACCAATGATGAACTGAACAATTTCAGGCCAGACAATACAAGAATGTTTGTACACAGACCTGTCTGTATGAACAATGAGCAACATTAGAAACACATCTTGGTTTATGTGCAGTACAAAACAAGCTTTCACGGAAAACAATATTCATGTGATGACCACCAACATGGTCACATGAAATTGAAGAACTGATTAGTCTGACGCTGAAGAAGTGACTGAGAGATTACAAAAGCTCCGTCGAGCAGAAATATTGACATAGAAATGTATCTGAACTTGACGGCTGTTCACATATCCACCACTTTACAAGTGTTCGTGGTGTCAGCGGATATGTATATCTCTGTTCACTATGTGATGTATAAGACAACTCATTTAGTGTACCATGATTCTGGTTGGTGATAACAAATTGTGTCTAGAGATCTACTGTGACACATATAGATCATTATTTCATGTATCCAGCATGATACTTGTAAATATATTGTATATTCATAGGATCATGATACCTTTTGATTCATGGTTGCCTAAAATGATACTAACAGGAAGATGATTATGTCCAGAGGTGTTCATAGTTGTATGTAGGTTATTGTTTACACGTGTGTATTATGTGTAATACAAACAATGAACAATAAAATGATGTATGTTTATACACAATGGTGCATTTGTTTTAGATATTTCCCCAGATATATGTGATGTATTCACCTCCTGTGGGACAGATATGGTACTCTCGCTAGGGTGGAGCCCCTTGAGTCAAACTCTGTGTGACGTACAAAGTAGTCAATGGCCTCGTGGTTATACCAGCAAGTCGGTAGCTTGTTCCTGTGAACATCATCACTAGGCGACCTCATTTCACAGCCTACCATATCCCTAGCTCCAGGTGAAATTACCAATTATATATTTTCGCAGTACTATTTGACTTGGGATCTCCCACCTCAACACACTGTCATTCTAAACAGTCCATGTGCATTCAAGATCAGCATCCAGACATTGCATCTTTCAAGATTTTAGAGGTTAAAAATTTAGCCAACCAACAAACACTGGACATTAATTATTGTCTAACAAAATTAGGCCAATGATCATTCGTGGCTCGCTGCATGGCGCCATTTGGTATAGGTAACGTTCATCAGCATGGAAAAAACAGTGAAACTGCACCTGCCACCTGATACATCTCGAATACACCAGTGATGCCCTCTACAGGAGCAAATGTCTACTAGTGTTGTCGTACAACATACTGAACTATCATTTTCCAGCACTCGGTAACAAAACAAAAATACTTCAACAAAATCAACACACCAATGATGAACTGAACAAATTCAGGCCAGACAATACAAGAATGTTTGTATACAGACCTATCTGTATGAAAAACATAAGAAACACGTGTGTTTATACACAATGGTGCATTTGTTTTAGATATTTCCCCAGATATATGTTATGTATTCACCTCCTCGCTCCAGGTGAAATTACCAATTATTTATTTCCGCAGTACTATTTGACTTGGGAACTCCCATCTCAACACACTGTCATTCTAAATAGTCCATGTGCATTTAAGATCAGCATCATTCAAGATTTTAGAGGTTAAAAATCCAGCCAACCACCAAACACTGGACATTAATAATTGTCTAACAAAATTAGGCCAATGATCATTCGTGGCTCGCTGCATGGCGCCATTTGGTATAGGTTACCTTCATCAGCATGGAAAAAACCAGTGAAACTGCACCTGCCACCTGATACACCTCGAATACACCAGTGATGCCCTCATTTTCCAGCACTTGGTAACAAAGCAAAAATACTTTAACAAAATCAACACACCAATGATGAACTGAACAACTTCAGGCCAGACAATACAAGAATGTTTGTACACAGACCTGTCTGTATGAACACTGAACACAGACAACAATAGTTATGTGAAAACTACCAACATGGTCACATGACATTGAAGAACAGATTAGTCCGATGCTGCAGAAGTGACTGAGAGATTACAAAAGCTCCGTCGAGCAGAAATATTGATATGGAAAGGTATCTGAACTTGACGGCTGTGGGAGTAAGTCACGGGATTCTATCAGTACGCATTGATGTTCACCAGACTGCCACTGTAGAAGATGTCTCGATGGTACATCATGCCGGATGAACCAGCTGGTGGAGAACAGATGAACTACACTTTAATAGAGCTATCTTTGACTGTAGTGATTGTGTTATGTCTGCATGTACTGAGTGTCATGTGTCATGTACTGAGTGTCATGTGTCATGTACTGAGTGTCATGTGTCATGTACTGAATGTCATGTGTCATGGTGTATCAGCTATGACAGTATGTCAGTTACAACTGTGTAATATTTACAATGCATCAACTACAACAATGCATCAGTTACAACATCGTGTCATGGTGTACCAGTTACAACATTGCATCAGTTATTCAACTTATTATTATAATCATCTTTATTTGGACTCAAGATCCACAAGGATGTACATATTAAAGAAATTGAAAGTTAGAAATAGCAGCTAGAAACAAATTATATTGTGCTGAGATATTAACTCACATAGTTGCAATATAACACTCAGTTGCAATAATGTATCAACAGTTATCAGTTACAATACTGTATAAGTTACAACAATATAATATCATATTGATGTATCAGTTACAACAGTGTATCATGATGCATGAGTTACACCAGTGTATGAGTCACAACATTGCATCAGTTACAACAGTGTATCATGATGTATTTGTTACAACAGTGTATCAGTCAAGACACTGCATCAGTTACAACAGTGTATGAGTCATAATATTGCATCAGTCATAATACATCAGTTACAACAGTGTATCATGGTGTATCAGCTGGTGCACTCTGGATAGTACTAAGTTGACCTCCAGAATGTATTTACCATCGCCACATGAGAAGTTGTGAGAAGCTTGCTTGTTGGCAGTAACATCTCGCTTGTTTGACGCTGCACGGTGGCGCCCTCATGCTTCAGCACCTCAGCAGGCATGTGCGGCAGTGAGTGTAATGAACTAGAATTCTGGGCGAGGGAGAGTGTGCCATCCTTCGCAGTGACATTGTCGAGTCATCGTTGCTGTGTATCAGGTGACAGGTGCAGTTTCACTATTTTTTTCCATGCTGATAAAGGTAACCTGTACCAAATGGCGCCATGCATCGAGCCACGAATGATCATTGGCCTAATTTTGTTAGACAATTATTAATGTCCAGTGTTTGGTGGTTGGCTGGATTTTTAACCTCTAAAATCTTGAATGATGCTGATCTTAAATGCACATGGACTATTTAGAATGACAGTGTGTTGAGATGGGAGTTCCCAAGTCAAATAGTACTGCGGAAATAAATAATTGGTAATTCACCTGGAGCGAGGAGGTGAATACATAACATATATCTGGGGAAATATCTAAAACAAATGCACCATTGTGTATAAACACACGTGTTTCTTATGTTTTTCATACAGATAGGTCTGTATACAAACATTCTTGTATTGTCTGGCCTGAATTTGTTCAGTTCATCATTGGTGTGTTGATTTTGTTGAAGTATTTTTGTTTTGTTACCGAGTGCTGGAAAATGATAGTTCAGTATGTTGTACGACAACACTAGTAGACATTTGCTCCTGTAGAGGGCATCACTGGTGTATTCGAGATGTATCAGGTGGCAGGTGCAGTTTCACTGTTTTTTCCATGCTGATGAACGTTACCTATACCAAATGGCGCCATGCAGCGAGCCACGAATGATCATTGGCCTAATTTTGTTAGACAATAATTAATGTCCAGTGTTTGTTGGTTGGCTAAATTTTTAACCTCTAAAATCTTGAAAGATGCAATGTCTGGATGCTGATCTTGAATGCACATGGACTGTTTAGAATGACAGTGTGTTGAGGTGGGAGTTCCCAAGTCAAATAGTACTGCGAAAATATATAATTGGTAATTTCACCTGGAGCTAGGGATATGGTAGGCTGTGAAATGAGGTCGCCTAGTGATGATGTTCACAGGAACAAGCTACCGACTTGCTGGTATAACCACGAGGCCATTGACTACTTTGTACGTCACACAGAGTTTGACTCAAGGGGCTCCACCCTAGCGAGTGTACCATATCTGTCCCACAGGAGGTGAATACATCACATATATCTGGGGAAATATCTAAAACAAATGCACCATTGTGTATAAACATACATCATTTTATTGTTCATTGTTTGTATCATAATACACACGTGTAAACAATAACCTATATACAACTATGAACACCTCTGGACATAATCATCTTCCTGTTAGTATCATTTTAGGCAACCATGAATCAAAAGGTATCATGATCCTATGAATATACAATATATTTACAAGTATCATGCTGGATACATGAAATAATGATCTATATGTGTCACAGTAGATCTCTAGACACAATTTGTTATCACCAACCAGAATCATGGTACACTAAATGAGTTGTCTTATACATCACATAGTGAACAGAGATATACATATCCGCTGACACCACGAACACTTGTAAAGTGGTGGATATGTGAACAGCCGTCAAGTTCAGATACATTTCTATGTCAATATTTCTGCTCGACGGAGCTTTTGTAATCTCTCAGTCACTTCTTCAGCGTCAGACTAATCAGTTCTTCAATTTCATGTGACCATGTTGGTGGTCATCACATGACTATTGTTTTCCGTGAAAGCTTGTTTTGTACTGCACATAAACCAAGATGTGTTTCTAATGTTGCTCATTGTTCATACAGACAGGTCTGTGTACAAACATTCTTGTATTGTCTGGCCTGAAATTGTTCAGTTCATCATTGGTGTGTTGATTTTGTTGAAATATTTTTGTTTTGTTTCCGAGTGCTGGAAAATGATAGTTCAGTATGTTGTACAGCAATACTAGTAGACATTTGCTCCTGTAGAGTGCATCACTAGTGTATTCGAGGTGTATCAGGTGACAGGTGCAGTTTCACTATTTTTTTCCATGCTGATAAAGGTAACCTATACCAAATGGCGCCATGCATCGAGCCACGAATGATCATTGGCCTAATTTTGTTAGACAATTATTAATGTCCAGTGTTTGGTGGTTGGCTGGATTTTTAACCTCTAAAATCTTGAAAGATGCAACATCTGGATGCTGATCTTAAATGCACATGGACTGTTTAGAATGATAGTGTGTTGAGGTGGGAGTTCCCAAGTAAAATATTACTGCGGAAATATATAATTGGTAATTTCACCTGGAGCGAGGGATGTGGTAGGCTGTGAAATGAGGTCGCCTAGTGATGATGTTCACAGGAACTAGCTACCGACTTGCTAGTATACACACGAGGCCATTGACTACTGTGTACGTCACACAGAGTTTGACTCAAGTGGCTCCACCCTAGTGAGTGTACCATATCTGTCCCACAGGAGGTGAATACATCACATATATCTGGGGAAATATCTAAAACAAATGCACCTTTGTGTATAAACACACATCATTTTATTGTTCATTGTTTGTATCATAATACACATGTGTAAACAATAACCTACATACAACTATTAACACGTCTGGACATAATCATCTTCCTGTTAGTATCATTTTAGGCAACCATGAATCAAAATGTATCATGATCGCATGAATATACAATATATTTACAAGTATCATGCTGGATACATGAAATAATGATCTTTATGCGCCGCTGTCACATAAATTCATTTATGCAAAATAACAACACAAGTCCAGCGTAGATTGAAATAGGCCAAAGAATGACATTTAGATTTATTAATTAAGGAGCATGAAATTAGGCAAGCATACACCATCAAAATAAGATACATCCAATAATCTCAGCAAGCATGCCGGCCCCCAAAAGGTGTTTACACATAATTAGTAAATCATGCCTATCAGCTACCCACTACCAGTACTATCTGTACCACTACTGACTTATATACAATTCACATGGTATCGGTGGGGGTCACTCCGCCGTGAATTAACCATACACATACATGTACAAACAGAAAGGCTGGGGTACTCGATCTCCCAGCCAAACATGGTAAATGAAAATAGTGGGCTAACCACCCAACATTCTTGAACAATTCATAATGAACATTATGGAAACATAACACACAATGTATAAAGGTGTTACATATCTAGACATTAGTCAACCAATAACTACCAAAACATCAGACCGAGAGGTAGGGCCAAACAGCCACACGAATGTACTCGTAAAAAGTACCCGCACTAAAAACCCCGTGTACACTACTGAAAACTTAGAGGAGGGAAAAGCGTTAATGCAGAACCTCGTGTACCAAACTATAACAGGGAAAAGCGTCAAAAAATTCAAAAACTTTGTGAACTACCTCTGTCTACAGTGTTTCACAGTGTATCCCTACATAATGCACCACTTGATTTATTAGATAAAACTGGGTAACAACTGTTAACACAATAGGGAGGGAGGGTGGGATTTTTCAAACGCATCGGAATAAACCGAACAACAAAACTGATCTTGCAATAAAATCAACAAATTCAGCGATAACGAATAATCAGTAACAATAGAAATTCGGAAATATTTGCAGCGCAAAGGTCTCACAACGACACAAGCTAACTTGGAAATCGAGTGAGGCTGGCTCTAGGTCACGTGGTTGGTGTATCCATACGCGTGAGCGAGTAATTAGGCCAATACTCTCTCTACCATAAAAGGTCTAACCTCAAATCGCCTTCATTGCCTTGTCATCTCGCATAAAATCCTTTATGCGCCGCTGTCACATAAATTCATTTATGCAAAATAACAACACAAGTCCAGCGTAGATTGAAATAGGCCAAAGAATGACATTTAGATTTATTAATTAAGGAGCATGAAATTAGGCAAGCATACACCATCAAAATAAGATACATCCAATAATCTCAGCAAGCATGCCGGCCCCCAAAAGGTGTTTACACATAATTAGTAAATCATGCCTATCAGCTACCCACTACCAGTACTATCTGTACCACTACTGACTTATATACAATTCACATGGTATCGGTGGGGGTCACTCCGCCACTAGGTCACCCTCTGTGACCGACCCCCACCATAATTATAAACAGTGGCAGCTATCCTCCATTCCCTTGCCGTGCAGGTAGAGATGCAGCTGTTGACCCCGCCGCTGTCAGGGCCTCGACTGCACCCCCTCCCCCACCTTGCCCACAGTTCGAACCTAGCCAACACTCCGCCGCTGTCAGAGTATCAGCCACATTCGAACAGTGGATCTGCAACGTATACACAATAAACCCGATGATAGCTGCCGACTCCGCTACTGGCAGAGTCTTGACTACATCGTCACACAACGAACCTGCAACATACAATGATAGTTAACATAGATCAACACAGATGACGAAGTAAGTGCTGCTGGTTCCGCCACTGACCGAATCTAGGCACTATCTCTATAGTCCACCCTTGCCCAGATTGCCAACAGGTACAGCCTGATCTGTATGCAGCACCTTACGATATACGAATGTTTCTGCGGAAAGCATCTGAAGCCCATCTACCCGCTGCTCTAATTTGCGCGTCTGACTCTCACCTTAAGGGCTGCTGACGTGGCTGCTCCCATTCTGAAACTAAGACCCTTAAAACTTTACTACTCAATCCACAGAATTCCAGCAGGCGCTTTAATATAGCATCAAACTCCCTCCGCAGCATTAGAGTGCCGTCTGCATATGCAAATAATATAGCCTGCCTAGAACCCTTAACCGGGAAGGGAAAATACTCTAAGTAATGTGGCAGGATAAATGGATGTGCCCACAATAGGCTGGTCATTTACTTGTAATGATTGCGGAACCAGCTTACTACTGTGTTTAGATTGCAACCACCATAATACCACAACATACTGACACCAGTTTAAGCTGTCGACTCATTGTACCAGCAACAATTACAACACTCTCGAGTATCGGCGACAATGTCACACCATGCACCTACAACATATAAGCGACAGTACTGATACATGTAGATCTATGGCCGCTTCCAGCAGGCCATCCATGGGGAGCAACCTAGCCAGCCCCTTGACCAATTGTTGAAGGTGTGGTGTAGAAGCAGCTGCTGCAGCCCCCTGCTGGCTCAACGCGCCACCTGTGTCGCTGCCTGATTGCCACTTGTGGCAGCATCCGTAATTATTAATTGCGGTACCCAGGACCAGCTGTGTCATTAGATATCATGAACTACCATTAAACCATAACTAAACATTAACGTACGGTCACCTATATTAACATACAAATTGTTCCATTTACATTACATGGCTTAAATAGAACATGGAATGCAAAAACTTCTCCATTTGCCGCAAGGAATATAAAGGGGGTCTACAATTGTGCCATTTACACTGTATGCCTTAATAAAACTTATACTCCAATTACAATGCATGGACCTAACAAAACAAACATATTTACATATGTTTTCTCCCTGCAAGGGGTAAAAAAACTGTTCCGCCTCGTCTGCACGGATTAGTAAAATTTCAGTAATTTGTCCACTTCATGGATTCACCCAATTTTCCATCTACACAGCATGGAATGTAGAAACTCCTCCGTTTCACCGCACGGACTACAATTGTGCCATTTACACTGCATGGAAATAAACCTTCTCCATATCAATTCTCCGCTTACACCGCACAAAATACAATGGTGCCATTTACCTGCATGGCTTAACAAAAGTTAGCGTTCATATACACCGCATGGAAATAACAAAACGTCTCTATATCACTGCATGTATTACCCAGATATACATCCGCTTACTCGCTGCCTGGGTTAACAAAACTGTTCCGCCTGCAATGCACGGATTAGTGAAAATTTCAATAAATTTCCTAATGCATGGGTTAACCCACCATCTCCGTGTACACCGCACGAACTACCGAAACTGGTCCGTTTCCACCGTACGGAATATAAATGTGCTATTTACACTGCATGGCTTACCAAAAGTTAATTTAATTTACATCGCATGGAAATAACAGAACCTATCCATATCACTTTCCGTTGTCACCGCAAGGACTACAGAAATTGCCCCGTTTACACCGCACGGAATACAATTGAGCCATTTACACCTCATGGCTTGCCAAAAGTTAATTTCCATTTACACTGCATGGAAATAACAGAACTTTTCCATATAACTTTCCGTTTTCACGGCACGGACTACAAAAATTGCTCCGTTTCCACCGCACGGAATACAATTGTGCCATTTACACCGCATGGCTTACCAAACGTTAATTTCCATTTACACCGCATGGAAATAACAAAGTCTCCGTATCACGTTCCGTTTTCACCGCACGGACTATCGAAATTGCTCCGTTTACACCGCATGGAATAAAATTGTGCCATTTCCACCGCATGGCTTAACGAGAGTTAATTTCCATTTACACCTCATGGAAATAACTAAACTCCTCCATATCACTTTCCGTTTTCACCGCACGGACTATCGAAATTGCTCCGTTTACACCGCACGGGATACAATTGTGCCATTTACACCGCATGGGTTAACAAAAGTAAATTTCCATTTACACCGCATGGAAATAACAAACCTTCTCCATATCACTTTCTGTTTTCACCGCACGGACTACAGAAACTGCTCCGTTTACACCGCACGGAATATAATTGCGCCATTTACATCACATGGCTTAACAAGAGTTAATTTCCATTTACACCGCATGGAAATAACAAAACTCCTCCATATCACTTTCCGTTTTCACCGCACGGACTATCGAAATTGCTCCGTTTACACCGCACGGAATACAATTGTGCCATTTACACCGCATGGGTTAACAAAAGTAAATTTCCATTTACACCGCATGGAAATAACAAAACTTCTCCATATCACTTTCCGTTTTCACCGCACGGACTACAGAAACTGCTCCGTTTACACCGCACGGAATACAATTATGCCATCTACACCGCATGGCTTAACGAAACTTAATTTCCATTTACACCGCATGGAACAACAAACTACGCCATATCACTTCTCCGTTTACACCGCACGGTATACAGAAACCCCTCCATTTCCAACGTACGGAATACAATTGTGCCATTTACACCACATGGCTTAGCAAACGTTATCTTTTTATTTACACCCGTGACACCGCCTGGAAATAACAAACAACTCCTCACTATCACTGCATGGAGTAACTAAATTTAGATCCGCTTACTCACAGCATAGGTTAACAAAACTGTTCCACTTCCACCGCACAGATTAGTTACATTTTCAATGTTCTTATTGCATGGCTTAATCCAATTTCCTCGTTTACACGACCTGTGGATGTCTCCATCAAGCGGTCGGTTGTCGGCCAAGGAGGATCCACCATGCCAGTATCCTGACGACTCGAAGAGGGCACTGGCTCAGGAGCCACGGAAGTCGCCGCTTGACGGGCACTGGAGGAAGAGTGAACATTGGCTTGTCCACTCGTCGAGGGCACAGGCGCTGGAGCAGCAGGTGCCAACGGCAAAAGCTGGCCGGACGATCGGATGACTCGATGGAGCCACTGCGGATGATGCCGCCACCTGGCGATCAACAGAGGCTGACGCAACTGCGTCGTGACCTGTTGCAGCGCTACACGCAACAACTCCCGCATCACGCGCATCTCATGATGAAGTTGCTCCGTTGCCGTAACATTTACTGTTCAAGTTGAACACTGCACCCAATCGTAGTAATGTGAACCTTATGCTGTGTCATTACAAACTAGGGACCATGGTTAACCCTTGACCAACATTATCCACTCACATACTACAACGATACCCGCTCCGGTAATCCAACTGTATGGTGGAATCAGACAAAAGAAAATGACCATGCCCTGTACACCGTAGGGACGAATAGTGTAAACCGGTCATTTACCCCGAATGGAGGAATAATAAAATTACCATGCCATGAACCGCACGGGGACCCATATTATCGTCAGACAAGTTACACTGTATGGTGGAACAAGAAATCAAAATTAACATGCACTACCGTAGGAACGATAGCATAAACCGACCATTCAAACTGTATGGCGGAATAAGACAATTAATGATTACCATGCCCTGTACGCTGTGGGAAACACCATCACAGCTACCATACCCACCTTATGGCAGAACAAGAAAAATTAAAAGTAACCTGCCCTGTACACCACAGGGCCAAAGAACATAAACCGACCATTTACACCGTATGGCGGAATAAGGAAAATAAAAATGCCCTGTACACCATAGGGCCAAAGATTATACCCCAACCATTAACACTGTATGGCGGAATAAATAAAAAATGCCCTGTACACCATAGGGCCAAAGAACATAAACCGACCATTTACACTGCATGGCGGAATAAGGAAAATAAAAATGCCCTGTACACCATAGGGCCAAAGATTATACCCCGACCATTAATACCGTATGGCGGATTAAAATTACAAATGACCTGTACACCATAGGGCCAAAGATTATACACCGACCATTTACACCGTATGGCGGAATAAAATTAACAATGCCCTGTACACCATAGGGCCACAGATTATACACCGACCATTTACACCGTATGGCGGAATTTAATTAAAAAATGCACTGTACACCATAGGGCCAAAGATTATACACCGACCATTTACACCATATGGCGGAATAAAATGAACAATGCCCTGTACACCATAGGGCCAAAGATTATACACCGACCATTTACACCGTATGGCGGAATAAGATGAACGATGCCCTGTACACCATAGGGCCAAAGATTATACACCGACCATTTACACCGTATGGTGGAATTTAATAAAAATAAAAATGCCCTGTACACCATAGGGCCAAAGATTTTACACCAACCATTTACACCGTATGGCGGAATAAAATAAAAAATGCCCTGTACACCATAGGGCCCTTCCTCTAGTCCGACCATTTACACCGTATGGCGGAATACAGAAATTAAAAATGCCCTGTACCCCATAGGGCCAAAGATTATACACCGACCATTTACACTGTATGGCGGAATAAAATTAGCAATGCCCTGTACACCATAGGGCCAAAGATTATACACCGACCATTTACACCGTATGGCGGAATTTAATTTTAAAAATGCCCTGTACACCATAGGGGCAAAAATTATACACCGACCATATACACCGTATGGCGGAATGAAATTAAAAATGCCCTGTACACCATAGGGCCAAAATTCATTCACCGACCATTAACACCGTATGGCGGAATAAAGTTAAAAATGACCCGTACACCATAGCATAGGGCCATTCCCCCAATACAGCTGATGTTCGCCGAGAAGGGACTATGCTAACCATCACATAAGATGTGCGCCGGGTGAGGAACGAACTCACAACCTCCGCATATCTCAGTCTGCCACGCCTGTTGCCAGGCGGTACTGTTTATAAGTACGGCGCGCTAACCGACTGTGCCACCGGGGCCAAAACCCGGTTCCGTTCCATAGTGGTAACCGTACCGCCCCGATAGCCTTCGAAAGCGATCCGACAATCCAAACCCTCGCGGAAAGAACCTTGTGCAAAATCTACCTCCGATGCGACAAGACGCTCCAACCAGTAAATGTGGCTAGCGCCCAGAACTAAAACCAAAGGTTTAGTAGCCATTCGTCAGGATAATAATAACAAATTATGCGTAAACGACTGACGATTACCTTTCGCAGTCCAAGGGTCGGAGGTAACAAAATGGCGGATAAACGGCGTCCGTCTTTGCAACAGAAACTCACCTGAACACACTAGCGAAAAATATCCGATAAGATTGAACACAATAAACCGAACAACAAAACTGATCTTGCAATAAAATCAACAAATTCAGCGATAACGAATAATCAGTAACAATAGAAATTCGGAAATATTTGCAGCGCAAAGGTCTCACAACGACACAAGCTAACTTGGAAATCGAGTGAGGCTGGCTCTAGGTCACGTGGTTGGTGTATCCATACGCGTGAGCGAGTAATTAGGCCAATACTCTCTCTACCATAAAAGGTCTAACCTCAAATCGCCTTCATTGCCTTGTCATCTCGCATAAAATCCTATATGTGTCACAGTAGATCTCTGGATACAATTTGTTATCACCAACCAGAATCATGGTACACTAAATGAGTTTTCTTGTACATCACATAGTGAACAGAGATATACATATCCGCTGACACCACGAACACTTGTAAAGTGGTGGATATGTGAACAGCCGTCAAGTTCAGATACCTTTCTATGTCAATATTTCTGCTCAACGGAGCTATTGTAATCTCTCAGTCACTTCTTCAGCATCAATCTAATCCGTTCTTCAATTTCATGTAACCATGTTGGTGATCACCACATGACTATTGTTGTCTGTGAAAACTTGTTTTGTACTACACGTAAACCAAGATGTGTTTCTAATGTTGCTCATTGTTCATACAGACAGGTCTGTGTACAAACATTCTTGTATTGTCTGGCCTGTGTTTTGTTTCCGAGTGCTGGAAAATGATAGTTCAGTATGTTGTACGGCAATACTAGTAGACATTTGCTCCTGTAGAGTGCATCACTAGTGTATTCTAGGTGTATCAGGTGACAGGTGCAGTTTCACTATTTTTTTCCATGCTGATGAAAGTAACCTATACCAAATGGCGCCATGCATCGAGCCACGAATGATCATTGGCCTAATTTTGTTAGACAATTATTAATGTCCAGTGTTTGGTGGTTGGCTAAATTTTTAACCTCTAAAATCTTGAAAGATGCAATGTCTGGATGCTGATCTTCAATGCACATGGACTGTTTAGAATGACAGTGTGTTGAGGTGGGAGTTCCCAAGTCAAATAGTACTGCGGAAATATATAATTGGTAATTTCACCTGGAGCTAGGGATATGGTAGGCTGTGAAATGAGGTCGCCTAGTGATGATGTTCACAGGAACAAGCTACTGACTTGCTGGTATACCCACGAGGCCATTGACTACTTTGTACGTCACACAGAGTTTGACTCAAGGGGTTCCACCCTAGTGAGTGTAGCATGTCTGTCCCACAAGAGGTGAATACCTAACATATATCTGGGGAAATATATAAAACAAATGCACAATTGTGTATAAACATACATCATTTTATTGTTCATTGTTTGTATCATAATACACATGTGTAAACAATACCCTTCTTACAACTATGAACACCTCTGGACATAATCATCTTCCTGTTAGTATCATTTTAGGCAACCATGAATCAAAAGGTATCATGATCCTATGAATATACAATATATTTACAAGTATCATGCTGGATACATGAAATAATGATCTATATGTGTCACAGTAGATCTCTAGACACAATTTGTTATCACCAACCAGAATCATGGTACACTAAATGAGTTGTCTTATACATCACATAGTGAACAGAGATATACATATCCGCTGACACCACGAACACTTGTAAAGTGGTGGATATGTGAACAGCCGTCAAGTTCAGATACCTTTCCATGTCAATATTTCTGCTCGACGGAGCTTTTGTAATCTCTCAGTCACTTCTTCAGCGTCAGACTAATCAGTTCTTCAATTTCATGTGACCATGTTGGTGGTCATCACATGACTATTGTTTTCCATGAAAACTTGTTTTGTACTGCACGTAAACCAAGATGTGTTTCTAATGTTCCTCATTGTTCATACAGACAGGTCTGTCTACAAACATTCTTGTATTGTCTGGCCTGAAATTGTTCAGTTAATCATTGGTGTGTTGATTTTGTTGAAGTATTTTTGTTTTGTTAACGAGTGCTGGAAAATGATAGTTAAGTATGTTTTATGTCAACACTAGTAGACATTTGCTCCTGTAGAGGGCATCACTGGTGTATTCGACGTGTATCAGGTGGCAGGTGCAGTTTCACTGTTTTTTTCCATGCTGATGAAGGTAACCTATACCAAATGGCGCCATGCAGCGAGCCACGAATGATCATTGGCCTAATTTTGAAAGACAATTATTAATGTCCAGTGTTTGGTGGTTGGCTGGATTTTTAACCTCTAAAATCTTGAAAGATGCAACGTCTGGATGCTGATCTTAAATGCACATGGACTGTTTAGAATGACAGTGTGTTGAGGTGGGAGTTCCCAAGTCAAATAGTACTGCGAAAATATATAATTGGTAATTTCACCTGGAGCGAGGGATGTGGTAGGCTGTGAAATGAGGTCGCCTATTGATGATGTTCACAGGAACTAGCTACCGACTTGCTAGTATACACATGAGGCCATTGACTACTGTGTACGTCTCACAGAGTTTGACTCAAGGGGCTCCACCCTAGTGAGTGTACCATATCTGTCCCACAGGAGGTGAATACATCACATATATCTGGGGAAATATCTAAAACAAATGCACCATTGTGTATAAACACACATAATTTTATTGTTCATTGTTTGTATCATAATACACATGTGTAAACAATACCCTTCTTACAACTATGAACACCTCTGGACATAATCATCTTCCTGTTAGTATCATTTTAGACAACCATGAATCAAAATGTATCATGATCCTATGAATATACAATATATTTACAAGTATCATGCTGGATACATGAAATAATGATCTACATGAGTCACGGTATATTTCTGGACACAATTTGTTATCACCAACCAGAATCATGGTACACTAAATGAGTTGTCTTATACATCACATAGTGAACAGAGATATACATATCCGCTGACACCACGAACACTTGTAAAGTGGTGGATATGTGAACAGCCGTCAAGTTCAGATACCTTTCTATGTCAATATTTCTGCTCGACGGAGCTTTTGTAATCTCTCAGTCATTTCTTCAGCGTCAGACTAATCAGTTCTTCAATTTCATGTGACCATGTTGGTGGTCATCACATGACTATTGTTTTACATGAAAGCTTGTTTTGTACTGCACATAAACCAAGATGTGTTTCTAATGTTGCTCATTGTTCATACAGACAGGTCTGTGTACAAACATTCTTGTATTGTCTGGCCTGAAATTGTTCAGTTCATCATTGGTGTGTTGATTTTGTTGAAGTATTTTTGTTTTGTTAACGAGTTCTGGAAAATGATAGTTAAGTATGTTATACGTCAACACTAGTAAACATTTGCTCCTGCAGAGGGAATCACTGGTGTATTCGAGGTGTATCAGGTGGCAGGTGCAGTTTCACTGTTTTTTTTCATGCTGATGAAGGTAACCTATACCAAATGGCGCCATGCAGCGAGCCACGAATGATCATTGGGCTAATTTTGAAAGACAATTATTAATGTCCAGTGTTTGGTGGTTGGCTAAATTTTTAACCTCTAAAATCTTGAAAGATGCAACGTCTGGATGCTGATCTTCAATGCACATGGACTGTTTAGAATGACAGTGTGTTGAGGTGGGAGTTCCCAAGTCAAATAGTACTGCAAAAATATATAATTGGTAATTTCACCTGGAGGTAGGGATGTGGTAGGCTGTGAAATGAGGTCGCCTAGTGATGAAATTCACAGGAACAAGCTACCGACTTGCTGGTATACCCACAAGGCCATTGACTACTTTGTACGTCACACAGAGTTTGACTCAAGGGGTTCCACCCTAGTGAGTGTAGCATGTCTGTCCCACAGGAGGTGAATACCTAACATATATCTGGGGAAATATATAAAACAAATGCACAATTGTGTATAAACATACATCATTTTATTGTTCATTGTTTGTATCATAATACACATGTGTAAACAATACCCTTCTTACAACTATGAACACCTCTGGACATAATCATCTTCCTGTTAGTATCATTTTAGGCAACCATGAATCAAAAGGTATCATGATCCTATGAATATACAATATATTTACAAGTATCATGCTGGATACATGAAATAATGATCTATATGTGTCACAGTATATCTCTGGATACAATTTGTTATCACCAACCAGAATCATGGTACACTAAATGAGTTTTCTTGTACATCACATAGTGAACAGAGATATACATATCCGCTGACACCACGAACACTTGTAAAGTGGTGGATATGTGAACAGCCGTCAAGTTCAGATACCTTTCTATGTCAATATTTCTGCTCGACGGAGCTATTGTAATCTCTGTCACTTCTTCAGCATCAATCTAATCCGTTCTTCAATTTCAAGTGACCATGTTGGTGGTCACCACATGACTATTGTTGTCTGTGAAAACTTGTTTTGTACTACACGTAAACCAAGATGTGTTTCTAATGTTGCTCATTGTTCATACAGACTGGTCTGTGTACAAACATTCTTGTATTGTCTGGCCTGAAATTGTTCAGTTTATCATTGGTGTGTTGATTTTGTTGAAGTATTTTTGTTTTGTTTCTGAGTGCTGGAAAATGATAGTTCAGTATGTTGTACGGCAATACTAGTAGACATATGCTCCTGTAGAGTGCATCACTAGTGTATTCGAGGTGTATCAGGTGACAGGTGCAGTTATACTATTTTTTTCATGCTGATAAAGGTAACCTATACCAAATGGCGCCATGCATCGAACCACGAATGATCATTGGCCTAATTTTGTTAGACAATTATTAATGTCCAGTGTTTGGTGGTTGGCTAAATTTTTAACCTCTAAAATCTTGAAAGATGCAATGTCTGGATGCTGATCTTCAATGCACATGGACTGTTTAGAATGATAGTGTGTTGAGGTGGGAGTTCCCAAGTCAAATAGTACTGCGGAAATATATAATTGGTAATTTTACCTGGAGCGAGGGATGTGGTAGGCTGTGAAATGAGGTCGCCTAGTGATGATGTTCACAGGAACTAGCTAGCGACTTGCTAGTATACACACGAGGCCATTGACTACTGTGTACGTCTCACAGAGTTTGACTCAAGGGGCTCCACCCTAGTGAGTGTACCATATCTGTCCCACAGGAGGTGAATACATCACATATATCTGGGGAAATATCTAAAACAAATGCACCATTGTGTATAAACACACATCATTTTATTGTTCATTGTTTGTATCATAATACACATGTGTAAACAATACCCTTCTTACAACTATGAACACCTCTGGACATAATCATCTTCCTGTTAGTATCATTTTAGACAACCATGAATCAAAATGTATCATGATCCTATGAATATACAATATATTTACAAGTATCATGCTGGATACATGAAATAATGATCTACATGAGTCACGGTATATTTCTGGACACAATTTGTTATCACCAACCAGAATCATGGTACACTAAATGAGTTGTCTTATACATCACATAGTGAACAGAGATATACATATCCGCTGACACCACGAACACTTGTAAAGTGGTGGATATGTGAACAGCCGTCAAGTTCAGATACCTTTCTATGTCAATATTTCTGCTCGACGGAGCTTTTGTAATCTCTCAGTCATTTCTTCAGCGTCAGACTAATCAGTTCTTCAATTTCATGTGACCATGTTGGTGGTAATCACATGACTATTGTTTTACATGAAAGCTTGTTTTGTACTGCACATAAACCAAGATGTGTTTCTAATGTTGCTCATTGTTCATACAGACAGGTCTGTGTACAAACATTCTTGTATTGTCTGGCCTGAAATTGTTCAGTTCATCATTGGTGTGTTGATTTTGTTGAAGTATTTTTGTTTTGTTAACGAGTTCTGGAAAATGATAGTTAAGTATGTTATACGTCAACACTAGTAAACATTTGCTCCTGCAGAGGGAATCACTGGTGTATTCGAGGTGTATCAGGTGGCAGGTGCAGTTTCACTGTTTTTTTTCATGCTGATGAAGGTAACCTATACCAAATGGCGCCATGCAGCGAGCCACGAATGATCATTGGGCTAATTTTGAAAGACAATTATTAATGTCCAGTGTTTGGTGGTTGGCTAAATTTTTAACCTCTAAAATCTTGAAAGATGCAACGTCTGGATGCTGATCTTCAATGCACATGGACTGTTTAGAATGACAGTGTGTTGAGGTGGGAGTTCCCAAGTCAAATAGTACTGCAAAAATATATAATTGGTAATTTCACCTGGAGCTAGGGATGTGGTAGGCTGTGAAATGAGGTCGCCTAGTGATGAAGTTCACAGGAACAAGCTACCGACTTGCTGGTATACCCACAAGGCCATTGACTACTTTGTACGTCACACAGAGTTTGACTCAAGGGGTTCCACCCTAGTGAGTGTAGCATGTCTGTCCCACAGGAGGTGAATACCTAACATATATCTGGGGAAATATATAAAACAAATGCACAATTGTGTATAAACATACATCATTTTATTGTTCATTGTTTGTATCATAATACACATGTGTAAACAATACCCTTCTTACAACTATGAACACCTCTGGACATAATCATCTTCCTGTTAGTATCATTTTAGGCAACCATGAATCAAAAGGTATCATGATCCTATGAATATACAATATATTTACAAGTATCATGCTGGATACATGAAATAATGATCTATATGTGTCACAGTATATCTCTGGATACAATTTGTTATCACCAACCAGAATCATGGTACACTAAATGAGTTTTCTTGTACATCACATAGTGAACAGAGATATACATATCCGCTGACACCACGAACACTTGTAAAGTGGTGGATATGTGAACAGCCGTCAAGTTCAGATACCTTTCTATATCAATATTTCTGCTCGACGGAGCTATTGTAATCTCTCAGTCACTTCTTCAGCATCAATCTAATCCGTTCTTCAATTTCAAGTGACCATGTTGGTGGTCACCACATGACTATTGTTGTCTGTGAAAACTTGTTTTGTACTACACGTAAACCAAGATGTGTTTCTAATGTTGCTCATTGTTCATACAGACTGGTCTGTGTACAAACATTCTTGTATTGTCTGGCCTGAAATTGTTCAGTTTATCATTGGTGTGTTGATTTTGTTGAAGTATTTTTGTTTTGTTTCTGAGTGCTGGAAAATGATAGTTCAGTATGTTGTACGGCAATACTAGTAGACATATGCTCCTGTAGAGTGCATCACTAGTGTATTCGAGGTGTATCAGGTGACAGGTGCAGTTATACTATTTTTTTCATGCTGATAAAGGTAACCTATACCAAATGGCGCCATGCATCGAACCACGAATGATCATTGGCCTAATTTTGTTAGACAATTATTAATGTCCAGTGTTTGGTGGTTGGCTAAATTTTTAACCTCTAAAATCTTGAAAGATGCAATGTCTGGATGCTGATCTTCAATGCACATGGACTGTTTAGAATGATAGTGTGTTGAGGTGGGAGTTCCCAAGTCAAATAGTACTGCGGAAATATATAATTGGTAATTTTACCTGGAGCGAGGGATGTGGTAGGCTGTGAAATGAGGTCGCCTAGTGATGATGTTCACAGGAACTAGCTACCGACTTGCTAGTATACACACGAGGCCATTGACTACTGTGTACGTCTCACAGAGTTTGACTCAAGGGGCTCCACCCTAGTGAGTGTACCATATCTGTCCCACAGGAGGTGAATACATCACATATATCTGGGGAAATATCTAAAACAAATGCACCATTGTGTACAAACACACATCATTTTATTGTTCATTGTTTGTATCATAATACACATGTGTAAACAATACCCTTCTTACAACTATGAACACCTCTGGACATAATCATCTTCCTGTTAGTATCATTTTAGACAACCATGAATCAAAATGTATCATGATCCTATGAATATACAATATATTTACAAGTATCATGCTGGATACATGAAATAATGATCTACATGAGTCACGGTATATTTCTGGACACAATTTGTTATCACCAACCAGAATCATGGTACACTAAATGAGTTGTCTTATACATCACATAGTGAACAGAGATATACATATCCGCTGACACCACGAACGCTTGTAAAGTGGTGGATATGTGAACAGCCGTCAAGTTCAGATACCTTTCTATGTCAATATTTCTGCTCGACGGAGCTTTTGTAATCTCTCAGTCATTTCTTCAGCGTCAGACTAATCAGTTCTTCAATTTCATGTGACCATGTTGGTGGTCATCACATGACTATTGTTTTACATGAAAGCTTGTTTTGTACTGCACATAAACCAAGATGTGTTTCTAATGTTGCTCATTGTTCATACAGACAGGTCTGTGTACAAACATTCTTGTATTGTCTGGCCTGAAATTGTTCAGTTCATCATTGGTGTGTTGATTTTGTTGAAGTATTTTTGTTTTGTTAACGAGTGCTGGAAAATGATATTTAAGTATGTTATACGTCATCACTAGTAGACATTTGCTCCTGCAGAGGGATTCACTGGTGTATTCGAGGTGTATCAGGTGGCAGGTGCAGTTTCACTGTTTTTTTTCATGCTGATGAAGGTAACCTATACCAAATGGCGCCATGCAGCGAGCCACGAATGATCATTGGCCTAATTTTGAAAGACAATTATTAATGTCCAGTGTTTGGTGGTTGGCTAAACTTTTAACCTCTAAAATCTTGAAAGATGCAATGTCTGGATGCTGATCTTCAATGCACATGGGCTGTTTAGAATGACAGTGTGTTGAGGTGGGAGTTCCCAAGTCAAATAGTACTGCGAAAATATATAAATGGTAATTTCACCTGGAGCGAGGGATGTGGTAGGCTGTGAAATGAGGTCGCCTATTGATGATGTTCACAGGAACTAGCTACCGACTTGCTAGTATACACATGAGGCCATTGACTACTTTGTACGTCTCACAGAGTTTGACTCAAGGGGCTCCACCCTAGTGAGTGTACCATATCTGTCCCACAGGAGGTGAATACATCACATATATCTGGGGAAATATCTAAAACAAATGCACCATTGTGTATAAACACACATCATTTTATTGTTCATTGTTTGTATCATAATACACATGTGTAAACAATACCCTTCTTACAACTATGAACACCTCTGGACATAATCATCTTCCTGTTAGTATCATTTTAGGCAACCATGAATCAAAATGTATCATGATCCTATGAATATACAATATATTTACAAGTATCATGCTGGATACATGAAATAATGATTTATATGTGTCACAGTAGATCTCTGGATACAATTTGTTATCACCAACCAGAATCATGGTACACTAAATGAGTTTTCTTGTACTTCACATAGTGAACAGAGATATACATATCCGCTGACACCACGAACACTTGTAAAGTGGTGGATATGTGAACAGCCGTCAAGTTCAGATACCTTTCTATGTCAATATTTCTGCTCGATGGAACTTTTGTAATCTCTCGGTCACTTCTTCAGCATCAGTCTAATCAGTTCTTCAATTTCATGTGACCATGTTGGTGGTCATCACATGACTATTGTTTTCAATGAAAACTTGTTTTGTACTTCATGTAAACCAAGATGTGTTTCAAATGTTCCTCATTGTTCATACAGACAGGTCTGTGTACAAACATTCTTGTATTGTCTGGCCTGAAATTGTTCAGTTCATCATTGGTGTGTTGATTTTGTTGAAGTATTTTTGTTTTGTTAACGAGTGCTGGAAAATGATAGTTAAGTATGTTGTATGTCAACTCTAGTAGACATTTGCTCCTGTAGAGGGCATCACTGGTGTATTCGAGGTGTATCAGGTGGC
The DNA here is from genome assembly GCA_963662155.1 of Lamellibrachia columna. Classification (NCBI taxonomy): domain Eukaryota; kingdom Metazoa; phylum Annelida; class Polychaeta; order Sabellida; family Siboglinidae; genus Lamellibrachia; species Lamellibrachia columna. The sequence goes on along the minus strand of OY759270.1, from coordinate 6,495,168 downwards.
AGGTGCAGTTTCACTGTTTTTTTCCATGCTGATGAAGGTAACCTATACCAAATGGCGCCATGCATCGAGCCACGAATGATCATTGGCCTAATTTTGAAAGACAATTATTAATGTCCAGTGTTTGGTGGTTGGCTGGATTTTTAACCTCTAAAATCTTGAAAGATGCAACGTCTGGATGCTGATCTTAAATGCACATGGACTGTTTAGAATGACAGTGTGTTGAGGTGGGAGTTCCCAAGTCAAATAGTACTGCGAAAATATATAATTGGTAATTTCACCTGGAGCGAGGGATGTGGTAGGCTGTGAAATGAGGTCGCCTATTGATGATGTTCACAGGAACTAGCTACCGACTTGCTAGTATACACATGAGGCCATTGACTACTGTGTACGTCTCACAGAGTTTGACTCAAGGGGCTCCACCCTAGTGAGTGTACCATATCTGTCCCACAGGAGGTGAATACATCACATATATCTGGGGAAATATCTAAAATAAATGCACCATTGTGTATAAACACACATCATTTTATTGTTCATTGTTTGTATCATAATACACATGTGTAAACAATACCCTTCTTACAACTATGAACACCTCTGGACATAATCATCTTCCTGTTAGTATCATTTTAGGCAACCATGAATCAAAATGTATCATGATCCTATGAATATACAATATATTTACAAGTATCATGCTGGATACATGAAATAATGATCTACATGAGTCACGGTATATTTCTGGACACAATTTGTTATCACCAACCAGAATCATGGTACACTAAATGAGTTGTCTTATACATCACATAGTGAACAGAGATATACATATCCGCTGACACCACGAACACTTGTAAAGTGGTGGATATGTGAACAGCCGTCAAGTTCAGATACCTTTCTATGTCAATATTTCTGCTCGACGGAGCTTTTGTAATCTCTCACTCATTTCTTCAGCGTCAGACTAATCAGTTCTTCAATTTCATGTGACCATGTTGGTGGTCATCACATGACTATTGTTTTACATGAAAGCTTGTTTTGTACTGCACATAAACCAAGATGTGTTTCTAATGTTGCTCATTGTTCATACAGACAGGTCTGTGTACAAACATTCTTGTATTGTCTGGCCTGAAATTGTTCAGTTCATCATTGGTGTGTTGATTTTGTTGAAGTATTTTTGTTTTGTTAACGAGTGCTGGAAAATGATAGTTAAGTATGTTATACGTCATCACTAGTAGACATTTGCTCCTGCAGAGGGAATCACTGGTGTATTCGAGGTGTATCAGGTGGCAGGTGCAGTTTCACTGTTTTTTTTCATGCTGATGAAGGTAACCTATACCAAATGGCGCCATGCAGCGAGCCACGAATGATCATTGGCCTAATTTTGAAAGACAATTATTAATGTCCAGTGTTTGGTGGTTGGCTAAATTTTTAACCTCTAAAATCTTGAAAGATGCAATGTCTGGATGCTGATCTTCAATGCACATGGGCTGTTTAGAATGACAGTGTGTTGAGGTGGGAGTTCCCAAGTCAAATAGTACTGCGAAAATATATAAATGGTAATTTCACCTGGAGCGAGGGATGTGGTAGGCTGTGAAATGAGGTCGCCTATTGATGATGTTCACAGGAACTAGCTACCGACTTGCTAGTATACACATGAGGCCATTGACTACTTTGTACGTCTCACAGAGTTTGACTCAAGGGGCTCCACCCTAGTGAGTGTACCATATCTGTCCCACAGGAGGTGAATACATCACATATATCTGGGGAAATATCTAAAACAAATGCACCATTGTGTATAAACACACATCATTTTATTGTTCATTGTTTGTATCATAATACACATGTGTAAACAATACCCTTCTTACAACTATGAACACCTCTGGACATAATCATCTTCCTGTTAGTATCATTTTAGGCAACCATGAATCAAAATGTATCATGATCCTATGAATATACAATATATTTACAAGTATCATGCTGGATACATGAAATAATGATCTATATGTGTCACAGTAGATCTCTGGATACAATTTGTTATCACCAACCAGAATCATGGTACACTAAATGAGTTTTCTTGTACTTCACATAGTGAACAGAGATATACATATCCGCTGACACCACGAACACTTGTAAAGTGGTGGATATGTGAACAGCCGTCAAGTTCAGATACCTTTCTATGTCAATATTTCTGCTCGATGGAGCTTTTGTAATCTCTCGGTCACTTCTTCAGCATCAGTCTAATCTGTTCTTCAATTTCATGTGACCATGTTGGTGGTCATTACATGACTATTGTTTTCAATGAAAACTTGTTTTGTACTTCACGTAAACCAAGATGTGTTTCAAATGTTCCTCATTGTTCATACAGACAGGTCTGTGTACAAACATTCTTGTATTGTCTGGCCTGAAATTGTTCAGTTCATCATTGGTGTGTTGATTTTGTTGAAGTAATTTTTGTTTTGTTTCCGAGTGCTGGAAAATGATAGTTCAATACGTTGTACGGCAACCCTAGTAGACATTTGCTCCTGTAGAGGGCATCACTGGTGTATTCGAGGTGTATCAGGTGGCAGGTGCAGTTTAACTATTTTTTTTCATGCTGATGAAGGTAACCTATACCAAATGGCGCCATGCAGCGAGCCACGAATAATCATTGGCCTAATTTTGTTAGACAATTATTAATGTCCAGTGTTTGGTGGTTGGCTGGATTTTTAACCTCTAAAATCTTGAAAGATGCAACGTCTGGATGCTGATCTTAAATGCACATGGACTGTTTAGAATGACAGTGTGTTGAGGTGGGAGTTCCCAAGTCAAATAGTACTGCGAAAATATATAAATGGTAATTTCACCTGGAGCGAGGGATGTGGTAGGCTGTGAAATGAGGTCGCCTATTGATGATGTTCACAGGAACTAGCTACCGACTTGCTAGTATACACATGAGGCCATTGACTACTTTGTACGTCTCACAGAGTTTGACTCAAGGGGCTCCACCCTAGTGAGTGTACCATATCTGTCCCACAGGAGGTGAATACATCACATATATCTGGGGAAATATCTAAAACAAATGCACCATTGTGTATAAACACACATCATTTTATTGTTCATTGTTTGTATCATAATACACATGTGTAAACAATACCCTTCTTACAACTATGAACACCTCTGGACATAATCATCTTCCTGTTAGTATCATTTTAGGCAACCATGAATCAAAATGTATCATGATCCTATGAATATACAATATATTTACAAGTATCATGCTGGATACATGAAATAATGATCTATATGTGTCACAGTAGATCTCTGGATACAATTTGTTATCACCAACCAGAATCATGGTACACTAAATGAGTTTTCTTGTACTTCACATAGTGAACAGAGATATACATATCCGCTGACACCACGAACACTTGTAAAGTGGTGGATATGTGAACAGCCGTCAAGTTCAGATACCTTTCTATGTCAATATTTCTGCTCGATGGAGCTTTTGTAATCTCTCGGTCACTTCTTCAGCATCAGTCTAATCTGTTCTTCAATTTCATGTGACCATGTTGGTGGTCATTACATGACTATTGTTTTCAATGAAAACTTGTTTTGTACTTCACGTAAACCAAGATGTGTTTCAAATGTTCCTCATTGTTCATACAGACAGGTCTGTGTACAAACATTCTTGTATTGTCTGGCCTGAAATTGTTCAGTTCATCATTGGTGTGTTGATTTTGTTGAAGTAATTTTTGTTTTGTTTCCGAGTGCTGGAAAATGATAGTTCAATACGTTGTACGGCAACCCTAGTAGACATTTGCTCCTGTAGAGGGCATCACTGGTGTATTCGAGGTGTATCAGGTGGCAGGTGCAGTTTAACTATTTTTTTTCATGCTGATGAAGGTAACCTATACCAAATGGCGCCATGCAGCGAGCCACGAATAATCATTGGCCTAATTTTGTTAGACAATTATTAATGTCCAGTGTTTGGTGGTTGGCTGGATTTTTAACCTCTAAAATCTTGAAAGATGCAACGTCTGGATGCTGATCTTAAATGCACATGGACTGTTTAGAATGACAGTGTGTTGAGGTGGGAGTTCCCAAGTCAAATAGTACTGCGAAAATATATAAATGGTAATTTCACCTGGAGCGAGGGATGTGGTAGGCTGTGAAATGAGGTCGCCTATTGATGATGTTCACAGGAACTAGCTACCGACTTGCTAGTATACACACGAGGCCATTGACTACTGTGTACGTCTCACAGAGTTTGACTCAAGGGGCTCCACCCTAGTGAGTGTACCATATCTGTCCCACAGGAGGTGAATACATCACATATATCTGGGGAAATATCTAAAACAAATGCACCATTGTGTATAAACACACATCATTTTATTGTTCATTGTTTGTATCATAATACACATGTGTAAACAATAACCTACATACAACTATGAACACCTCTGGACATAATCATCTTCCTGTTAGTATCATTTTAGGCAACCATGAATCAAAAGGTATCATGATCCTATGAATATACAATATATTTACAAGTATCATGCTGGATACATGAAATAATGATCTACATGTGTCACGGTATATCTCTGGACACAATTTGTTATCACCAACCAGAATCATGGTACACTAAATGAGTTGTCTTATACATCACATAGTGAACAGAGATATACATATCCGGTGACACCACGAACACTTGTAAAGTGGTGGATATGTGAACAGCCGTCAAGTTCAGATACCTTTCTATGTCAATATTTCTGCTCGACGGAGCTTTTGTAATCTCTCAGTCACTTCTTCAGCGTCAGACTAATCAGTTCTTCAATTTCATGTGACCATGTTGGTGGTCATCACATGACTATTGTTTTCCATGAAAACTTGTTTTGTACTGCACGTAAACCAAGATGTGTTTCTAATGTTGCTCATTGTTCATACAGACAGGTCTGTGTACAAACATTCTTGTATTGTCTGGCCTGAAATTGTTCAGTTCATCATTGGTGTGTTGATTTTGTTAAAGTATTTTTGTTTTGTTAACGAGTGCTGGAAAATGATAGTTAAGTATGTTGTACGGCAACACTAGTAGACATTTGCTCCTGTAGAGTGCATCACTGGTGTATTCGAGGTGTATCAGGTGGCAGGTGCAGTTTCACTATTTTTTTCCATGCTGATGAAGGTAACCTATACCAAATGGCGCCATGCAGCGAGACACGAATGATCATTGGTCTAATTTTGTTAGACAATTATTAATGTCCAGTGTTTGGTGGTTGGCTAAATTTTTAACCTCTAAAATCTTGAAAGATGCAATGTCTGGATGCTGATCTTCAATGCACATGGACTGTTTAGAATGACAGTGTGTTGAGTTGGGAGTTCCCAAGTCAAATAGTACTGCGAAAATATATAATTGGTAATTTCACCTGGAGCTAGGGATGTGGTAGGCTGTGAAATGAGGTCGCCTAGTGATGATGTTCACAGGAACAAGCTACCGACTTGCTAGTATACACACGAGGCCATTGACTTCTTTGTACGTCACACAGAGTTTGAATCAAGGGGTTCCACCTTAGTGAGTGTAAATGTCTGTCCCACAGGAGGTGAATACCTAACATATATCTGGGGAAATATATAAAACAAATGCACATTTGTGTATATAAACATACATCATTTTATTGTTCATTGTTTATATCATAATACATATGTGTAAACAATAACCTACTTACAACTATGAACACCTCTGGACATAATCATCTTCCTGTTAGTATCATTTTAGGCAACCATGAATCAAAAGGTATCATGATCCTATGAATATACAATATATTTACAAGTATCATGCTGGATATATGAAATAATGATCTATATGTGTCACAGTAGATCTCTGGATACAATTTGTTATCACCAACCAGAATCATGGTACACTAAATGAGTTTTCTTGTACATCACATAGTGAACAGAGATATACATATCCGCTGACACCACGAACACTTGTAAAGTGGTGGATATGTGAACAGCCGTCAAGTTCAGATACCTTTCTATGTCAATATTTCTGCTCGACGGAGCTTTTTTAATCTCTCAGTCACTTCTTCAGCATCAGACTAATCAGTTCTTCAATTTCATGTGACCATGTTGGTGGTCATCACATGACTATTGTTTTCCATGAAAACGTGTTTTGTACTGCACGTAAACCAAGATTTGTTTCTAATGTTGCTCATTGTTCATACAGACAGGTCTGTGTACAAACATTCTTGTATTGTCTGGCCTGAAATTGTTCAGTTTATAATTTTTGTGTTGATTTTGTTGAAGTATTTTTGTTTTGCTGGAAAATGATAGTTCAGTATTTTGTACAGCAACACTAGTAGACATTTGCTCCTGTAGAGGGCACCACTGGTGTATTCGAGGTGTATCAGGTGGCAGGTGCAGTTTCACTGTTTTTTTTCATGCTGATGAATGTAACCTATACCAAATGGCGCCATGCAGCGAACCACGGATGATCATTGGCCTAATTTTGTTAGACAATTATTAAAGTCCAGTGTTTGGTGGTTGGCGGTGAAATGAGGTCGCCTAGTGATGATGTTCACAGGAACAAGCTACCGACTTGCTGGTATACCCACGGAGCCATTGACTACTTTGTACGTCACACAGAGTTTGACTCAAAGGGTTCCACCCTAGTGAGTGTAGCATGTCTGTCCCACAGGAGGTGAATACCTAACATTTATCTGGGGAAATATATCAAATAAATGCACAATTGTGTATAAACATACATCATTTTATTGTTCATTGTTTGTATCATAATACACATGTGTAAACAATACCCTTCTTACAACTATGAACACCTCTGGACATAATCATCTTCCTGTTAGTATCATTTTAGGCAACCATGAATCAAAAGGTATCATGATCATATGAATATACAATATATTTACAAGTATCATGCTGGATACATGAAATAATGATCTATATGTGTCACAGTAGATCTCTGGATACAATTTGTTATCACCAACCAGAATCATGGTACACTAAATGAGTTTTCTTGTACATCACATAGTGAACAAAGATATACATATCCGCTGACACCACGAACACTTGTAAAGTGGTGGATATGTAAACAGCCGTCAAGTTCAGATACCTTTCTATGTCAATATTTCTGCTCGACGGAGCTTTTGTAATCTCTCAGTCACTTCTTCAACATCAGTCTAATCTGTTCTTCAATTTCATGTGACCATGTTGGTGGTCATCACATGACTTATGTTTTCTATGAAAACTTGTTTTGTACTGCACGTAAACCAACATGTGTTTCTAATGTTCCTCATTGTTCATACGGACAGGTCTGTGTACAAACATTCTTGTATTGTCTGGCCTGAAATTGTTCAGTTCATCATTGGTGTGTTGATTTTGGTGAAGTATTTTTGTTTTGTTTCCGAGTGCTGGAAAATGATAGTTCAGTATGTTGTACGGCAATACTAGTAGACATTTGCTCCTGTAGAGGGCAACACTGGTGTATTCGAGGTGTATCAGGTGGCAGGTGCAGTTTCACTGTTTTTTTTCCATGCTGATGAAGGTATCCTATACCAAATGGCGCCATGCATCGAGCCACGAATAATCATTGGCCTAATTTTGTTAGACAATTATTAATGTCCAGTGTTTGGTGGTTGGCTGAATTTTTAATCTCTAAAATCTTGAAAGATGCAACGTCTGGATGCTGATCTTAAATGCACATGGACTGTTTAGAATGATAGTGTGTTGAGGTGGGAGTTCCCAAGTCAAATAGTACTGCGGAAATATATAATTGGTAATTTCACCTGGAGCGAGGGATGTGGTAGGCTGTGAAATGAGGTCGCCTAGTGATGATGTTCACAGGAACTAGCTACCGACTTGCTAGTATACACACAAGGCCATTGACTACTGTGTACGTCCCACAGAGTTTGACTCAAGGGGCTCCACCCTAGTGAGTGTACCATATCTGTCATACAGGAGGTGAATACATCACATATATCTGGGGAAATATCTAAAACAAATGCACCATTGTGTATAAACACACATAATTTTATTGTTCATTGTTTGTATCATAATAAACATGTGTAAACAATAACCTACATACAACTATGAACACCTCTGGACATAATCATCTTCCTGTTAGTATCATTTTAGGCAACCATGAATCAAAAGGTATCATGATCCTATGAATATACAATATATTTACAAGTATCATGCTGGATACATGAAATAATGATCTATATGTGTCACAATAGATTTCTGGATACAATTTGTTATCACCAACCAGAATCATGGTACACTAAATGAGTTGTCTTGTACTTCACATAGTGAACAGAGATATACATATCCGCGGACACCACGAACACTTGTAAAGTGGTGGATATGTGAACAGCCGTCAAGTTCAGATACCTTTCTATGTCAATATTTCTGCTCGACGGAGCTTTTGTAATCTCTCAGTCACTTCTTCAGCGTCAGACTAATCTGTTCTTCAATTTCATGTGACCATGTTGGTGGTCATCACATGACTAATGTTTTCTATGAAAACTTGTTTTGTACTGCACGTAAACCAACATGTGTTTCTAATGTTCCTCATTGTTCATACAGACAGTTCTGTGTACAAACATTCTTGTTTTGTCTGGCCTGAAATTGTTCAATTTATCATTGGTGTGTTGATTTTGTTGAAGTATTTTTGTTTTGTTTCCAAGTGCTGGAAAATGATAGTTCAGTATGTTGTACGTCAACACTAGTAGACATTTGCTCCTGTAGAGGGCATCACTTGTGTATTCGAGGTGTATCAGGTGGCAGGTGCAGTTTCACTGTTTTTTTCCATGCTGATGAAGGTAACTTATACCAAATGGCGCCATGCAGCGAGCCACGAATGATCATTGGCCTAATTTTGTTAGACAATTATTAATTTCCAGTGTTTGGTGGTTGGCTAAATTTTTAACCTCTAAAATCTTGAAAGATGCAATACCCACGAGGCCATTGACTACTTTGTACGTCACACAGTGTTTGACTCAAGGGGCTCCACTCTAGTGAGTGTAGCATGTCTGTCCCACACGAGGTGAATACCTAACATATATCTGGGGAAATATCTAAAACATATGCACGATTGTGTATAAACACACATCATTTTATTGCCCATTGTTTGTGTCATAATACACATGTGTAAACAATAACCTACTTACAACTATGAACACCTCTGGACATAATCATCTTCCTGTTAGTGTCATTTTAGGCAACCATGAATCAAAAGGTATCATGATCCTATGAATATACAATATATTTACAAGTATCATGCTGGATACATGAAATAATGATTTATATGTGTCACGGTAGATCTCTGGATACAATTTGTTATCTCCAACCAGAATCATGGTACACTTCTGTAAATGAACGAAATTAGTTGTCTTTTACATCACATAGTGAACAGAGATATACATATGCACTGATATCACGTACACTTGTAAATGTTGTTTATTATATTTTATATACATGTCGTGATCATTTATATAAATAAATCAGATTGACTATAATGCTGACTAGTATTCACAGGTGTATCATAATACACATGTGTAAACAATAACCTACATACAACTAGCAACACCTCTGGGCATAATCATCTTCATGTTAGTATCATTTTAGGCAACCATGAATCAAAAGGTATCATGATCCTATGAATGTACAATATATTTACAAGTATCATGCTGGATACATTCACAGGTGTATCATAATACATTTGTGTAAACAATAATCTACATACAACTATCACAGTACACTTCTCGACATATCCATCATGTCATGAAATGTGTCACTGTAGACCTTGTTAACACGGCCACTCCAAAGTGAAATCACTACTGCAAACATAAAATATAAACACATCTTGAGTAATTAAATATATTCTATGAAACTTGATTCTTTTCATAAAAAAAGTTATTAACACAGCATATTTTATGTGTTGTTTTTAGGGAGCATTTCTCAAAACTCATACAAATTTGGAGGTCAAAGGGTATAGATATAAAGACCAACAAGAATTTGTAAAAGGAATGTTATAACTTTGCTTCTCTATTGCTCAGAAACATGGAAAACAACCAAACAAATAGAACCGAAACTAGCAAGTTTCCAGACCAGATGCTTGCGCAGACTTCTAAACATTAGATGGAACAAATTTATAATCAACGAGGAATTTAAGTACCTATATGCTAAGCCAATCAAGTCAACAATATTGAAAAGAAGATGGAGATATTTGGACCATATCCTTAGAATGCCACCAATGAGAACCAAAACAGACGTGGTACTGGAGACCATCTGAAAGGGGAAACGAGGAAAACCAAAGGAAGACTTTGAAAGAAAGTGAAGATAGAGATGGATGCATCTCTGCCTTGTGTACCTGATAGTGCCCTGCCCATGGGCTGGGCCTCTAAAAAACTTTTGCCGGCCGGGCAGGGCCTACATATTGCAGGCCCGGGTCGGGCCTGAAAAAATATTAAACACGGCTTGGGCCGGGCCTGGACCTAATAAAAATATTAATACTAACCCATATTTTTAATATTAATAAAAACTGATTATAAATTGCATTTCCGGTTAATGAATGTTTAAAATTATTTCTTTAGTATTGCATAGTTGCAAATTGAGACCTTGCATGGAATCATGAATGACACTAGTGCTTTATATATTGGAATGTAGTTTAACCTCTTTTCAACAATGGGACTATAATTTTAATACTGTGGATTCTTTTAATAGAGACGTCATACAATAGCAATGCATAGTATTGCATACAAAGTACACACAGTACATATTACTCAGAGGTGTCATCTCTGAGAGATTTTTATGCGGGACACAGTGCGCTAACGAAATTCACCGCCTCACTCACTAAAAAATTGTGCGACTAAAATGCAATATTGACCCGACAGCAAACATACCTAATATGTAAACAATAACAACTCGTATGTCGGCATTCAGTGAAATATTTATTTCTTGACAATGTTGCAGTGTTCCTGATTGTATGAGGACACAGCTTTGCGTGCTGACTCCAGCACCTTCGCCCTGGGGGCAAAGACAGAGGGGCGCACATCAGTGTTCATCTTAACAGATAGCAGAGCACATGTTGTTCCCTGCGCTAACTCACTCCGAAAGTCAGTTTCGATTTTGCGGACCATGCTGAATGCCCTCTCGCTTCCAGCGAGAGGGCATTCAGCAAGCATTACCTTCGCAAGGAGAGCAAACCTCGCTGTGCCACTCCCGTCCCGCCGCTCAGACATGTCTCCCCAGAAGGCATCCAGTCGGGTCTCGTCACGAACATAGGTGGGCAGGGTGCGATCATCATCCAACTGGTAGGCTGTGAACTCGAGTCGAAGTGCATCACGCATTCTTCACCTTGCCGGCCTTCTCCACATCTGCGTGGCTGTTAAAGTACGCTTTTAGTGCTGGCCACTGTTCGATGTAGCGGCTCACTGCCCAGTGTAGAGAGAGCCAGTGAGTCAAACAGAACTTCACCACTTTTTGCAATGTGACGCCAGTGAACTCTTGGAATTCCTCGAACTCCCCCTTCCTTTTCACACTACAACAGAAAAACATATCGCATGGAGCGGTCAATACATTGTCCCATTATAAGCAGTGTCGTGCGAAGGAAAAGTAAAAAAATGCTAGTGTTTCAATTTTTATTTACTACGAACACGATTATTAAGTGAACAAGTTATATAGCGCACAATGTGACAGGAAATCACGCTATGGGCTGTTCCACTTGAGACGGTACTTTTAAATTAGAATACTGCTAAGATGTAAGTGTAGTACACAGCTGGCAGGCCACGTTACCTCAGTTCGAAGTGATAGTACACGTTGATCATCAGATTGGTGACCGACAAAGGCAGAGCTTTGACACCTTCGCCGATGCAGAGGGCCTGTTGGTGACAGATGCACCCCAAGTCGATGATATCTGGCTGCACCTGACGAATGCAGGATAGTACGCTGTTCTTGTTGCCCACCATCACTGCAGCGGTGTCACTGTTGAATCCAACACAGTTCCTCCATGGCACATCTCGCTTTCTGAAACAGTAAAACTACATTTTGCAGCGCTCATATGCTGAAAAAAACTTAAATTCTCAACACTTTATCTCATACCCACCAATTCCCGGCACGTGAGAGGCGCTGAGCAGGACTTACAACGCTCTTAAATGAGCCCAGTTTTGCGGGCCTGGATTCTAATTGCGGGCTGGGCTCAAATTATAGGCCCGTGCAGGGCACTAGTGGCAGTGCCTGATGGCAAAGGGAGGGAGTAAGAAAGATGTATTTATTAAACAATGTCAGTTTTGAGACAGTCCCCTATTTAAAGTTGTCCTTTGTTTTGATAATTGCTCTGTTGTTACAATATATTCTATGAAACTCAATTCATTTCATAACATTGTTATTGAAATATATATTTATTTTAATAGTTATATTATACTAAATATGACATAGTCACTTGTTGGTTCGATTAGTTTAGTTACCCACCACATGATTAAAATTAGTCAAGGATCAATGTAGATTGGACATCAGGAAGCACTCGTTCTCACAGAGGACAATAAATGAATGGAACAAATTGTCTACAGATTGTGTAACTGCTAGCAGCGTGAATATGTTTAAAAACAGGGTTGACACATATCTCAGGAGGGCGGGTTATAAGTAGATGAACATTGTTGGACTCTCGATTGTGGTTGGATTCCACTTGCCATCTGGGCCTTTGGCTTGGATGGCAAATCTTGTTAAATCTTGTTAAATGATGGCAGCACCCAGGATAATGTAATGTAATTTAGAGAATATAGTTAGTGAACTATTATTGCTATGATTATTTGTCCTGTAATTAGTTGTATTTACTGTATAGGTAGTTGGTTTTATTACTAATAATTCAGTTGTTTAAACATAAATTTTACCCTAGAGACAGGTCACCTGTTGTCAGTGGAAGGGACAGTTGCATCCACTGGGTCTGTGCCATAGAGTTACATCATTCATTATTCCCCTATAGAGGGACAAGCCAGCTGGCTGCCATGAAGCAGGCATGGACCACTGGCCGGTATTTCATTGCATGGCAGAAACAGTTGCATCCACTAGCATGACACATAGGGTAGTACTGTTTATAGTGTGAACATAACATGTTATAAATAGTTGTTTAACATATGTAAGTAAGTAAATTTATTTCCTCCTCATCATCATGTACAATATAACGCAAACAAAAGCAATGAAAATGAGGTGGCTACCAGAGAAGTATAGTAGCCAGTGATGATGACACCAGGAACCAATTAACTTGAAGATTTGTCATTGTCATTTGTTCTTAATGGGGCATGGCCACCAGATTGATAAGTCATTTGGGTGAGGGTGGTCCCAGCAGTTGTGCTATAAGTGTGGGCAGTTGGGTTAGTGTTAGCAGTAGTCAGTGTTAAACTCTCCAAGACATTTGGAGACATGCTTGGACAACGAATATGGTTATTTCCCGTGTGGCTTACAGCTGTACGCATCGACAGAAGACAGGATCTAACATCTCTTTTTACAGGTGAGAATCCTCAATTGTACAAAAATAGTTTAGTTGACTGTCAGCATGAACATGCATTAGTACCATTAATTTGGAAGCATAACAGTTTTAGACGACATTGCATTTGGGACATATGTACAAATTTAAAGTAAATTACTTAAGTGTGATGAATCCCTTAACAACAAATTATTTAATAGCCATGTTATTATATAGACCTAGTATGACACATTTTATACCAAAATATTTAATGAGCAGCGTATGGCAGTGGTCCCACCTCTTCCACCTCCCACCAATTTTACGACCAGGACAACTTCATGTCCCCCTCATTAATGGGATGATATTCTGATTGTTATTGCTAAAGATGATTGCCATATGCAGATTCCCAGATGTAAAGAAAAGGCCAGAACATCGAGCAGCATGGATGCAGGCAATCAGGAGGAAAGACTGGACACCAACAAGCAACAGTTATCTTTGTAGGAGAAGTGTTTTGTGGTTCATCCCAACAAGATTGGAAGATGACTCTATGACTGGGCAGTTCCCTCCATTTTCAACTTCCCTTCCCACCTGCAACCAAAACAACAACAGAAAGCGAGAAAGGCGACAAAGCGCCCTGCTGAGACATCTGTAGGCAGTAATGTGGTGGAACGTCATGATGTTCCAAATCGTACCAAAGTGGCTCGCAGATTAAGTACAGAACAAGACTAGCCATTATCTTCAAAGATGGTTGAGAAAATACAGAGGATCAATACGTATTGCAATATATTGTGGTTGTTTTGGTTACGATATAAGATGGCTTAATCTGTTGTTATATTTTCTTTTAACATGCCTCACTGATATTTATATTAAAATATGCCTGCCCTAACAAGACAAATCATCCAGTCATACCTTACAGTGAAGATGAAGATATATGCACAAAGACACACCAAGATTATTGCACACATGAAGACCCTAGAGACCTGTGCTTTGAGCAGTGTCCAAAACTTGTTTGTAAACAACAGTGCAATTACAGCTAGGCTAGTCAGGCAATGACAGCTAGGCTAGTCAGGCAATGCCTTAGGCTTAGGCAATACACATGTGAAATAGACAACATCGTTGACTGTTGAGTTTATGCTGTTAGGGGTTTATACATGTAGAGTACTAGTTTTGCATTAATTCCTTGGCTCCACTAGTCCACATATGTGGACATGTCATTTTTATTTTGGTAAATATTTTATTCTGAGTACTATGACCAAGAGTCCACATCAGTGGACATACGAGTGCTGCTCTCTAGTGAATATTGGTGCAACTGCAAGCTGTTTTCTATTTATATCATCTACGCAAATATGGCCGACGCAAGTACAAGTAGAGCAAGTGCACCCGACCAACAATCTAATTTATATTAATGTCATCTACTTATTGATTATACACATTTACCATAACATACTTATGTTTCATTTAGTCCAAAAATATATTGCCAATCGCCTAAGGTAGCTGAAAGCATAACTTCTTAATGTATGTGTCAACATATGTGGACACCGGGTCTTGATTACTGTAACTAAGGGTGAGCGATAATAGGGCAGTTACACTGGTATGTGCTTATTTTGTTTGATTTTTAGCACCTATATGTAATAAATATGGCCACAGGCTATGGATGTGACTATTAGTGAGCATCAGTTGCAGTATGGCAATGGCTGCCTCCGCATGATTATAATAATAATTTAATTACTACTACTGACCCAATCCCCAGGCCTATTATCCTTGAAATGTGTTGTCATGAAACTAGACACTTGTATAGCTGCGAGAATTGGATCGAACATTTTATTTAGAAATCATCGTGCGAGCAGTAGCGTAGTCTCTATCATCCAGGCTGGTGCTCCTAATAATCATGCACTCGATATATATATATAGCCTATGTGGTGTTACGCGTTATAATATCACATCCCCCTTCTTTAAAAAAACGAAATATCTAATATACTAGAGGCTGCTCATAAAAGAAACGATAACGTAAACTGTAACGACTAACTACAATGTCTGTGTAACATTGGAACAACTATGCTACTATTATGAACGCAATTACAAGTCCAAACGCTGGGGGCGCTTCACTCGTCTTCCAGATCTGGTGTATTCTTCAGACTCGGGAAGCTGGAATCGGACTGACTTCTTCACAGGCGGTGGGTCATCACGCAGAGGTGTTATTACTCGCGTTTCGTCTCTTCGCGTCAAGTCGTCACTTTGTAGATCGTCGTCAGGTTGGTCAGACTCTCGGTGGAACGAGTGACGTTCGGTCGTCTCACGGACGTGAAGACGATTGCGTCTGAGTACGTTGCCTGATGGGGTCAGAATATTATACGACCGCGGGTGTCTGTCGGTGGATATCACCCTGGCAGGGTGCCAGATGTCCGTTTGGACATCTCTCACGCGGACGTCTTGTCCTGGGATCAGCGGAATGAGTGGTCGCGTAGCTCGCTTGTCGTGATTGGCTCGCTGAATCTCTTGCCTTTGTGCAAGGCGACTGCTGATTTCATCCCTCGACCAATGTTCATTCCTGATGATCACGGGTAGGTTCGATTTGTACTTGCGGGCATTCAGCATCTCTGCGGGTGACGGCAAGTGGCTGTCAAGTGGCTGGTTCTCTGGCCATCCATTGATGATGATTGCCTTCAATGCGCACAGCTCTTCATCTGTTCGGGTAGCTTCTCGAACCGCCTCCAGCTTCTTCGTGGAGAACTGGACAAACGAAACTTGAACATCCAGCTCTATCTGCTTCGCCTCGGCTGACGACTGTCGTGACATGGTGTCAGCCAATGCTATGTTCTTTCCTGGTATGTAGTGAAGTTTGAAGTCATACGGCTGGACGCGTAGTAGCATGCGTTGTAACCTCTGTGGCGCAGCAGCCAGATTCTTTAGGTGAATCATTTCCAGCGGTTTGTGATCTGACTCGACTGTGAAATGTTTCCCATATACGTATGTATGAAATCTTTCGCATCCGAAAACGACAGCCAACATCTCGCGTTCAATATTGGCGTAACGGCGTTCACAATCAGTCAATGACTTCGATGCGAATGCGATCGGGCGACCCCCCTGCATCAGGACTGCGCCGAGACCCCGGCTCGAGGCATCGACCTGGACCACGGTGTCCATCTTCGGGTCAAAATGACTCAATGTTACTTCTTCGCAGATCAGTTGCTTTGTCTTCTGAAACGCGTCTTCATGCGATGGCGACCACGCAAACTCTACATCCTTCTTGAGTAGGTCTCTCAGTGTCGCTGTGTGGTGAGATAGGTGTGGTATGAACGGTGACATGTACGTTGCCACACCTAGGAATTCTTGCAACTGCGTAGTATCTCTGGGCGTCTCGAGTCGCTTGATGGCATTTACCTTGCTTGGGTCCGGTCGCACACCTGTCACATCAAACACGAGGCCGAAGAAGTGGATGCTAGGCTGATGAATGTCACACTTATCTACGTTAAACACCAGCCCGTGTTTCCTTGCCACTTTCATGACGTTGTGGAGATTCCGGTCGTGCTCGACATCGTCTCTGCCAAAGACTGCAACGTCATCTGCCATACCCATTGTTCCTGGGCATTGCTCCAGAATGTTGTCCATTCTCTCTTGAAAAACGTCTTGACTCAAGTTAAGCCCGAATGGTAGCCTCTCAAAGCGAAATCGTCCGAACGGGCTGTTGAAGGTAGTCTTGCGACTCGACTCATCGTCCAATGAGATGGACCAGTGCCCATGGCGCGCATCTAGTTTGGAGAAAACCTTTGCACCTGCGAGCTTGTACGTCACTTCGTCGAGTGTGGGTGTTTTGTAATGCGGTCGTTTCACCGCCTCATTCAGATCCTTGGGATCTAGGCAGATCCGCAGCTTGCCAGAAGATTTCTGGCTGTACACAATGCTGGACACCCAGTCTGTAGGTTCGGTCACTCTCGTTATGACCTTCATCTTCACCATAGCGTCCAGCTCTGACTTGATCTCGTCCCGCATATGGATAGGGCACTTTCGCGGAGCATGAACAACTGGTGCGACATTTGGATCTGTCGTGATGTGGAACTTTCCTTGAAAATTTCCGATGCCTTCAAATCTGTCAGGATAGCACTGAAGTAGATCCTCCTTCGTCTTGATTGGCATGTCAATTGGCTCGTCTCTCGTGATTTCACAGTGCATGGTGATGAGCTGCAAGGCCCGACAAGATGGCAGTCCGACAATGGCTGGTCCCGGTGTATCGGCGACGTAGAACTCAGTGTCATGGCTGACCTCATTATGTTTGCACGGCAACATCAGTGTCCCGTACTGTTTGATTCGCTCGCCATTGTACGCCATCAGCACTGTTGTAGACTCTTGTAGTCCTCTTCTTGATGGGTAACCTCCAGCGCCAAGATTCTCTGGGTACATCCGTCGATACATTCTGAGTGGAAGGACATTCCCCTGGGCCCCAGTATCGACTTTCACCTTTAGTGTCGCATGTTTCACGCCCAGTTGTATGTCAAGCGACGCGTAGACCTCGCTTCGTGTGTCATTCTCCGCATCAACATTGTCGAATACGAGCTTCTCAAAACCTTGTTCCAGGCATGCCTCCCTTTCGACGTTGTGCACTGTCGCTGAGCGATCAGTACCTCGGCTTGGCGACTTGTGTCGTGACTTTGACCTCTGTCGGGAGTGGTCCACGTGCCCACGTGGCGCTGGTCGTCCACGACCACGTGATTCAGCTCTTTCGCGTCCCCACTCTGCCGCTCTGCACATTACCTTCCAGTGGTTCAAGCGACCACAAGCGACACACTTGCTGCCGTATGCAGGACAGCTATTTATTCCAGCATGGTGAGTCCCTCCGCAGTACTTACACGTACGACGACTGCCAGAGTACTCGCGTTGCTGACGTTTATTATGATGCCTGTCGTGTTGAACCGGGTGGATGCTGGTTTCTCCGCTGAACAATTGCATGTCAGTGACTGTGGCCTCGAATGTACGTACGATGTCTAACGCGCCATCCAAGGTCAAGGTTGCATCCCGTCCCAAAGCTTCTCCTGCATTTTGCTGTGTCGTATTCCAATGATCAATTGCTCGACGAGACGTTCATCTGTCTCAATAACATCTCTGAAGTTGCACTTTTTAGCCTGAAGCTTGCATCGCATCATATACTCGTCTACCGATTCACCAGCAGATTGTCGGTATTTCTGGAGATGGAATCGACTCAGTCTGTAGTTCGTCTTTGGCTCTAAGAATTTCTTAAAACAGTCCCACAGGACGCCAGTAGTTAGTAGAGGTTTTTGGGACCTCAAATTTTGCGTAAAGTCACGTGACCCAAACATCA
Organism: Lamellibrachia columna; assembly: GCA_963662155.1. NCBI lineage: Eukaryota > Metazoa > Annelida > Polychaeta > Sabellida > Siboglinidae > Lamellibrachia > Lamellibrachia columna. Next base: position 6,476,419 of record OY759270.1, on the reverse strand, counting down.
AAGGCAAAACACCCTAATATCGCCCACCGCTAATGAGTGCGCGCAGCCAATCAGAGCGCATCAGAGCGCCCCCTGGCGGTGGTAGCCGAGCGTGCGTGACGTAAGCGCCCCTAGCGACTGGAGGAGGAACGAACATGGACCTAGTTACGTTTACCAAAGGGTCTTTAACCTAATAAGGAGACGAACACAATCGTACGGTGCACACGTATTTTATTGAATACAACAAAGCGGCAGCAGTACAAACGAGGCGATCGTATGCGATTGGATACAACGAGTCGGGTATGATGAAGATGAAGGCGAGGCGACTTGCGAATGGTGACCATCGCGCCAGAGGTCGCGAACTTACGGGTGTCTCCACCGCGCCAGAGGTTCGAGGGCGAGCTTACGGGTGGAGCGACCACCGCGCCAGAGGCTCAGTATGATACGCGATAGTACGGTATACCCTTTTTTAGCAGCTTAATCCAATCGAACACGCGACAATCGTTAGCGACCAGATCGGTGTGGAAAGCGTTGACGAAAGTTCTCATAGGAGCGCCGTTACAACGAAGCATGATATAAGTGACGCAATATTGTCCGCAAACGTTAGACACCCCACTCTGAAGTCTCTTGCTATTATGAGTCCACTCGGAACAGTGTTTGTTCAAGAAGGTGCGGAACGCCGCGTGGCGAGGCGGCAGACCGTACGAACAGAAGTATTCGCCGCGCCCGTCGGAGGACAGGTACAGCGCTATCCAATGTTCGCCCGGTTCGTCGCCGTCGTCGGTGTTGCACACGAAGGCGATCGGCAAAGCGTCAATTGTTGCAGGCAGTCCATCTCGGGGTACGACGCCGCCAAAGACGGACGCGGTGTTCGGATCCATCGCCAGTAGACGGGCGATCTGCAGGGTGTCCATCTCAGTAGTCGTAGATGACGTTGCGGTTCTTGTCTATTTCCAGCACGGACTCGAATTCGGCGTAGGCGACGACGTTCACGGTGGTCCGAAGCGCTTCTCGGAAATGAAATTCTAAGCGCAGGTTGCCCTTTTGTACCAGATTAAAGCAGGGACCGTCGCACTGGTCGGGGGTAAGGTCGAAACAGAAGAAGGTGTAGCCGTCTCGGTACTCGTCGCGAGTCACACCGTTCCCCTCGTCCTGCCATATCTTGCTGGTCGAGGTGAACATGCTCGCGTAGCTCCTGGCGAAGAGGTTTTCAGCGAAGTTGGGCTGGAAGGGTTTGGCGGGTATCTGACGACCGTCCACGTACACGGAGACGAAGCTGATGGCGTTGTTCTTGGCGTGAAATGGGTTTGTGGCGTACGTGCCGTTGTAGGCGTCGTTGTCGATGCAGCACAGTACGAGACGTTTCGGCAGGGAGCCGAGGAACAGGTTCTCGTGGGTGTGCGACAGAGCGCCCGTGGGAATGGAGTACACCTTGCATTCGACGGGTCGTAACGCATACTTGACCGTGGTCCGATCGAGAGCCATGATGTGAGCCTTCTGCACGGCTGGATTGATGGTGGCCTTCTTCACGAACAAGGACGCGTTGACGACGACTATCTTGTACTCGTTCGCTCCACCGGCTATCAGCGCAAACGCGGGCGTGCTGCGCACCAGTCGCAACTTGACGTCGACACCGTTGATCAGGAATTTATCCTGGAGAAACATATCCACGTGGAGACGACCTATCATGTCGACCACGCTACTGCCGGCTATGTAGTCTCGTCGAGCCACGAACCCGGGGTTAGGATCGGGTCCGGCGGCTAGCTCGGAGGCGTGCATGCGACTAGCCTTGTCCTTGTACCACAGCTGATTCGTCAGCTGCATCGACTTGGCATCGAATCCGTAACTCAGCAGCGTCTCTATGTAGGATCGATACGGGTACGAGTTGGAGGCCGAAGAGGTCACGAGCGTGTCTTTCAGAGAGAGGTCGATGTGGCTGAACAGCGAATGCAAGAAGTTGTTCACCGGTCCCACGGGGTCGCCCACATCGAGAGGGCTACCGTCGGCGCGCGTCACCTTCACCTGCAAGTGGAGCATCGTGTTGGCGAGATCTATGTAATCGTCTCCCGATCCGGGGATGAAGAATTCGATCGGTCCTCCAGAGTCCAGAGAGGCCGTGGGTTGATGTTCCACCACATGACTGTCGGCGATGCAGTTCTGAGTGGGGGGTACGGTAAAGAGATCCAGCTCGGTCTTGACTCCCTCGCACGACTGTCTATGCACGAACGCCATCTCTGTTGTCGAATATGTCGGCCACGCGTTTCTGGGACGTCCGTTTCTTGCGGCGTCTCTTTACTGCAGTGACGGTCGGCCTTGCGGCCGCTCGTTTTATACGTTTACCAGGGGGGTTCCGAATACTGCTGAGCACGGCATCGGTGACGCGTCGTTTGGCAGCCGTTTTTATGTTCTGTCCTGATAAGACGTCGTCGGCTATGCGAACGCCGGTCTTCAACGCTCCCTTGCCCAACGCCACGGCACCTCTCTTGAAGAGCGGCATGACGCTGCGCAACAGACTGCCGAACAGACTGCCCAGTCCGTGACCTCGCTGGTATTGCGCACCGGCGAAGTAGGGCAGCGCACCGCCAGCCTGGCGTGCGTAATAATCGTTGTAATTCATCAGAACAGTCCGGACCTGCGTCGACGAAAATGAAGCGTCACCGTCACTCTACCGTATTCGAATGGCACGCGCCGACCCATGTCGTCCCTTATATCCACCTCGATCGAATCGAAGTGCGAGTACAACAGAGGCACGTAGTGCACGTTAGTGAAACGAGCGGACACCCTGTCACCGTTACGTCCGCTAATCGGAAGGGGTCGCAACAGAGGTGCGAGAGTGTCACCCACTATGCGAGACTCCACGATGTTCGTGTAGACGTATAGGGTGTCGAACCCCTGTGTCAAGTTCACCACATCTTCGGCCTCGAAGTGGAAGGGATACGACGAGTCGGAAGGGCGGGAGTCCATGGTGGTGGAGGATGACGCCGTAGCCGAGTCGCTGGCTACGGGTTTACGGAATCCTAACATGGACGCCGTCGTGGGGTGCGGTATGGTGAACAGGGTGTTCGCTGTCATGTGTAACGTCATTTTCTGAGTGACGGAACTATAGCTCATTTGCGCCTGCGTAGTCGACGTCCTCAGAGTGTACAGTCCCTTGTTGACGTGATACATCAATGTTAACGGATCGTCGTAATACCCACACGACAACTGCGTACGTCGGTACGTGTGCGGAGCATCGACCGGGTTGAGGAATAACCAGGCATCGTTCTCTGTGACGTTGTACCAAGTGTGCGGATACTGGACTTCAGCCAATCCACACTCCCACTCGCCGGTAAGATCTATGCGTTGAGGTAAGTGCGTGACGTAATGGGTCAAGGTGTTGTCGGGTGCATCTCCATGGAAGCGTTGCTGGGCAGCGTCATGTAGAAATCAGTCGCCATTGCGTCTCAACGTGGGATTGGGCAGTAGGTAACCCAACGAACTACTCAACAGAGCCGTCCACAGATTAGAATCGCCGCGACCTGTCGTCAGGTTGTAAATGCTGATCAGAATGACCGTGTACAGGACGACGACCTGACACAGAAACACGATCTCCTCTTTGGGACACGCGGTACCGAAAATATGCCAGGGAGTGCTGTCTGGCTCGTTCGGTGCAGCGTCAGTACAATCCTCGTGTTCGTCCACCTCCGTCTCCTCCTCGTCTATGGTGGTGAGGCAGGTCGGTGGTGGTGGTGTCGCGTCGTGTGTCATTCCTCGAATGCAGTGTCGTCATGTGCGCGGCTAGGCTTTATAGTTGACGAGTCCCTTGGCATCGATCCAGCTGTTGAAGTAGGAGGAATGGCCGAACCATTTCACCAAAGCTTCCTTACGTTTACCAACCGTACGGCGTTTCAGTACCGCTTCAACACGGTACACTTTATCAAAGGGTACCGTCACCTTCTGCAGCTCCAGTTCGTAGAAGGTACCCTCCAGCACTTCGCCGAGATCGTCCCGCAAGCGATACACGGGTGGGTCGGAGGGGTGAACCTCGTGTACCGTGAACAACTCTTCGCTCCAGTTCGTCTCGTAGCCCTTTTCGAACGTGCGTTTGTACTTGCTGACACGCACGCGATCCGACACGCGCAACTTGGGCACGCCCTTACCATCGTGACCGTACAGACGTTGCCACACCTGTTCTTGGTTCTGTGCATTCACCTGTGACGGCGCCATACCGATCATGCGGTGGCGGGCATTGTTATACGATCGCATCAAGTCCGGAAGGATGTCGACGTACCGCCACGTCTGGTGTTTCGTGAAGTAGCGCCACATGCGCGTCTTCAACGTTCGGTTGAACCGTTCCACGACGGCTGCCTTCGTCTCCGCGTTGTGCGTGTAGAAGTAATGGATGTCGTAACGCTTCAATAGCGCCCGAACGGATTTGTTCCGAAATTCTCTGCCTTTATCCGTCTGCAAGGTCTGGGGGCAAACGTCGACGAACGTGGATTGCAGCGCTTTTACCAACGACGCCGCGGACTTGTTCTTCATGGGAACACACCAGGCCACTTTCGAGAAGACGTCGATCATCGTGAGGAGAAAGGCCATACCGTCGTTGACGTCTTTGACCTTCGTCATGTCTACGAGATCGGCCTGCCACTGCTGATGCATACCACCCACGATGACGCGTCGTCTCCTGAAATGACGTCTCGCTGGTTTGTGTAAGGTGTAGGCGTCCTGTGCCGACAACCATGACGTGACGGCCTTCTGTGGCAGGCGCGTGACGCGTCGCAAGCCAGCGACGCCGCCATAACTGCCTACCTTCGTGGGATCGAAGTAGACCTCGCTCAAGGAGCGTTCTCCCCTCTGAGCCATCAAAAGAGGTGGAGGATCGATGTGTTGACGGGGGCGGTGCCGTTGACTCCGGAGTCCCACTGTTGACGAATGACGAGGAGCACGCCGACGTGTAATAGAACACACACTATGGCACCCACAATGACAGCGGTGGAACAACAACGGTCTAGCGGAGTAACCATAGTCGGAATAACACCTGTTGTATAAGAACGCCGGCTGCAACGTCTCCCAGCAAGGTAAGTCCTTCGAACAATAGTGCAGCGACGATGGATCGGTACGCGTCCTGTGGATCGATGAGCATGACTGCTACGGATACGCGTCGTACCACCTTATACGGTGTTCCATCCAGCCAATGACGACGAAGCCTTGCGTGATGCGGGGGGAGGGTGGGTGGGTGGACAAGGATTGGTCCATTCGACGAGCGAGGGGGGTTCGAATAACGCCTGTTGCATAAAACTTTGGAGTATACCGTGAGCCATCATGTAAAGTCCACTGATAAATATAGCACCGACGACGGAACGGTAAACGAGGTCCTGTGGATCGGGCGACATGACGAACACTGTGCTACGGACACGCATCGTACCATCCTATAGGTTGTCCCAACCAGCCAATGACGTCAAAGCCTTGCGTCTTTCGGGGGGTGGGGTGGGCATGGTATGTTCCATTCGACGACTCTGACGGGCGAGGGGTGTCCAACTTAGCGATCTTCGTGCACTACCTGATGCAGCACGCGGAGTAGGACTGGATCGACGAGAGGGAGTGATCGATGGCTCCGGACGTATGTAGGCTCTTCTGGCGACGTTACCGACCAACGTCATGGGTAGGTTGATGGCACGGAGTTGTCGTGCGAATGGCTGCCAACCCGTCGGAGCGGTCTTGCTCTTACGCAACAGGTCGTTAACGAGATCCACCACGTTACTTCCGACAACCGGCACGCCCTCGTGTATCAGTTCACCGCGAGCGGTCCACGTGATGTCTTTCTTGAGATGCTCCATCAAACGGCTGGCTTTGGCCTGCATGGTCCTGGGTACGGTGGCCAAGACGGTGGCCTCCAGTCCGCTAATAGGAGCGCGGACTGCACCCTCCGACCCCGACTCCGACGCCACCTCCGACTCGTTCACCGTGACCACGCGTAGCGGTTCCTTGATGCGTTTAGTGGCCAAGACGTTGTACCGCTGCAACACCTGATTATACAGGGTCACCTTGGTCCCGTCGTCTAGGTCATTTCTATCTAGGATGGTCTTCATCTCGTCATCGAGGGCTTGCACCTTCTTGCCTAAGGTGTCGGTCGCGGGTGGGGGTGGGGGTGACCGAAGCGTGTCCAACAGGCGCGGGTCCACCAAGGCCATCTTGCGTGCGTGTTCCATGTATCTACCGTTGGGTCAGCACCTGTTGGAGCAAGGGTATCAAGACCGAACTTGCCAACGGTGCTAGGAAGGTCGATAGGAAACCGCCGCTCTGGCCCGCGCCAACCTGCGGTTGCAGCAAGATGCGTCTTCTTCTGGCAGCGAGCGTTCGTCTATTAGCCAACTCGCGTAACTTCGTCCTGTATTTATGCAATCGTCGCCTCTGTAAAGCGGTCAATGGAATGTTTTTTGTTAGTATGTTGTAGGCACACTCGGCTAGTGCACACAGCAGATCGGCGTCGGCGTTGGCGATGATGGCCTTTTTAATTTTGTTGTTCTTGACTCTGGCCAGAGCCTGTATGCACACGATGTGTCTCTTCACCAGGGTAGACATGATGCGAATGAAGAGACTATCCACACACTCGGTCGTTTTATACCTTCGGTAGGTACACGTACTGAACACCGTCGTCTGGAAAGATGGCCGTGCGCAGACGCATGTCCTCGGGCGTGTCCTGTTTGAGATCGACCAATAGATAACCGTACGGTACCGCCGTGGCGTCTTTAAACGCCTCTTGCACGAACTTGCCGCGTCCCGGATACATCTGCCGCGCCAAGGTCGCCATCTGCGATGCGTCACGTGGATTCTTGAACACCACCATGTACTGCGAATTCAGACTGATGGTGCGACTCTCTTTGTTTTTAGGGAACAGGTTCTGTACGAGATACAGCACGGACGTGTTCCTGTGGTGACTTTGTTTAGTGAACAAGGTCGTGACCCGTTCGTCCGTTTCTGCCATGAGATCGTCTATGACGATGAAGTTCCTCGTTGTCGGATCGAACATGGCCGCCGTCGGTAACCCTTCCTCGAATCGCACGTGACCCAAGTTCGTCGTTGCGTAAGCCTCTTGCCATTCTCCGTAACACCACGTTATTTGTTCGGGCGGTGGATCGATCATCGCAGCGGCGTGACGCAACATACGCGTCACGAAAGTACTCTTGCCGCACCCCGTCGGTCCGGCGACGATGCACGTGAAGGGGTGTTTCCATCGTGCATCCATGATTGCGTATGAAACGAGTGCAGCGTGCATCGCCTTTTCTACACGTCCACCGGACCCGTGGTCACCCCATCCTCGTGCACCACGCGTTTGGCGTAAAAGAAGGTGAGTGCATCCCGTGCCTGCACGTACGTCATCACGGTAGATTTATGCACCCGGAAACCACGGTTCGATCCACCTCCGCTCCGACGATTGGTGAGCACCGCCAGGAACGCGTCCTTGTCGATGGTGTTGTGCCGTTTGCTCAGTCCTTTGGTGCTGTACTTGTCGGTGGCTCCGAAACAATAGTACGTCTTGCTACACAACCCCACGAACCCGGCACCGGACCACTCGACCTTGAACAGACCCGGTGTCCTCTTGTCGAACGCTCGTCGCGCCTTACAGCACGCCTCGTCTCCGACCCACGGTCGATTGGCGAGACGACAGCGCACGTAGTCGTTCCGATGGTCGTCGCAACATTCGGACGGGAGCCATTCGGAACGATGTCGGAAATAATGTTCTCGTAGTTCCGGGGTCACGAGGTCGTCGACGGACTCGCCGGCCAAGGCTAAATAGGCACTATCTGTATCCATCTCGCAGTACTCGAACAGAGGGCGCTCCACGTATCTGATGATGAAGTCGTAATAGAACTGCAACATGCGCATCTTGGCGTACTGCAGAACGAAGAATCCCACGTGTACGGGTAGGGTGTACTTGACGGTTTTCTTGTTCAACTCTATCTCGTACGCATCGTCGACGACGATCTCGAGTTGTCGGAACCGTTTATCGTTGACCAGGAGCGATGCCGCCTTCTCCGTGCAGTAGCTGACGTCACGATGTCGGTCAACGTTGGTGATGGTCTTTCCGTAGCCCGAGTTCCCCAACAACTTCATGGTGTCCGCGATGATGGTCTTGTCTTGGTGAACGTCGCCCTCGCGTCGGGCCTTGGACACTGCATCGCCGAACCGCCGGAAACACGGAATAGGATCGTATTCGATGACCTGGTACACGTGCAGTACCTCGAGACCGTGGTCCAGATACCATCGCAGCAGTGGCGTTGCGAGCAGTATCTTATCGCCGCAATAACTACCCACGAGCATGCGTCGCGGAGTCTTCATGATGTCGTGTTCTTCGGCGTATCGGCGCATGAACGGACCGAGATCCTCGCGTATCAGACTGATGTTCTTGAACACGGGCTGCATCTCGGCAAAGTGCGCGCGCAATTCTTCCGGTACGCGTATGTCGCACTCGATCATGCCGAACACGGTTCCTGCACGCACTCCGTTCAGGATCTGTTGTGACGTCATCGTCCATCGCACGTGTCGACGTCGGGGAAATGCTGCATCCACACACTTGCGTACGGCCGGGGTTCGTCTCATCTCTTTCCACTCGCATTCCCACAACTCGACGACTGTGACAAAGTGTCGTAGGTAGGCGGTGGTCTTTCGGGTCGTGGCGAGCAGTTCCGCCATTGGTCTCCCGTTGACGGCGTTCACCTCGTCACGGTTGCACGAGCAACCGTGAAAAAAGCACCCTTGGAACTGATAAGCAGTCTTCGTCTCGCTACACCATCCGTCCACCCGATGTTTGCCTATTCTCTTCTCTCGTCCGTTGATCTGATGTCGTATGGGACGTCCCGTGCGTTCGGATTCCCACGTCAACCATTCTCCAGCCATCTGTCCGTACAGCTGTGCCGATTCGGGGGCGGAAGTCCTTCTCTGCTCGTCGTCGCGTGTACCATCCCATAGGCATGTCTTGCATGAGCGACCACAGGTACAGTGCGTTCGCATCGTATCCGACGATCGCTCGACAAGGACGAGCCGCCTCTCCGTACTCGTTCTGACGTAGCGTGGTGACCCCTTTCTCGTGATAGCGATGAAAGATGATCGAAGGCCCGCCTACAATGTTCTCTTTAACGAGGTCGTGCAGGTCTTTATTCTTCTCGTTGAAGATGGTAAAGTAGGTCTTCTCTGGAAGGTCGTTGAACAGGTACAGCAGGGTCAGACCAGGTACGCTGATACCTTGCTTGAACATGTCTATTCCCCGTTGTCGATAGAACGCGAACTGTCTGTCGATGGCCTGTAGAAAGGGAACCACGTCCCTGTTGTTGTACCAGACGAGAAAGTCGCGCAACGTCGTCATGCCATTGACGCGCCAGGCCTCCTGACAACTGGCGTAATCCTCGTCTGAAATACCTTCGTTCTTCAGTCGACTGAAGAAGGCCTCTTTCGGTGGAAGTGCGGTGTCGTCGAGTCTCTCCAGACGGTCCATGTACTCGTACGGGAAATGACCTTTCGTCACCTCGCATCCGTACGCTTTCAGATACTTGTCGTAGCTGAACCCGGGGGCTATGTAGTTGATCATGTCTAGGAATTTCAGCTGATCCGTCGAAAGACACATGAAAGTGTTGTTGCGTTTGATGACGAACATTGACCCGACGCCGTCGTTCTCGTCTTTCTTGTTGCCCTCTTGCTCCCTCTCGTCCTCGTCCTCGGCCTCGTCTTGTTCCACGGTCTTTGAAGTCGTCAGGAAGTACGGTATGAGGAACTGTTTGATGGCATTGAGATCATACTTCCCCGAATTGAACCCGATGACAGGTAACTGACGCATCCATCCATACAGTTGTCCCATCAGCGTTTTGTACGGATTGGTTGTCGGTCGAGCTTTCTTCTCGGTAGCCTCCCGTGCAGCTGCCTCTCGTGCAGCCTCCTCCCGTGCGTCCCATTTCGTCAGCTCTTCTGCGAGTTGTTCCAATACATGATCGTATGAGTCTTTGATCTTGTCGTACGCGGCCTCACTCATCGATTGCAGGATAGTCATCATGGTGCTCACCAACTTGTTGGTGTCTCCGTCCGTGACGATGCATGTCACCTGTTCGTGTCCGGGTACGTTGGATGCCACGCTGACGCTCAGCGGGACGTGACGCGCAACCCAGTGAACCTGGGCACTGTCAGACGGAAGGTGTTCGGTGTCGAACCAACACTCGAAGTCGAAGGTGGCTCGGTACGGATAGTACTGCAACGCTTCGGCCACTCGGATGTTCTCGTCTGCCAGACGTTCGAACACCGACGGAGTCGAATGGTACACGCCACCAGGATAGACTCGGCGCACACCCCCCGTACACGTGCTCTCGTGGTTGCGTAGATGCCATGCGTCTTTCCACAAACAGTCCCCACACTTCCGACATCTGTACGAGTGACAGTACTTGCGTCTATCCTGGATGAGGGAAAAATGCGTCCCGTGAAGATTGAGGTAGAGTGTGTCAGGGTACTTACATACCGAGCGACGAACGAGTTCTGCAGTTGGCTTTCCATCTTCTCCATCCGGTTTTACGAGACTGTACACGCACACATTCGTTTGGAACGTGGTCTCGACACGATAGAGGTCGTCCATCGTGACCCCGGCAAATGCTTTCATGGGTACGCCGTCTTGGACGTAAGTCTCGTACAGCGTCTTAACAGCTGGTTCCAATCGACGACTTTCACATCCTCGATGCAGGGCCAGACATCGGAAGAGACACAGGTTGTCACTGTACCTCTTGGCATGGATGGGTTCCGTTTCCAATCCGATGACGGCTTTGTTCCTCTTGATGTAGACGGAAGGTCGGTCATTCCTACACATCCTATCGGGTGTTCGATGATGCGATTGACGAAAAATGTGACATTGGTCACGAGTTCGCACACCCACGCCGAATCCGGTCTTTGATTGATGGCCCATTGCAAGACGTCGGTTTCTCGGATGCGTTCGAGGAACTTATCAAAGTCCTTGCTGTTGGTGATGAGACTGGGCTCGTCCAGGTAGCGTCCACAGCAGTTGCACGAGGGATGGTAGTACTTGTATTGACCCGTGTTCTTGTTCCTCAGAATGAACCCGTAACTGAGGTTAATCTTGAAAGCGTTGGTCTGTTCCTGGAACACGTTCTTCAACGGCGTCTCTAGAACGGTCATGTCCAGAGTCGTTAATCTGTAATCGTACCTGCACTGGAGAGGACCTCTCGTTACACGTGTCCGTATGGTCGACCAGTGCGCTCGTACGACATCTAACAGTTCCGTCGACAGGTTGTCGGCGAAGGGGAGTCGAGCAGGTGGGTCTATGGGGTCTGCATCGGTAACGAGTGGATGGTTGGGTGTGGTGTCTTCCCTGATTGATCTCTTCGGCGATGGTGGCTTCGTGACGTCGTCGTCGGTACACGCTATTCGTGCGTGTCTGGTCAGGTCATAGCGTCTATTGAACTTCTTTCCACATTTCGCACATGTGTACACTGTGGTCTGTTTTCTATTACTTCTACTGCTGCTGCTGCTGCTGCTACTGCTAAGACGACATACGGACCTCACATGTTGTTGCAGATCGTCCCATATCTCAAACGTTGCTTCGCATTTACACGAATATTTCGTTCGCTTTGCCTGGTCGCTAGGTGGCACCTCTATTGACACCTCTAATGGCTGCGCCACCGAATACGTGTGTTCAGTCACTGCCGGTGTCGCATGACTCGCTAGGTGGCGTTTTAGCGTTGCATACGTGTCGAGCACCAGTCCGCAGTGACGACATTGGTGACGTTTCATGCTGCTCTACGTGTCTACAACTGAGAGAGAGAGAGCGGTCCTTAGTACAGCTATATAGTACGTGTGGTGGTGGTGGTGGTGGTGGTGGTGGTGGTGGTGGTGGTGGTTGGTGAAGGGTGTATGACCTAAGGTGTGATCCTGTGGTATTGGCTACTGTGTGTCCGACTATCGATGGCTACGGGTTCTCTTTCAACACCACTGACAACACGTTTCATTCTTTGTATGACGTTTTATTGAGTATATACTGACATAGACATATACATAATATACATATACATATATATACACGGTTAGACTTATATAATTACTATGACGACTTTAAGGTTTGTGGGATTGTTACATCCGCGACAGTGACCTCTAGCTTACGATCGGTTATCGATACGCCAGTGGCTAGTTCCATGGTTATTAACTTGTGGGCTTTTACACCACGACAGAGGTTACGTACAATGATGATGATGAATACTATATAAGTCTGTAGGTATATATATATATATATATATATATATATATATATAGACATTACTCTATGTCATGCAACTACAATCATACAATAAAAGAGAGAGCGACTAACTACTGTTATTCCGTTGCAAACGGTGCTTCTTAAAATGCGGGGGTTTCAATCATAAAATCAACAATTATCTGTAGTAATCTATGTAATGCGCGTGTCCTCTCGGCTCGTGCTAGTACGGGTGCCTCCTCCTCCTCTTTCACCTCCTCCTTCACCTCCTCCTACATAAAGAAATAGACCTATTGTTCATCGTGTGTCGATATGATATATTCTAGTAGTAGCACTATTAATTCACGGCTTGCTCGCCTACGCGCTTCAATCGGTAGCACAGGTACGTCATCATCATCCTACAGAACAAATTAAAAGATACTCATATTTCACTCCATATTACTTAATACTACCTACTAACTCGGTTATGTTTACTAATAATAATATTCTGTTGACGCCGTCATATACGTGGCGTTCAATACTCCAGATCGCTTCCGAATGCTGGCTGGGAGTACGGGTGCCTCGTCGTACACTTCAATCTACATAACAACAACAACAACAACAATACTACTACTACTACCAATGTTCATATACCGTGGTTATAAGTGCATACAAACTACCTACTGCATACTACCTAACTAACTCACTCCCGCCTACTGTTCATCACATACTACTGTTCACCGTGGTTGACGGATAGCACAACGCACATATTTCATTAATATTTCTTGGTACGGTGCCGACAGCACCGTGACTGCCATTGATCGGCACACGTCCACAGTTACTTCTTCTACCGTCGATGGGGCGGATTTCCGCCACTGGTGCGCTATTAAGTATGCTATGTGCGTTTGCATTGCGAGAAAACACACCTTTCTCGGATCTTCTTCTTCTTCTGTGGTCGACGGCTTCGGGTCCTCGATGGTCGTCGTCGTCGACGGCTTCGGGTCCTCGATGGTCGTCTTCGTCGACGGCTTCGGGTCCTCGATGGTCGACGTCGACTGACTGATCATCATCGGGTGTGTTTTAGTGTTTTGATCCGGTATCCGGATGTGTTCGCCGTCTGCTGTCTCAACGACGGTTTCATCCGGGAAGACATACAGTGTAGTTGGTGCTGGCGTTGGTGTCATGTCTTCGTGTGTGCTTTGCGTCAGTGGTGGTGGCGATGCAGGACTAAATGTAAAATTGTCATCGTTCTCTTTCTCGTACGCGGGGGATGAGGCGATAGCATCCTCATCCACATCGTCGTAGTAATGAGGGGGGGTGTTGATGGTCCACCCATCGTCCACCTCCGAGTCCGAGTCCGACAACAACTCCACCGGTCCCCACGGTAGCACCGCCTCCTGGTTTGCTGGTGGCGAGTCGCAGTAGTAGTCCTGCGATGATGTCGGTGTGACGCGTTGCCCCGTGCACCGGTGCTTCACCACCACCACTCTGGTGTCGCCATCTGCTGGGGTTGGTTTATGTCTTTTCCGCGATGGCGTCACCTCATCCTCGTCATCGGCGTCATACAGGTCCGTCAGCTGTCGTTTGTACGCTCTCTGCAGCTGCGTCAGACCCATCTATTGAACAGAAAGAACTAGTCACATTCGGCATATTCATCCGCGTCGCCCTGTATATCGTTGTATCTTTCGTACATACTCTTTCTAACCAATTCTGTCACTTGGTTACGCCATGTCATATTCCCACACGTTGCGATGACATCTATAGATAACCACCGCAAGACGTGCATGACCATGCTGGACGATGGTACGAAACGATCCTTATCGTCATTTAAATTCATTATGCGTTCCACCTCGTCACTGGCATATCGCACGCTGGCGACCTCTAGTGTCTTATAGAAAATATTTTCATTCGTCATGGCTTCGGCTCGATCCCGTATCCTATCTAAACCACTCACCGTGGCCTCCATATCATCGCTACTGCTAATGCTATCCTCCCCCTCGTCATCTGATATTATAATTAATGATGGCGGTGAACAGCTGTCCGCAGAGGAGGAGAATAGTATCTCCGAACTATTAGCATGTAACCAGTCCATTACCTTAGAGTGGCTCTCAACGTCGATGACGTCACTACTGCTTCCGGTAGCAACTGCAGTAGCTACAGCAGCGACGGTAGCGACAGCCTGTCAACAGAATGATTCACACTGTGACTACTTCCAAGTCTGACACCGTGTAATTTACATACTGTCCCGCCTCGCGTTTCCGAATGGTCACCATGACTTGGGCCCCCCGCAAAATGTCCAGTGCTGCATACCGCTCGGCATCTGTCTTCATGGTCATGTATTCGTTAGCCGTGAATCCCAACACCTGGACAGCCTTGACATTAAATAACGTTGCCCACACTTCACTGCCGATGGCGTCTTGTAGGAGGATACGCATAGCGAACTGATACACTACACCACGCTGCCATCGATGGATAGGACACACAAAGCCATTGTTTTCAGGACTCACACGTTTGTTACACTGCTGACATGATGGATATACTATATATTTATCTTGAACAGCACATTGTACTATGGTTAACGGCCGTCTAAATATATAAGTACCGTTACATACCTCCTTCTCGAGTTGGCTGACTGACATCATCTCGGCTTGTTGAGCGGCCATTTCGTTCTCTGCTGATGCTGGTAGTAAGTATCGACGTGTGCTGTGGATCGGAGTGCGGTTGTGTGCCTCGTTCACTCTGCGGTGGGTTTATATACACCTCCCACTGTCTATGGCGCGCTGTCTTATCACCAACCCTTGGTCGAGCGCGTGATGCTGATGCTGGATGTCTGCTATCTCGTTGTACTCTGTTCATCGGTCTTGTGATCGTCTGGCGGGAGTATTGCGCAATCGAATGACCTCGCGTACTCGCATTAATATATGCCCTAGCATGTTCTGACCGGCTTGACCACTGTATGTCAGTGCGCCCCAGTATCCTTCCCGACTCTTGACCCATTCATTCAACTGGGAATACCCAGTGTCTAACAGTCGTTTACGTAGGGTTGGTTCGCGATATTTAACAGCAACTAACGCATACATTAGTGAATATCGTTGTTGGTTCCATTCTGCGCGTAACTGTTCCTTTTCTCGTATGCTCTTGCTGAGGTGTTTCGCCTGTAGACCCGTGCGCGTGGACAGCATTTTTTCTGCAGTCTGCATGTCGCCATGATGCATGCATTTCCGCCATTGGTAGGCACTTTCGACACTGGTAAATTGTCTATTCCACACGTGTATCCTGCACGCGTAGAAATTGGACAGATGATGTTTACCGCCTCTAAACTTTATAGGACGGTTCATGGTGACTTTATGACGTTAAAATGTACAGTTACTGTCTTAACTACACGCCGTTCTAGCACTGTCGAGTACATAACCCCCACTTTTTCCTTGCGTGATGGATGCCCGGTGTCGGTAAGCTGACAGTTGCCGGCCGCTTACCTGTTTTCTGATTAGTGTGGTATTGTTCCGAGGCTGACGTCAGTTGTCTGGCTTATTTCTAGCATGCTATATAAGTCGGCTGAGATCGTCGTGTCGTCATCACAACCGCCATTGCCTTCGACGCCGACAACCTTCAGTTCACCATGCCTGTGCTTCAAGTCCGCGACTTTGCAAATTTTTTGGTTATTATGGAAGTGCTCCCTCTAATGCGTAGTGTGTGAGTATGTCTTTTATTTATTTATTTATTTATTACTATTATACTTTCATAGCTCTACATAGTTCTACATAGCTCATACCTGTTTTTCAATTTACATACTGTTCTATCGTTCCTGTGTATACATGTCTCGCTAAGTGTTCGTCGAGTCCACGTTCCAAGTTCCATTTGTAGCGGCTTGCCTAGCGATAACGTCTACCAGTCGATCGGTTTCGTATTACCTATCTCTCTCTCGTTGCTTGGTTACGTCTGTTATATATAGATGCCTATGCATGTTCTCACTCTGATTGTGTCCTTTACTTACAGCATACCTCGATTTTACTGGGCGTGCGTGCTCATGGAGCTGTTGGACGTCACCGTACAGCGCCGGAGCTGTCAAGCGGTCGTGCTCTTTCGGGAGGACCTGTACGCCAGCGATCTCGTAACCGCATTCGCCGACCATGTCAGCCGTTGGCGACACGTAATGTCGGACATCTGCTTCCATTACGGCCCTGGCTTTCGCGTCCCCCCGACCACGCAGGAGTCGTGGGACGACGATGAAGACGACCTCGCCAACGACGCCGACGCCGATTTCCGTGCCGCTTTCCGTGCCCATATGACACGTTGGGAGCTTGTCATGAATCAATTGCTCCTAATACACGCCCCATCACCCACACCTATTCTCCGTCGACTTCACCTAGGTCCCATCGATCACCAGGCACTGTTCCGTCGCCGTAGATCGGTACCCCTTCGAATAGCGTTAGCACGCAGGATGACTAATCGTTGCGTGCGCCGATCGCTATTGCACGCGTTCAACACCACTCCATGAACACTTCTCCCCACGAACATTTATTATTATTATTATTATTATTATTATTATATCTAATATCGTTTACTTTCTATTGTACTTGTGATTTTTCATGTATTAAATTTTGCATCATCTTATATTCACGTCTTGTATTGCATTCTTGTTCCAACTGCGTGTTGGCATATTATATTTTACACATAGTCCATTTTCGTCCTGCTACATTTTATTTAACGAACGGTCCGATTTCCGTCGTCCAGCGGTTATATTGTAGCCATGCATGTCGGCTACTTATTAACTATTACACATTCGCCTTATCTTTATCGGTTTTAATTTTATCACGTCTTATGTTCACTCCATATAACCGGCTATAACACGACTCGGTCCCACATCAATGTCGTCACTGCAACATAGTTGCTGTTTATCACTGATTAGCTCAGCTAACTTGCTACATTGTATAGATTAGCGTCCTTTGATCTCGCGCTATGGCTCACAGCTGGATAAACGCTTCGGCTTACAGTTAACTCCAGTCGTTCGGACGTCCAGTTGACATTAGCTAGCCACTCGGACTGGTCACTCCGTCAGGGTCAAGGTCACGGTCACGTGTTTACGTGGGTGAGTGGGTGGGTGGGTGGTGGGTGGGTGATATTACGTGTATTTTCTTTGTTCCTATGTCCACCATCGATGACTACTGGTCAATGTTCGTTCCTCCTCCAGTCGCTAGGGGCGCTTACGTCACGCACGCTCGGCTACCACCGCCAGGGGGCGCTCTGATTGGCTGCGCGCACTCATTAGCGGTGGGCGATATTAGGGTGTTTTGCCTTTGATGTTTGGGTCACGTGACTTTACGCAAAATTTGAGGTCCCAAAAACCTCTACTAACTACTGACGCCCAGTTTCTTCCTGTCGGCTGGTGCCATGTCCCATGTGTTATATACTCTTAGGCCTTCCTGCCCAACCCATAGCAGAACATGATATGTGACTTTCTCTTCCTCACTTTTTCCTGCTAAGGGCCCGCTGAAGATCAACTCACAGTACTGTTTGAAACTGGTGAAAGCGGTTGGCAGATCTGAACTAGACCAGTCCATGCGTGGCGGGTCGATACCCGTTAAGTCACCCATTATCGCTCACGCGCTTGCATATATCGCGGTGATGAAATGTAGTGTTAGTCCAATGCAATAGCCTTATGCTTCGGCTTCATATGCATACAAAAGATCAGGGACATCAATTCTGTTCGTGGGCTTGGGAAGTGAAATCATTCATTCAGTTAGGGCAGTTTCACTTGACTTAACTGCACTGTTGACATCTTTCCGCGTGAAATCGATCGGTGACGTCAGCCCTCGGCGCCCGCGTCACTCGAAAATTCCGCGTAAAACAAAAACTCAAAGTCTCTTTTTCCGATCGAAGTTGATTCTCTAGCGTGTCCTATTAATGTCAGTTCTTTAGACGGGGTAATCGTTCACCGCCGCTGCCACCATGAAATGTGTTGTCATGAAACTAGACACTTGTATAGCTGCGAGAATTGGATCGAACATTTTATTTAGAAATCATCGTGCGAGCAGTAGCGTAGTCTCTATCATCCAGGCTGGTGCTCCTAATAATCATGCACTCGATATATATATATAGCCTATGTGGTGTTACGCGTTATAATATCACAATCCTTATGTCTAATTTACAAAATCGAATGTATTAGTATAGTATTTAATTGACTAAGTAAAAATAATATTTTAGTATAGTATGTAATTGATTAAGTAGTTTTTATTTGTATAGAAGGTATTAATACTTTGCCCACATTTTTAATAAGCACATGTATCCTTCTTTCACTTCAGAGATATCATGCCGCCGACGACTAAATGCAGAACACATTCTTGCTATGATGGAAGATTCTGACATGGACTTGTGAGATAGTGAAGACGACAACGGTGCGATTCGTGGTGGCAGCAGTGAGAGTGATAGCAACAATGATACCGTCATCAATGGCGATTACACAGAAGAGGAAGCCGTGATGCCACAACCTCCTAAGCGAAGAACCATGTGGAAGAAGACGACAACATTCATCCCGGTAGTTGTGCCGGCGCCACTGCAGAAAGACGTATCGACTGAACAAAATCAGTGGGCACCACTGGATTATTTCAACAACTATCTTGATGACGCCACTTACCAACATATGTCAGATATGACCAATCGTCATTTCATGCAAACAACGGGAAGGAATCTGCAGACGTCTCCGACTGAGATGAAGAAGTTCATCGGTGTTTCCATCATGACGGGGTGCATCAGTATGAAGAGAGTGCGGATGTATTCGCAGCGAACAACACGCATACCTGTTATTGCTGATTGCATGCACCGTGACCGTTTCTCCAAGTTACGGAACCATGCCACTGTTGTCGACAACAATGCGTTCACAGATGAACAAAAGGCAGCTGATCGTCTGTTGAAAGTGTGTCCGTTTGTTAACCGCATCCAGCATGCTTGCATAGGACTGCCACGTGAAGCCAATGTGTCCATCGACGACCAGATGATTTCGTTTACGGGCCGCTGTCCTGCTCATCAGTATGTGCCACGGAAGCCAAACCCCACAGGGCTGAAGAACTTTGTTCTGGCTGCGGCATCTGACCTTGTTCTAGATTTCGAACTGTACCAAGGAGCTGGGACGTTCGACCAGTACGAGTTGAACGGAACGAAAGCTGGTCAAGGAATCGGTGCAGTGCTGAGACTCACCGAAACACTAACGAACGGACACCGACTGTTTTTTTATCGCTTCTTCACGACGCCTCCGTTGATCACACACATGTCAGGGCGAGGCATCTACATGACAGGAACAACAACAAAACGAAATCTGCCAGTGACCTTCATGACCGACGCTGCAATGGGAAAGAAGGGGCACGGTACATCAGAGCAGTTTGATTGTGGAATTTCCGATGTCTCCTTTGTCAAATGGTTTGACAATAAACCGATCTTGATGGCATCATCCATTTATGGTTTAGAGCCAGAGGATGACTGTCAGCGTTGGTCCAAGGAAGACAAGGTGCATGTTGTGGTGCGTCGTCCAGCCGTCGTTGCCATGTACAACAAGAGCATGGGTGTAGTCGATCTGTGTGATCGGGTGATATCATACCACAAGATGGTACTCAAGTTAGATCAGGAGTGTAAATTGTGCAATGACTGAGAAACTTGGTTTTGTATCATTTTAGTACAGTTAAGTTTAGTTGATCAGTTTAGTTAGTAAGCTGTAATAAATGCAATTTTATCTTACAAACTTGCCTTACTCTATTCTTAATTTAGGCATAAGCTTGCCACCTGCAGCCTACATATTATTATTGTTATCTAACAGTCACATTAGTGAGACATGTATTTTAACCAATTGACATTGTACATTTATTACACTCAATAACTGAAGTTATTTAGTAGATGCTGGTATGACATATGACGAAGACTGGGTGCTGTACAGTATAGCGGTCAGACCACTGTAGAGAATTGCATTGGTGGCCATGTTAACGTTTTGTCTGATTATATAAGAAAACGTGACCATCAAAAATTCTTACAATTTTTCACCACAACTGCCATCATCTCATTGACATGCTGACAAAATGTTTTCAAAATCACATACCTCCAGCTCTTTTAAAACGCCCCGACGTGCGATGCCCATCAATTTTGAAAAAAATAGCAATGTATTCATGTGCCCACGTGGCCCAAAGCAGAAAAATTCCCTGCTCAACTGCACGTATGTCACATCATGTGAATTGTTTTAATTCACATATCGCAATTTAATACGCCCTACATACAGGAAGGTAAACGGTGGTCTTACCCCTATAAACACCGCGCCTCCTGTGGGTTCTTGCCGTGAAACAATATGGATATCACTGGCCCATGCTTGCATCGCTGTATCGTGTGTCAAATGATAAGGGCTCAGCGGTCTTGTTTTACTAACGGGTGTTCTATTTATGTCTGTGGTCTGTGCCCGGCTTTCATACTGCTGTCCGGGTCGCGAGCAATCAGGTACAGCGTCCGTGTCATACTGCTCCACCCAGTACTACTTCTGGGGTCATGCCTCAGTTAGACTTCCTGGTGGGTTACACCGAATGTAGGGCATAGTAAGTTTGGATATAGGATGTTTAAAAATATAAAGATCTAGCATAAGTGCATTTGCGCAGGGACATTACCCGGTTTGCTGGTGGAAGCTGTTGAGAGTGAAATGGTGGATTTTTAGATGATATATATATATATATATATATATATATACATATAATTATATAAAAGTAACTTTTTGTTATTCAAGTTTATTTATTTCTTAATTAGTATGTTTTATTATTAATATTATATATATATATATATATATATAATTAACTTTTTGTTATTCAAGTTTATTTATTTCATAATTATTATTTTTTATTTTATAATTATCATTTCAATACTTGCACCTGTGTGTGTGCGTGTGCGTGAAACCTGTGATTTCTGTATTTATTGTACAATGTTAATGTATGCGCAAATACGAAAAGGCTGAATTCTTCAAACCAAAATGAATAAAACTAATATTCTGACAACTCTTAGCTTGGTTTTATTCTTTTTATTTTGGCAATTGCCAACAAACCACAAATTCATCATTGATCAACTGAAGAAACATGAATGACATAATATGTCATTCATGTTTCTTTTGTATATATTATATACAAATATACATTGATTTATATTTTTTTTAAATAAATATTTTCAAACTTAAATGTAATTTTAGCAAACGCACATTTTGAACTTAATGCCTACTTTGTCTTAATGCTATGATTACAAATGAAATCAATTATTACATTATTATTATTAACAAGACACGGAAGTGATATAATCTGACAGCAGTTTTCACAAGTCGACATGTAACTAGGTATCTAATTTTGTGTTGGTTCAATAGGAAAATTCAAATCCAATGAACTACTAGCTCACACTGCATGACAAACTACTAGCTCACACTGCATGACAAACTACTAGCTCACACTGCATGACAAACTACTAGCTCACACTGCATGACAAACTACTAGCTCACACTGCATGACAAACTACTAGCTCACACTGCGTGACAAACTACTAGCTCACACTGCGTGACAAACTACTAGCTCACACTGCGTGACAAACTACTAGCTCACACTGCATGACAAACTACTAGCTCACACTGCATGACAAACTACTAGCTCACACTGCATGACAAACTACTAGCTCACACTGCATGACAAACTACTAGCTCACACTGCATGACACACTACTAGCTCACACTGCGTGACAAACCAATCAAGCTCAAACCAAATACTAAGATCAAGCACAATTAAAAGACTAGCAAAGCCTCCAAATTCCTCACCTTGCTTTGTGGTAATTGTTTTCCATATGGCATACAATATAACATTGAAAAACTGAGCCATGTCATTACGTACATCAAATGATCTAAATCAACTCTGCTACGATCTGCTCTAGCTGCTGTGCTCTGCTCGCAATTTACGATTGATTGTGCTCCTTATTAATATGTTCATCTATACTCATTCGATGACTTTCAACTAACAATAATTAATAATGTTACTGTTAAAAGATCGGTAACATTCGACAAATGTCTAGTTGTTATTTAATCTTTATTTTATATTTGTTAAACTATTAATAAAAAACATCACAATGTACGCACGCACGAACGCACGCACACACGCAGTGCCACGCACGCACGAACGCACGCACGAAAAGCAACACTAATAACTACAGCGCATATAAAGCGGGAGCACGACTCTACTACGCATCCTTGTTAATTCTTGCCCTCCTTGTCCGCCTTTAACTTGCCCGCCTTTTAGGGTGCCCCGATAGAGAGTCCAAAACTCATTAACGCCAAAAGATGCAGAAGCGGCGGCAGACCTGTCAAGTATCGTTTGCAGATCAATGTTATCATGAAATCATGTTATTTGGTGTTTAGTTCGTCTGTCTGCAAGATAGCAGTGGATGCGCACGCACGCACGCACGCACGCACGCACGCACGCACGCACGCACGCACGCACGCACGCACGCACGCACGCACGCACGCACGCACGCCTCGTACAACCACTGCTAGAATACACAGCAGTGGTGTGTGATCCCCACCAGCAACATCCTAAATCTTCACTGGAGATGGGGCAACGACGCTCAGCTCGCCGCATCCTTCACGACTTCAGCTCTACCTCTAGTGCCTCTGCATTGGACGCTCAGCTCGCCGCATCCTTCACGACTTCAGCTCTATCTCTAGTGCCTCTGCATTGGACGCTCAGCTCGCCGCATCCTTCACAACATCAGCTCTACCTCTAGTTCCTCTGCATTGGACGCTCAGCTCGCCGCATCCTTCACGACTTCAGCTCTACCTCTAGTTCCTCTGCATTGGACGCTCAGCTCGCCGCATCCTTCACAACATCAGCTCTACCTCTAGTTCCTCTGCATTGGACGCTCAGCTCGCCGCATCCTTCACGACATCAGCTCGCCGCATCCTTCACGACTTCAGCTCTACCTCTAGTGCCTCTGCATTGGACGCTCAGCTCGCCGCATCCTTCACGATTTCAGCTCTACCTCTAGTTCCTCTACATTGGATGCTCAGCTCGCCGCATCCTTCACGACTTCAGCTCTACCTCTAGTGCCTCTGCATTGGATGCTCAGCTCGCCGCATCCTTCACGATTTCAGCTCTACCTCTAGTGCCTCTGCATTGGATGCTCAGCTCGCCGCATCCTTCACAACATCAGCTCTACCTCTAGTGCCTCTGCATTGGACGCTCAGCTCGCCGCATCCTTCACGACTTCAGCTCTACCTCTAGTTCCTCTGCATTGGATGCTCAGCTCGCCGCATCCTTCACAACATCAGCTCGCCGCATCCTTCACGACTTCAGCTCTACCTCTAGTGCCTCTGCATTGGATGCTCAGCTCGCCGCATCCTTCACGACTTCAGCTCTATCTCTAGTGCCTCTGCATTGGACGCTCAGCTCGCCGCATCCTTCACAACATCAGCTCTACCTCTAGTTCCTCTGCATTGGACGCTCAGCTCGCCGCATCCTTCACGACTTCAGCTCTACCTCTAGTTCCTCTGCATTGGACGCTCAGCTCGCCGCATCCTTCACGACTTCAGCTCTACCTCTAGTTCCTCTGCATTGGACGCTCAGCTCGCCGCATCCTTCACAACATCAGCTCTACCTCTAGTTCCTCTGCATTGGACGCTCAGCTCGCCGCATCCTTCACGACATCAGCTCGCCGCATCCTTCACGACTTCAGCTCTACCTCTAGTGCCTCTGCATTGGACGCTCAGCTCGCCGCATCCTTCACGATTTCAGCTCTACCTCTAGTTCCTCTACACTAATAACTACAGCGCATATAAAGCGGGAGCACGACTCTACTACGCATCCTTGTTAATTCTTGCCCTCCTTGTCCGCCTTTAACTTGCCCGCCTTTTAGGGTGCCCCGATAGAGAGTCCAAAACTCATTAACGCCAAAAGATGCAGAAGCGGCGGCAGACCTGTCAAGTATCGTTTGCAGATCAATGTTATCATGAAATCATGTTATTTGGTGTTTAGTTCGTCTGTCTGCAAGATAGCAGTGGATGCGCACGCACGCACGCACGCACGCCTCGTACAACCACTGCTAGAATACACAGCAGTGGTGTGTGATCCCCACCAGCAACATCCTAAATCTTCACTGGAGATGGGGCAACGACGCTCAGCTCGCCGCATCCTTCACGACTTCAGCTCTACCTCTAGTGCCTCTGCATTGGACGCTCAGCTCGCCGCATCCTTCACGACTTCAGCTCTATCTCTAGTGCCTCTGCATTGGACGCTCAGCTCGCCGCATCCTTCACAACATCAGCTCTACCTCTAGTTCCTCTGCATTGGACGCTCAGCTCGCCGCATCCTTCACGACTTCAGCTCTACCTCTAGTTCCTCTGCATTGGACGCTCAGCTCGCCGCATCCTTCACAACATCAGCTCTACCTCTAGTTCCTCTGCATTGGACGCTCAGCTCGCCGCATCCTTCACGACATCAGCTCGCCGCATCCTTCACGACTTCAGCTCTACCTCTAGTGCCTCTGCATTGGACGCTCAGCTCGCCGCATCCTTCACGATTTCAGCTCTACCTCTAGTTCCTCTACATTGGATGCTCAGCTCGCCGCATCCTTCACGACTTCAGCTCTACCTCTAGTGCCTCTGCATTGGATGCTCAGCTCGCCGCATCCTTCACGATTTCAGCTCTACCTCTAGTGCCTCTGCATTGGATGCTCAGCTCGCCGCATCCTTCACAACATCAGCTCTACCTCTAGTGCCTCTGCATTGGACGCTCAGCTCGCCGCATCCTTCACGACTTCAGCTCTACCTCTAGTTCCTCTGCATTGGATGCTCAGCTCGCCGCATCCTTCACAACATCAGCTCGCCGCATCCTTCACGACTTCAGCTCTACCTCTAGCTCTAGTGCCTCTGCATTGGATGCTCAGCTCGCCGCATCCTTCACGACTTCAGCTCTACCTCTAGTGCCTCTGCATTGGACGCTCAGCTCGCCGCATCCTTCACGACTTCAGTTCTACCTCTAGTTCCTCTGCATTGGACGCTCAGCTCGCCGCATCCTTCACGACTTCAGCTCTACCTCTAGTTCCTCTGCATTGGATGCTCAGCTCGCCGCATCCTTCACGACTTCAGCTCTACCTCTAGTGCCTCTGCATTGGACGCTCAGCTCGCCGCATCCTTCACGACTTCAGTTCTACCTCTAGTTCCTCTACATTGGATGCTCAGCTCGCCGCACCCTTCACGACTTCAGCTCTACCTCTAGTTCCTCTGCATTGGATGCTCAGCTCGCCGCATCCTTCACGACTTCAGCTCTACCTCTAGTTCCTCTACATTGGATGCTCAGCTCGCCGCATCCTTCACAACATCAGCTCTACCTCTAGTGACTCTGCATTGGATGCTCAGCTCGCCGCATCCTTCACGACTTCAGCTCTACCTCTAGTTCCTCTACATTGGACGCTCAGTTCCTACTTGAGAACCGACAGTCCAGGAGTCAGCATGATGTACAACATCATAAACGGACTTGTTGATGTGAACCCTGCTGCACTTCTTGAACCCAGCAATCACAGCCCTAGCGGACATCAAGCGAAGCTCCAAATCCCCCATTCTCGAACTGACACATACCTAAACTCGTTCTTCCCATCATCAATCCGACTCGAGACTAATCCGACTCGAGACTAATCCGACTCGGGAACAGTGGACCTGTAAATACATCATCAGCTACATTGATCCTACCCTCATCCAGGTCTTCACTGAAGGGATGGATGGGGCATCGCATATAATCATGAAAATAGATCATTGTCTGTTATCGAGTATTAACTTTTTATTCTTATTTTTAACTTTTAGCATATCTGTTATACCACTGCCTTTTAAATCACTGGAAAAATGCTCGCTCCGCACGCTATTTCCCGTGTAGAATTTATTCCTCGAGACTCGGGGCATCTACAGTATTATAAAGAAAGAAATAGCATCGCTACTACTCTAGTATCATGAACATGCGCGATTGAGCGATAGAGCTGCATAATTAAAAGATCGGTAAAAAATGTCGAGTTGTTATTTTACCTTTATTTTATATTTGTTAAATTGTTGATAAAAAATCGCAATGTACGTACGCACCCACGCACGCACGCACGTACGCACGCACGAAAAGCAACAGCAATAAAAGTGACAATAACTACAGCGCATGTAAAACGACACTAATAGGCATCCTTGTTAATGCTTGTCCGCCTTGCCCGCCTTTTAGGGTGCCCCCTCTCTATCAATGTTCGGAAAACATTGTCTTGTATCAACCCGCCCCCGGGACACCATACACAGCACCGACGATCTTGCTGAATGGTACGCCACTTAACGTCGCTACGAGCTTTAATATCTTGGCTGGGAGCGCCGTCACAAATGACTGCAGCCTCGACCAAGAACTGTCGGCGCGAATTCAGTCGGTCTCTGCCGCATTCGGACGACTACGTGAACGATTATGGAACAAACACAACATCAAGCTTCTAAAAAGGTATACCGTGCTATCATCGACATGCACACTGTATAGACGTCATATTCAGCGATTGTCATAGATACACCTACGCCACTTACGAGCCATCCTCGGAATCAGGTGGTCAGACCGGGTGACCAACAATGAAGTACTACAACGTGCCAATATGCCGAGCATCGAGGCAATACTCCTAAGCCGGCAACTTACCTGGACCGGCCACATTGTACGGATGAATGACGACCGACTGCCTAAGGCAGTTCTGTACGGCGAGTTCTTTCGCAGGCAAAGCGAAATGTTGGAAGACCATACTTACGGTACACGGACTGAGCAAAGCGACACCTCCACGCCGCCGATATCAACAAGAGGCATTGGGAGGAGATGGCGCACGATCGCAGTGCCTGGCGTACGGCCGTCACTAAAGGAGCCGCAAAAGCTGAAACCAAAAGAGCAACTGATGCCGAAATCAAACGACAACGCCGCCATGAACGTGCGCTTGCAAATCGAAGAAAAAATCAGCCAGAGTTTGCATGCCGATACTGCGGAAGAAAATTGGCGGCTCGTATTGGCCAACTATCCCATGAAAGAGCTTGGCGCCGGAAGCTGTTGAATGTTTAGGAAGTTGATGGCTACGACTCAGGAACTCGGACGGAGGTGAGGGTCACCTGCCCCCCCCCCCCAATCCGCCCCGAATTTTAACAAACATTGGGGACATTTTTGGGGGCCAAGGTACAGGGTGTATATTCGTGGCCATCGTGCGTCCACCAAAAACACTGGGGCCTGGTTCCGACGCCTAAGATATACTGTTTTATTTTTCTTTACTTGTGTATGCTTCTATACCTGAAGTAAACATATTCGTATGCTATTTGATTAATTGTTTGCATAGGTTTAGTTATCAGGGGCGCATCTAGGCTTTTGGCGGGGAGTCTCAGTCAGTCGTAGTCATATGTCATTCTACTTACAAACCGAGGGGGGTACATGTGTCGTTCTACTTACAGAAGGGTTAATATTAGCCGGCTGCCAATACTTCAGTCTTTACATCGATACTAGTTCCGATGTAGGCCTATATAGTGTCCCTTTATCGTAATGTTTGCCACGGACACGGGGGTCTAAAACCCCCCCTCCGTGGCCTAGGGTGGGTCTTGAAACGCCTAGACCCCCCTGGATCCGCTGCTGGTTATGGTTTATTATTTATTTTTATTACCACTATCCAGTCTACTGCACAACACTAATAACCAACATTTATTATCATCTGCAAATCTAAATTCCTCGCAGTGTTTTAGTACTCGGCCCCACATTGGCGGAATAATCTTCGGGTTCTTGCCGATCATCATAATTATAGACATTGCGTTTTCCATCCACGCATGACGCAAGCGGATTCCCGCAATTTCGGGTAGCAATTACGTCTAACGTAAGCAGCCAATGAAAAACGCTTACGCACGTTGACAATAGTAGCACGTGACCAATGCATCGCGATTCACCGCCGTTGATGGAGTCTAGTATCCCGTCTGTCAATTGAATTGAACCAGTCTCAGGTAACGCAAATGTAAAATCTCACAATAATAAGTTATACGCTGTTTCAGTTTGGGAAGTAACATCACAAGTCGTTCGTGCCGGCTAAAAGACTGAACCATTTCTTAATAATGTTTGTCGATTTCATTAGACATTGTCAGTCATATATTTTATTCAGATCTGTCTGCGCCCATATCGTATACATTTAATATGGTATTGTCGGTGCGCAACGTTTTATCACGCACGTATGAATGCTCCCGCGCAGTTTGCATGCAGTCGGTAATGTCTCAGTAGGTAAGCGTCTTTTCACGCCAGTTGCGTGGGAATGTGTCTGTAACTTCGGTTTCTGATATTGAATCTTTCTAGAGAAATTACAGCTTCTGACGGAGACAGTGAAACGTAAGCGTGAACATGCAATTTCTTCCAGCGGTCTGGGTTGGGTGCAGAACGTAACTGTGCGACCAGACAAAAGTTCACAATATCAGAATGGATTTCTTCACGCATCCAGTCCGTGTCAGCCAAAGCGCTTACCAGCGAGACAGAGTCAATCCCATCACAGTAAGTGCTTCAAAGAATTCCCATTAATTTAGAATGTAAGTTTTAGAATCGTGAGCAGCAGACGACGCGTACATGTGCCGCCACCGTGCAGATGGTTTGTAAATTATTATATTGACCAAAGTACAAATGGCGACACTTAACAAATAGTTTGTAACTAAATAAGTCAAATTTGTTTTACATAATATACTCTAAAGTGGATTAGTAAAGGGGTTGGTAGTGGTTAATCTAACGATGTCAGTAAAATGCATAGAAGATGACAAAAAACAGATGTACCAGTGACAGCGACAGTTTCCATACACCTAACCAACCTATTAAAAAATTTCAACTGACATCCTATACATAAAATAAATAAAGATATCAATTAAAAAACCCTTTCACTAACATTAGTGGTACGTACTCACAGCACATGCGCACAGACCACCACAAACTTCTGTGTTAGCCCAATATTGGGCTGTTTGGAGTGTAACCACTTGAGACTTCAGACCAGCTAAAAGAAGAAAATTAAAGAATGTTATTACACGTATGGAGAGTAATTTCCAAACTCCTATTCCAAACTAGGCTATTATTGTTAAAATAATAAGATAATAATAACCATTTATTTCAAAGGTATGTTAAAATATACAATAAGTCCATAGTAAAAACAAAAAAATAAAAATATGGATAAACAATAATGAATTATACACAATTACATAATAGTGCATAAAACACTTATCCATGAACTGTGCAAACCAGAAGTGATATACACATGACTGTTAAGAGTACATTGTACAATTACATTAGTGGAAGTAGACCAACAGCTCGTTAAACTATAAATACATTTTCTAATACGAGTTTTGCAACTGTTAACAGCTGCAGTGCCAAACATAAAACTTGCACTACATCTCGTAGGCAGGTTATGTAAAATCCTGAATGCATTATTGTAAGACACAATGAAATGCTGCATTGATGACTTTGTATATTTATCCCATAGATAACACAAATAAGAACACATGCTTAGAGCAGAAGTAAAATTTTCTAAGTAAAATATTGCACCTGGCATAAAGGCGCCTTTCTTTAGCTTTAATATCAGCTTCATCACATAGATTATCATTTATTACATGTCCCAGGTATTGGTGACATTTAATATCATTTCACCCAACATTATATTTGTCACATGGCCTGATTTCATTGTATCAAAAAACATTACTTGCAATTATCACATCCATATGTGTAGCTAGTATCTAGAAACCTTTGCAACCTCCTGGCTGAATGAGCAAGCAGCACAGTATCATCAGCATACACGAGGTGATTAACAACAGCAGTACCATAACAACAACAACAGCAGTACCATAACAACAACAACAGCAGTACCATAACAACAACAACAGCAGTACCATAACAACAACAACAGCAGTACCATAACAACAACAGCAGTGCCATAACAACAACAACAGCAATACCATAACAACAACAACAACAACAACAACAGCAGCAGTACCATAACAACAACAACAACAGCAGTACCATAACAACAACAACAGCAGTACCATAACAACAACAACAGCAGTACCATAACAACAACAAACAGGTAGTTTCGACAGTGACACACTCAGTTCATCATAAACAATAACGGGGATAGCATACCCCACGTCTTACACCATTATTAACATAAAAGAAGGCAGAGAATACTGATCCCCATCTGACACACAATGATTGGTTGCAATATCACTGACAGATTACTTTTATTATCCATTTAGGAACACCAAGTTATGAAAATAGCTTGATGTGGTTCATCCTATCATTTCTCCTAATTAACCCAAGAATTTGATTGCTCTTTGAAGCTGCAATACCACACTACTCTGAAACTTTCATATCAGCACTTATTGTTACTCCGAAGTCATTTTCTTTTATGGTAGTACCTAGAACAGTATCTCCCATTTTATTGTTTACATCCAAGTTCCCGTGTCCTGTATATAGACATTTACATTTCCCAAAATTGAATAACATCTGCATTTTTCAGACCATTTAACTAGTTTGTCTAGATCGTTATGTAAATGTTGTTTATTACCATCAGTTTTAAACTTTCTAAACACTTTTGTGTCATCCACAAATTTCAGTACATTGCTTGTTATATTATCATCCAAGTCATTGATATATATTAAGAATAATAAAGGTCCTAATACTGATCCTTGTGTACCCCACTCAAAACTGATTTCCAGTTTGAAAACTCCCTTCAACCTCTACTACAACACGCTCTCTTCTGTCAGTTAGCCATTTTTCTATCCAGTCGATTATGTCATCCCCAATACCATGGGCTTTTAATTTAAGTAGTAATCTTTGATGTAGCACTTTGTCAAAAGCTGTCTGAAAATCAAAGTAGATAATATCTACTGGTGATCCCTCATCTATCCACTTAGTGATTTCTTCCAAAAACCATAACATATTTGTTAAGCATGACCTCGCTTTAAGGAATCCATGTTGAAATGGATTTAATAATGTACGCCTAACAAAAAAGTCTACCATATGGCCTTTAATTAACTTTTCTGATAATTTAAAACTTACTGATGTTAAACTCATGGAATGAGCATGGAGGAACTATATTTTGTAAATGAAATAAGTTTGTAACTAAATTAATTTAGAGATAAATAAGAGGTATTTCCTTCCATATGTGTGCATATATATGGATCATCTGATGTTAAGGAGCAGATTTAGTGCTACTGGTTGGATGTCTGTCATCATAGAACAATCAAATAAATTGTACGAGTCTGTACTAATTGCCAAGATGTCAGGGCTATTTTCATTGCCATATCACCTACTACATGCATTATGTTAACTCTTAACACCTGTGGGTCTAATGCATGGCTGGTTTGATAGCAATGACAGACTCTCTGATTATCATGTTTAGCCCTACAACTGAACTGTCACATCCACAACAACATCAACAGCAACATCATGAAATAGACACAGAGTTACTTTACACTTTGTAGGGTGAGACCAAGCCGCCGATCAGCATACCCCAGCAGAAGACAGCCAGCACTAGTGCTCTAAAGACAGTGCAGGCCCTGCTTGTGGACCCTCCTAGTGCATTCAGTGAGATCATGAAGGAGAATCGACCGACAGGCAATCACAGCGGAAGA
Organism: Lamellibrachia columna; assembly: GCA_963662155.1. Classification (NCBI taxonomy): domain Eukaryota; kingdom Metazoa; phylum Annelida; class Polychaeta; order Sabellida; family Siboglinidae; genus Lamellibrachia; species Lamellibrachia columna. The sequence goes on along the minus strand of OY759270.1, from coordinate 6,444,575 downwards.
AGCCAATCGTAAGTGTTGCCATGGTCTAACTTACTGGTATGCACCAGCCATATAATTGTTGTTTCTAAAACTAAACTTAACCTGGGCAAGTGTGCTTTCTCTGCACCCGAAATTTCACATAGCTGCATTCAAAATCTGGAATGAAGTCATCATCATTTTAAATTCATCCGAAACACTAGATACGTGCAGCAAGAAACCCCAGACATACTTTTTCAAAATTACTTTTCCACCTTAAACCCTTGCCAGTCCCTCTCTCTGACGATGACTTTTGTGTCATCATAGTTCATGGTATAATGACCCATATGCATTGTGCACTGTCTCGAAACAGGTGTGGACACTGGAAACTATCTCCTGACAGTCCTAATTCCGGCTGCATTTATGTGATGTTAGAGATGGTTGTGTTGCCTCAGGGAGGCAAATAAAAAAATTGCTATCATTTAACTATCTTAACAGAGAATTCAAGTTGGTATATAAGAACACACCTTTTACTTTTACTTTTTTTAGAAAGTAATACCTGTGCATCAACAGGCCTACCTCCATTGAGAAAGTAATACATGTGCATCAACAGGCCTACCTCCGTTGAGAAAGTAATACCTGTGCATCAACAAGCCTACCTCCATTGAGAAAGTAATACCTGTGCATCAACAGGCCTACCTCCATTGAGAAAGTAATACCTGTGCATCAACAGGCCTACCTCCATTGAGAAAGTAATACCTGTGCATCAACAGGCCTACCTCCATTGAGAAAGTAATACCTGTGCATCAACAAGCCTACCTCCATTGAGAAATTAATACCTGTGCATCAACAGGCCTACCTCCATTGAGAAAGTAATACCTGTGCATCAACAGGCCTACCTCCATTGAGAAAGTAATACCTGTGCATCAACAGGCCTACCTCCATTGAGAAAGTAATACCTGTGCATCAACAGGCCTATCTTCATTGAGAAAGTAATACCTGTGCATCAACAGGCCTACCTCCATTGAGAAAGTAATACCTGTGCATCAACAGGCCTACCTCCATTGAGAAAGTAATACCTGTGCATCAACAGGCCTACCTCCATTGAGAAAGTAATACATGTGCATCAACAGGCCTATCTTCATTGAGAAAGTAATACCTGTGCATCAACAGGCCTACCTCCATTGAGAAAGTAATACCTGTGCATCAACAGGCCTATCTTCATTGAGAAAGTAATACCTGTGCATCAACAGGCCTACCTCCATTGAGAAAGTAATACCTGTGCATCAACAGGCCTACCTCCATTGAGAAAGTAATACCTGTGCATCAACAGGCCTACCTTCATTGAACGATAACGATACTTCTCCAACGTACTCTATTATTGACTGCATTCTTCATTTCTTTAGAACAGATTACATGATGTTACGATATTTGTATTGCTACAAACAAAACTGTGAACTTCAGAGACCAGTTGGCTGCGGGCGAAGGACAACAAGAAGCCAGGATCAAACGGAACGCGTATATTGAGTTCCGCAAGAATAGAGATTCACAGATGGGTTGGATGACACCACCGGTCAGACAGAAGTAAGTCGTCATTGATTTACATTAAATATACATATAACAATTGACATTCCCACCATAAATGTTCGGTTGTCCCTCGTTCTGATACTGACTTTTGCACGTCCCTGTTCACGATTACGCTTACTGATTCTATTTTGTTGCGCCTCTGAGCTCAGGTTCCTGAGGATATAGACGCCATAGAAGTCAATTATTATTATTATTATTATTATACCTTATTCGACCTATTTAGCGTACAAGCCCTAATAAGTGTACACCCCCATTTTTTCAAGGTTTAGTGACAACAGAAGATGGAAACTTCCACCTGTATCAGCTTTAGTATCCTTTTGACCATATGTGAAAGTATAAACACTAACCTAGTCAGTTCACTGAATTTCATGCAGTCAGCATCTTCTCCAATGTTTCACTCATACTAAGTTTTAAATACATGATAACCACAAATAGTTCACCAAAATGAGTATGCTTCAGAGGAATATGCAGGTCTTGATGGATACCATTTGCAAGGTTTTGTTGTGATGCTGACCAAGGTGCCATTTGGTGGAACATTAAAAAACAGTGGTGCCCCCTGGCAGAAATTATTTCAACATACTCTTAACAGAGTTTGGTGTGCACTAATTAAAACACAATACGTAAACAATTTTCAGTGTCTCAAATTTTTGTAAGCATACTGTATGTTTAATAGATAAAATACAGTACATTAAATATGCATATAATAATTGACATAACTTCAGTTAGATCCAACTGGAGATAAAGCAGTGTTTCGCTAGGATGTTTGTGTTGTTGCCATCAAGACTTTGCTTTGTGAAACTGCAGTGCGAGTATGCTAGAGCAACACCTAGGGGCTGCCGGTGAAGGACCAGCCAGCACCGAACAGCCAAAGGCTATGCCAGAGGTCCACAAGAATAAGGAGACATTCCTGGGCTGGACCAACAATTCAGTGAAGATGCAGATGCCACCGGGCAGTTCACAGAAGTAAGTAATCTCTGATTCATGTTAAATATACATATAATAATTTACATAACGTAACCATCTTCAAATAGATACTATCAGAGAATAAAATGCGTTATATTTTCTAGTCATCTGTTAGTTAGACCTTTATGTGAATATGTATGTTCATGCACACATGCATGCACTCGGATGTAAGCATGTAGCCATATTCACAAATACATTATGTATGATGTCGATGTACTAGAGAGTTAAGTGGACCCTTCATTCGCCATCCCTCCCATTGGCTTGGATGCTGTTTTAAATGTGTTACTGTGCCTGTTTGTTTAGTCTTGAGGAAGAGATTAACTGCAGACAGTGTGTGTGTCTTGCAGTCCGATCCCGCAGGATGATAGCCTTGCATCAACCTACCACAGCAAGCTGACCAACAAGGTGACGGAGGACCTGACTGGTGCGGACATGATGTCAATTGAAGAGAGACTTGCACGCATTCAGATGAAGTCACTGCGACCTCCTCTAACTCCTCCGTCACCATACAGGTAGGTCACTGCGACCTCCCGTCAATCACATTCCAAGAAGACCATGATTACTATATATATTTATATATATATATATATATATATATATATATATATATATATATATATATATATATATATATATATTGGTGTATTCTTCATTCAATGGGTTTTTGTGGTCCTGCTGCTTCAGTGATGGCATTACTGATATATTTGTTATGTGGTCTCTGTAAGAAATTTTCAAGATCCTTTTAAAAATTTCATCTCAAATGCGGCTATTCTTCTTTCAGACCCGGCTTTCAGGGTCCAGCTTTCACATCCATATGTCAGCAACCAAGCTTTTATAGAGTCGTATCTTTGTTGCCATTTTGATGTTGTTGTTGCTCCATATCTTCTTGAGTTTTGCTATAGCTGATGTTGCAAGGTTTATCCGTGTGCATATTTTCTCTGTGGAGTCGCCCTCAGAGGAGATGATCGACACGATGTACTTGAACGATTTTACTTCTTCGAGGCTTTCTCCATTCATTAATATAATACGTCTTAGCGCTATTCTGCTGTTGACCATAATCTTGCGCTTTTCTGCACTTATTTCCATTCTGTAAGCACGCGCTCTCCTTTCCAGTGTTGTTGTAAGTTCTTGTAGCTCCTCTGTTCCAACGATTAGGTCAATATCATCTGCGAATGAGTTTGCTGATCTCTCTTCCGTTTATCAATATTGTGCCATTGAAGTTGTGTAGAGCTTCTTGCATGATATTTTTAAGGAATAGGTTGAACAGCACTGGTGACAAAAGGCATCCCTGGCTTACTCCGACCGATGTTCGAAACGATTGTCCAACTTCTCCTTCGTGTAACATTGCTCTCGTTGAATACAGGTCTTGGTGGTGATCAACGTGTTTCTTGATTAACAATGTTACGTTGAAGATTTGTTCGGTTGTGCTTCTTTTCGGTCAGAAGCCTGCTTGTTCTTCTGATAGCAGTTCTTCTGCTTTGCCTTTAAGTTCGTTGAGTATGATTCTTAGCATTATTTTACTGGGATGGCTGATCAGACTTATAGTTCTGTAGTTCTTACAGCAGTGTAAGTTCCCTTTCTTTGGTATCATTATTATGAGCGATTTTGTCCATTCTTCTGGCCAAGTCTTGGTTTCCCAAATCTTTTGGCATATGATCATGAATGCATCTATCATTGCTTCCCCTCCACGTTTGATAAGTTCAGCTGGTACGTTGTCTATGCTGGGGGATTTTTGTGTCTTCAGCATTCGGATTGCCTCTTCTACTTCTGCTCGGAGAATGGGCATATCAGCATTTTTATTTTGAGGCAGTGTTCCGAGGATGTTGTCATCTGTGTTCATTTCATAGTTGTAGAGTTCTTTGCAGTATTCGGTCCATCTCCCAAGTACTGCCTTTTTTTGGTAAGGAGCGTGCTGTTTTTGTCTTCGATGTTTGACGATCAGTTTGACCTTTTCTTGGTGAGGGCTTTCAAGAAGCAGTCGTTCTTTGCTTTTCTCATTCTTTTTCTGATGTCTTTATTTAGTTCTTGATACAGTTTGTGCACTTCTTCGGTGGTGGTTCTTGTCTTTTTCAGCTCTCTTCACAAAGCTTCAATACATCGTTAGATACCCATGGCTGATGCTTGATCTTTGGTTTGCCTAGGACTTCTTCAGCGGTGTCGCGTATTGCTGTGCCGACTGAGTTGACAAGGTTGTTGATATTCGGCTCCAAGAAGTTAAGCACTGCAAATCGTTCTCCAATGGTTGTTTTGAAATGCGTTGCAATGGTTGGATCTTGCAGTTTTTCTATGTCAAATCTTATCCGAGGGTTCTTGTTTTTCGATTCTTCTGCCCCCCTCAGATTTATTGTCATCATTACAAGATAGTGATCACTTCCTACATCAGTGCCATGTATTCTTCAGTATGTTAGTATTACAGTCATCAGTCATATTATAATCACATAATCCAGTCACAACACCATATGAAAGAATCGTGTGGCTCTGAATACATTTCATCAGATTGCTGACGTGTTTTTGCGTTGCTGCTCGTTATTTGATGTGTTAGTTGTGCTGTTCTTCAGAATGGGTCGACTTCATCAGCCCAATGCTGGGAAGCACGTCTTGGTGAGAATTCTCCCTCTCTTCCTATAGTATATAGCAGTGTCATCATTTCCAGCCTTACTGATTTGAACTACTTCTGCTTGACTCCACTCTTAAATGTGTGTACATTTGAGTGTGTACATCAGCTGTGTTAATCATATTTCTTAGAGTAGCATAGTGAACATTGTCCAAAAGTAACAGTAATTTACTTGACACACCTGGCCATGTGTATTTCAAAGTGATACTGTGCTACTTTTCATTTTTAGTGTCAGGCTATATTTTAAAAGGACACATTTAAATAAAGGGTTATATATAAACAACCACTCACGGTTATTTGCAAGTTCTCACTGACGTGTTAATATTCTACCCAACTATGTTAGTGGTCCTTCCCCATTAATTTCTTTTGCTCGTCTTATTTAGAATTATTTCATGAAAAATCAAACTTTTTTGGTATCCACTGTGACACGCTAGCTCATTTGTGCAAATGTGTTACCTATATTTAGTTTTGATGAAATCATTGGATATACTATTAAATATTTTTTACCGCACCCGGTAAAATTTAGCAAGCAAAGGGGAAAACCGAGGCTATTAATACCTTCGCCCACTTACCTGATTTAAAGATCGAAGTCATGCCAACCTTCTTATGATTTAACAAAAGTTTGCACTCTATTAAATAAACTGTGCATAATACTTAAATTATTAACACACTACATATTACTTATACTATTAACACACTACATATTCAAACATTTCATGTAGTTCATTACAATAAACTGTCTACACCGTAGGAGACTCCATGGGACTTGTTGCCGGAAGAACCATGCAGGGGCAATGCAAATCCACTGCCAGTGTCAAAGGTAGCTATCATATACCATGCTTGCTTTTCTGGTGGCTATTCATCGTACTTGCATTCCCCATTAATTCCTGATCAGTGATGCATGTTCTGCATGTTCAAATTTTTTTTAATTGGAGTAATGTATAAACTTTTGTAAATTAATTACTAGCTATTTTCAAAGAGGTATTGTTGTTTTCAATATTTTAATTATGTACATATATAAACTTGCACTGGAGACTTTATAATGTACTTTATCTGTATTTCAGCTTCCTCAATTGGGACTGATTTAACAATGGAATCTCAGGACATTTAAAACGCCAGAATAAAAGCAGTTGACGTGTTGCTGTTATAAAACTTGTTTTTATAGACGTAGTTTTTTTGGGGAAGTTGATGAAGCTAAAAGACAGTAAATATTGTTGCAGCTTCAGCTATCCCAGCAACTACAGCTGCTGTAGCTGCCTCCACTGCTGCTGCTGCTGTAGCTGCCTCCACTGCTGCTGCTGTAGCTGCCTCCACTGCTGCTGCTGTAGCTGCCTCCACTGCTGCTGCTGCTGCTGCTGCTGCTGCTGCTGCTGCTGCTGCTGCTGCTGCTGCTGCTGCTGCTGCTGCTGCTGCTGCTGCTGCTGCTGCTGCTGCTGCTGCTGCTGCTGCTGCTGCTGCTGCTGCTGCTGCTGCTGCTGCTGCTGCTGCTGCTGCTGCTGCTGCTGCTGCTGCTGCTGCTGCTGCTGCTGCTGCTGCTGCTGCTGCTGCTGCTGCTATGGCTTTAGTTGCTTCATGCAGAGCATGATCTGTGTGAGGCTGAATACAGCCCATCAGGACACATTAACAGTCATACTTAGTTCTCCCCTGTAGCATTCCCCTCTCCTTGTCAGGACATTGTGGATCAGAAAATGGTGGAGCTGAGTGAGATGTTTGAGGGAGGAAACGATGGGAAGGAGCAGGAGGACACCCTGCTGATGAACCTCAACCAGTCCTGGATCGAGCCCGCCTACTCCGCCCTGCAGCAACAGAAGAAGATCTCCAAGGTAACATGCCCTGGCCAGGGGGGTGCACTTTCTTAGGCCAGCTTGATGGGAGCATAGGCCATCAACAACAATTCTCCACTGTGTCCTGGTGTATGCCATGTTATAATCCATTATCTTAATTTCCACTATAAATTCTCAATGCTAGCTGTTTGTAGGCTGTCCTCTTCTTTGTTTCTCTTGGAAGTAATATGCGAGTGATTGTCTGATGGAAGGGTTTTTTATGTGGAACAATCCACCTCCATTTTCGAATCTTAGGGTGTAGGGTGGGGCAGTTGTAATAAGTTAAAGCAAAGAGGGGGCAGATTCATTCCACTTGCAGTCAGGCAATTTTTATTCATTATTCTTGTGTCGTAACAGTAGAACTGTGTTGGCCAGTGGATGCAGCAAGACATTCTTGTAATACAGCTATTGGCAGATTGTGTTGAGCATCCACAGCTAGGTGTGGGGAGGACTTATGGGCAGTAAGTGCTTGAGGCACCTCATCCCCACTGTGTTCCTTGCTTCAGGAGGACATGCAGAGCAAGAAGGTGCGACACATTGTGGAGGAGGTCATCATGGTGGACCAGCTGTCACGGTGAGTGCACACGCTGCATATGTGCCTTCATTGTTCAGCAAGTTTGAACATGACACAAACACCCAACACTACATTCAACAATGACATCCAGTGCGGCCTGTGTCTCATTGCATCAGATATTTATGTAAAATTATGATTATCACACATGTAGAAAAGGAATAACACTTCATTAGGTATTGTTAGTTTGCAACAAACAGGCAATGATTGTGTCCACCAGGGTGCAGCACATTTTCAGCATTGCATGTCCCCCATAAGTTCACCAGGGTGCAGCAATGGTCTGTCGTTGCACGTCCCCATCAGTTCACCAGGGTGCAGCACTGTTCTGTCATTGCACGTCCCCATCAGTTCACCAGGTTGCAGCACTGTTCTGTCGTTGCATGTCCCCATTAGTTCACCAGGTGCAGCATTGTACTGTTTTTGCACGTCCCCCATTAGTTCGCCAGGGTGCAGCACTGTTCTGTCATTGCATGCTCCGAATAGTTCACCAGGGTGCAGCACTGTTCTGTGCTTACAGGTCCCCCATTAGTTCACCAGGGTTCAGCACTGTTCTGTCATTGCAGGTCTCCTGTAAGTTCATCATGCAGCACTGTTTTGTCATTGCAGGCACCGATTAGTTCACCAGTGTGCAGCACTGTTCTGTGGTTGCAGGTCCCCCATTAGTTCACCAGGGTGCAGCACTGTTCTGTCATTGAAGGTCTCCCGTCAGTTCACCAAGGTGCAGCACTGTTTTGTCATTGCAGGTCTCCCATCAGTTCACCAAGGTGCAGCACTGTTCTGTCATTGAAGGTCTCCCGTCAGTTCACCAGGGTGCAGCACTGTTCTGTCATTGCAGGTCTCCCATCAGTTCACCAAGGTGCAGCACTGTTCTGTCATTGCAGGTCCCCCATTAGTTCGCCGGACCAGTCAACCTATCCATGTAATAGTGTGGAGACTGTGTACCGCCCGGGCATGAAGCGTGGGACCATCCGCACGTTGCACGAGTCCTCGTAGGTGCTTCCTTTTTAGTTGCAGCGAAGTCGTATCAATAAAACCAATTGAAACATGACATAATTGTTTCTGAACAAAACGTCACCATAAAATTTTATCATGTGTAAAAATATTGAATACATTGGATCAACTCTGATGCTAACCGCAGACTTTTCTATTTTTTATGGGTGTGGGTGGGTGGGGTCAGTTCTATGCAAATTGTTTGGACTGTTGGAATTTGCTATACTTACAAAGCCCATTATCACTGGTATGATGTGTTACTTGTTGCCATGATAGTTTCTAACTAGGAAGAACATGGTTGTTCTGCATGCAAATGGTCAAGCGATGAAGGATTGCTAAAGTATCCACTAAAGGTGCGATGTCAATTCCAGTAGTTTCTATACTTGATTGACTAGGGATGTGGTAATTGGTTGCTAATGACTGAGTAGTCAGTACAGAAATGTGTTCTTTTCTCACAGGGTCACTGTTCCTGGCATTTGTACTGAGAAACTTCTGACCAAAGGGAAGGTCTATTTCTGTGCTCGCATCCTCACACGGTCAGTCTCCTTCTTTATCTCACCTAGTCAAACATCCTCACATGGTCAGTCTCCTTCTTTATCTCACCTAGTCATACATCCTCACACGGTCAGTCTCCTTCTTTATCTCACCTAGTCATACATCCTCACATGGTCAGTCTCCTTCTTTATCACACCTAGACATACATCCTCATACGGTCAGTCTCCTTCTTTATCTCACCTAGTCATACATCCTCACACGGTCAGTCTCCTTCTTTATCTCACCTAATCACACATCCCCACACGGTCAGTCTCCTTCTTTATCTCACCTAGTCATACATCCTCACACGGTCAGTCTCCTTCTTTATCTCACCTAGTCATACATCCTCACATGGTTAGTCTCCTTCTTTATCTCACCTAGTCATACATCCTCACATGGTCAGTCTCCTTCTTTATCTCACCTAGTCATACATCCTCACATGGTCAGTCTCCTTCTTTATCTCACCTAGTCATACATCCTCACACGGTCAGTCTCCTTCTTTATCTCACCTAGCCATACATCCCCACACGGTCAGTCTCCTTCTTTATCTCACCTAGTCATACATCCTCACTCGGTCATTCTCCTTCTTTATCTCACCTAGTCATACATCCTCACTCGGTCATTCTCCTTCTTTATCTCACCTAGTCATACATCCCCACACGGTCAGTCTCCTTCTTTATCTCACCTAGTCATACATCCTCACTCGGTCATTCTCCTTCTTTATCTCACCTAGTCATACATCCCCACACGGTCAGTCTCCTTCTTTATCTCACCTAGTCATACATCCTCACTCGGTCATTCTCCTTCTTTATCTCACCTAGTCATACATCCCCACACGGTCAGTCTCCTTCTTTATCTCACCTAGTCATACATCCCCACACGGTCAGTCTCCTTCTTTATCTCACCTAGTCCTACATCCTCACTCGGTCAGTCTCCTTCTTTATCTCACCTAGTCATACATCCCCACACGGTCAGTCTCCTTCTTTATCTCACCTAGTCATACATCCTCACTCGGTCATTCTCCTTCTTTATCTCACCTAGTCATACATCCCCACACGGTCAGTCTCCTTCTTTATCTCACCTAGTCATACATTCTCACACGGTCAGTCTCCTTCTTTATCTCACCTAGTCATACATCCCCACATTGTCAGTCTCTTTCTGTATCTCACCTAGTCATACATCCTCACATAGTCAGTCTCCTTCTTTATCTCACCTAGTCATACATCCTCACATGGTCAGTCTCCTTCTTTATCTCACCTAGTCATACATCCCCACACGGTCAGTCTCCTTCTTTATCTCACCTAGTCATACATCCCCACATTGTCAGTCTCTTTCTGTATCTCACCTAGTCATACATCCTCACATAGTCAGTCTCCTTCTTTATCTCACCTAGTCATACATCCCCACACGGTCAGTCTCCTTCTTTATCTCACCTAGTCATACATCCTCACACGGTCAGTCTCCTTCTTTATCTCACCTAGTCATACATCCCCACATTGTCAGTCTCTTTCTGTATCTCACCTAGTCATACATCCTCACATAGTCAGTCTCCTTCTTTATCTCACCTAGTCATACATCCTCACATGGTCAGTCTCCTTCTTTATCTCACCTAGTCATACATCCTCACACGGTCAGTCTCCTTCTTTATCTCACCTAGTCATACATCCCCACACGGTCAGTCTCCTTCTTTATCTCACCTAGTCAAACATCCCCACATTGTCAGTCTCCTTCTTTATCTCACCTAGTCATACATCCTCACTCGGTCAGTCTCCTTCTTTATCTCACCTAGTCATACATCCCCACACGGTCAGTCTCCTTCTTTATCTCACCTAGTCATACATCCTCACATGGTCAGTCTCCTTCTTTATCTCACCTAGTCATACATCCTCACACGGTCAGTCTCCTTCTTTATCTCACCTAGTCAAACATCCCCACACGGTCAGTCTCCTTCTTTATCTCACCTAGTCAAACATCCCCACACGGTCAGTCTCCTTCTTTATCTCACCTAGTCATACATCCTCACATGGTCAGTCTCCTTCTTTATCTCACCTAGTCATACATCCTCACACGGTCAGTCTCCTTCTTTATCTCACCTAGTCAAACATCCCCACACGGTCAGTCTCCTTCTTTATCTCACCTAGTCAAACATCCCCACACGGTCAGTCTCCTTCTTTATCTCACCTAGTCATACATCCTCACATGGTCAGTCTCCTTCTTTATCTCACCTAGTCAAACATCCCCACATTGTCAGTCTCTTTCTTTATCTCACCTAGTCATACATCCTCACATAGTCAGTCTCCTTCTTTATCTCACCTAGTCATACATCCTCACATGGTCAGTCTCCTTCTTTATCTCACCTAGTCATACATCCCCACACGGTCAGTCTCCTTCTTTATCTCACCTAGTCATACATCCTCACACGGTCAGTCTCTTTCTTTATCTCACCTAGTCATACATCCCCACACGGTCAGTCTCTTTCTTTATCTCACCTAGTCATACATCCTCACATAGTCAGTCTCCTTCTTTATCTCACCTAGTCATACATCCTCACATGGTCAGTCTCCTTCTTTATCTCACCTAGTCATACATCCCCACACGGTCAGTCTCCTTCTTTATCTCACCTAGTCATACATCCTCACACGGTCAGTCTCTTTCTTTATCTCACCTAGTCATACATCCCCACACGGTCAGTCTCTTTCTTTATCTCACCTAGTCATACATCCTCACACGGTCAGTCTCTTTCTTTATCTCACCTAGTCATACATCCCCACATTGTCAGTCTCTTTCTTTATCTCACCTAGTCAAACATCCTCACATAGTCAGTCTCCTTCTTTATCTCACCTAGTCATACATCCCCACATTGTCAGTCTCTTTCTTTATCTCACCTAGTCATACATCCTCACATAGTCAGTCTCCTTCTTTATCTCACCTAGTCATACATCCCCACATTGTCAGTCTCTTTCTTTATCTCACCTAGTCATACATCCTCACATAGTCAGTCTCCTTCTTTATCTCACCTAGTCATACATCCCCACATTGTCAGTCTCTTTCTTTATCTCACCTAGTCATACATCCTCACATAGTCAGTCTCCTTCTTTATCTCACCTAGTCATACATCCCCACATTGTCAGTCTCTTTCTTTATCTCACCTAGTCAAACATCCTCACATAGTCAGTCTCCTTCTTTATCTCACCTAGTCATACATCCTCACATGGTCAGTCTCCTTCTTTATCTCACCTAGTCATACATCCTCACACGGTCAGTCTCCTTCTTTATCTCACCTAGTCATACATCCTCACACGGTCAGTCTCCTTCTTTATCTCACCTAGTCATACATCCTCACACGGTCAGTCTCCTTCTTTATCTCACCTAGTCATACTCACATCCTCACATTGTCCATTGAGCTCCTTCTTTTTCTCAACTGTACAACTATAGTCAAACATGCACAGGGTCATTTACTATAAGTACCAGACCATGGATAGAATAGGCATTTGTATATGCATGCACATGTGCACAAACACATGTGCACAAACACATGTGCACAAACACATGTGCACAAACACATGTGCACAAACACATGTGCACAAACACACACACACAAGACATGTTCCCTCTAACAAGTTGGTTGGTTCATACGTGAAGCAACCAGCTTGATATACTTTACAATATGGCAGTTTGTTATATTGGTTCAGTTGTCATGATGAAAAAAGTATTCGAATACTAATTCCCATGGCATCATTAAGAGAAAATGATGAAATACACAGGTGCCTTTACAAATAAACTGTTGGTCAGCTGTATTGTGTATGATGTTCACAACATTTTAATATTTGCTTGTCAAAAATACTGTTTTGTTACCTCAGCAATTAAGTTTTTTGCTTGTCTCATTTTAGAATAATTCCACAAAACATTTGACCAACTAATATCCATGCTAGCTCATTTGACATGCTAGCTCATTTGACATGCTAGCTCATTTGTGCAAATGTGTTATTTAGTTTTGATGAAATTAATTAATTTCAAATGGACCTTGAAATGAAATTTAGGCAGACAAGTGACTAATTTGCCTCTGTATACTATGACAAGGCTATTAACACTTTCACAAGTTACCCAATCTAACGATCAAGGTCAATTTATTCAACAATTTCAACAAAAGTAGACATACACTCGTTTATTAAAATAACTTTCCATATTACTATTCATACACCATAGTTTAACAACAATGATCCTGATTCACATTGGGTCAAATGAGTTGCGCAAGCAACTTTAAGTCAGTACTTTCTCAAGTAAATATCTTCATTGTTAGGTTTGTGTTATGTGACTGAGTGCCAGTTTTTGTGTGGCATCTACTACAGTTGACCATTGATGTAATAAATATAGTGAAATGTTTGTCAAGTTGAAGCTGACTGTGATCTTGTGGTGGCTGTAGGAATGGTCGCGATGCAATTCGCGAAATAACTGGCTTCTACTTCACCATAGACAACAGTCTGACTCTGTATGAACACCGTGAGCTCAGCAGCAAGTGAGTACCCATGTCAACTCACTCGTGTCAACTCACTCCCGTCATCTCATTCCCGTCATCTCACTCCCGTCATCTCACTCCCGTCATCTCACTCCCATCAGCTCATTTCCGTCGTCTCATTCCTGTCATCTCACTCCTGTCATCTCATTCCCATCATCTCACTCATATAACCTCATTCCGTCATCTCACTCCTGTCATCTCATTCCCGTCGTCTTTCTCCCATCATCTCATTCCCGTCATCTCACTCCAGTCATCTCATTCCCATTATCTCACTCCTATCACCTCATTCCCGTCATCTCACTCCAGTCATCTTATTCCCGTCATCTTGTTCCCGTCATCTCATTCCCGTCATCTCATTCCCATCATCTCACTCCTATTTTCTTATTCCTGTCACCTCATTCCCGTCATCTCACTCCCATCATGTCACTCCCATCATCTCACTCCCGTCATCTCATTTCCTTCATCTCAATCCCGTCTTCTCACTCTCATGGTGATATTCTTAGAGACCGACAGCCACGTGAGTGTTTATATATTCTTCGGACTTTATCGAAGGTCTTACAATTTTTTTGGTCACAACTTGGCACGCTTTAGAAGTGCTACATCAGCTGAGCTGTTCGGACGGCCAATTTAGATGTTTGAGCGATAAGTATTGGCGGAAATAGAAGGAACAGTTCATCAAAAATCAATAAAATACTGCATTGTCGCCCACGCCACGCCTAGATTCCAGTCAGGCTTCATTGAGCACCAGACATCACACACTATTTGTTTTGCTCCTGTCGTTTGTCGCACCTCAGAACAATGTCATCGAAGCGTAAACAGAAGCCGAGTGAGACGGACGTAAATCTGGATGCAGTGGGAATTGGTGATATCGTGGCACAGATAATTGTCGAAATTCAGCCGATGATTGCGAAAACTGTCACAGAAGCAGTCAATGGAGCATTGGAAACGACGACAAAGGTGATTATCAGTGAACTGAAAGAAGAAATCCAAAGTTGCATAAAAACAATCAAGGATGACATGTGCAAAGTAAAACAAGAGATACAAAAGCAAAGCTGGAAATTAGATGCTCTTGAGCAGTACAGCAGGCGCGAGAGTATAAAGATCATCGGGTTGGCAGAATCTGCTCCTGGTGTGGTCGAGGACACTACTGAACTAGTAGTTGAAACGTGTCGGAAGATCGGAGTGGATGTCTCACGACATGACATCAGCGTGTGCCACCGGCTGCCTGGGCGGGCAAAGGCAGTGATCGCAAAATTCATGAGAAGGGAAAAGAAAATCGAAGTGATGAAAACGAAAAAACAGTTGAAAGAGATCGCGGGACCAAAACTGATGATATTCGAAGATTTGACTTCCCTGCGAAGTGCCCTGCTACGAGAGTTGAAAAAGGACCCCAACGTTAGACGCACTTTCACTCGCGACGGCAGAATCCACTGCATAGTGTCGGAAAATGGAAGGGAGAAGAAGGTGACGCTCGATAACCCAGATGACCTCTTCAAACTCGCTTGGTCGGAAGAGAGAATCAAGAACACACACCTCTACATGGAATATTAGTCAATCCTGGACTGACTTAAACTTGAGTGCTAACTATTCATTATGGCTGAAAACAAACTGAAATGTTCTCTGTGTGAAATACCAATACACTGGAGACAAACGCATTTAAAAAATATGAACTGTCAAATACACACCTGATCCAAGGCAAAATCATCGAGAAGCGTCACAGCTACGTGGATGTCCGATGGACAAATAGTCTGTTTTACTCACAAACGAAAGTGAGCATCACGACGAAGGCTGAAGCTACTGAAGTGACTCTGCCAGCAGTAACTATGACTACAGGTTATACCACATCTAAATGTCTAATAATGTTATGAATTTTTTTTGCTTATTTTTATTTTTTTCCATTGAGAGTGTATTTTTATTTTTATGGTTTATCAATTTGCATTGATAAATGTGAACATACTTTGAAAATACAAAATGTTAACTTTGACTGTCTAGATGAATTGTTGCTCAATAACAACAAGTGTATGTTTAAAATAATTAATCCAATAAGGACCATTATGTCATCAATGTCATTACATCATCAATTACTATCCTCTCTAGTGAGGACTATTATATCACCAGAACTGTGTACATGTACTAGAAATATTAGTAATATCAGCATATTTAAATATTAATTTGTCACTCATTTATCTAAATTATGTCGATAACTACTGAAGAATTTTCTCAATTTCAAATCACAGACACACTAACATCCGATGAAGCATTCCTCTCATACTTAGGAGGAAATCAAAACAACCTAAGTAATGTTTTATGTACAAATGAAAATAATGATGAAAATCACGAGCCTCAAGTAATACGATGTTCTTCATACTATGACATTGATAAGTTCACCATTCTAGCAAACAGTAACACTAACAGTTTTAGTATTCTAAGCTCGAACATTCAGTCTATAAATTCAAAGTTTAATGAACTTGAAATATTCGTAGAGGACTTACGTAGTATCAATTTTAAATTTAGCGTAATATGCTTACAAGAGACGTGGAAAGCTGATAATGATGATTTCTCTCAATTTTGTCTAGATGGATATGAGTGTATAACACAGGGAAAAAAGTGTAGCAACAAAGGAGGGTTACTAATATATGTGGATAATAAATATAATTCTGAAGTAAAAATGAATTTAAATACGTACGAACACTGGGAAGAGCTAATGATTAAAGTAACTGGAAAAAAATTATCAAAAACAATGACCATTGGAAATATATATAGACTTCCAAGAACATGCAATGAAAATATTACAAAATTCATTGATGAATTTTCATCAGTTATATCATTTCTGGAAAATAGCAATAATAATCTCATTATAGCTGGGGATTTTAACATAAATTTACTTAAAATAAATGAGAACAGAATCTACAGCGATTTTTTTTATACTTTTATATCACATAGTCTCTACCCTCAAATTACTTTCCCAACTCGTTTCACTAAAACCAATGGAACACTGATAGATAACTTTTTTTGTAAGCTAAATAAATCCATATTAGAAAGCATTGCTGGGATTTTCACAAAAACTTTCAGACCATCAACCTTATTTTTTATTTCTAGACAGTACTCCAAAAATAGAATTTCCTCCCAAATTTATAAAAATAAATACACAAAGTGAAGAAGCCATGCAGAAAGTCAAAATTGAAATAGATTCATATAACTGTTACAACAAACTACATAAACATCAAAATGAGGACCCCAATCTAAATTATAACATAATGCATGAAGAAATCATGCGAGCAAAAAATAAGTACATGCCAATTAAAACAATGAAATTTAATAAATGCAAACATAAAAATTCGACATGGATCACTCAAGGTCTACTAAAATCTATTAGATATCGGGACACACTTTATAAACAATTAAAAATGTCTGACCCTAATTCACCAGATTATGAGACCACAAACACTATCCTTAAAACGTACAACTCCATATTAAAAAGAAATATTCGTGCAGCTAAACAAATTTATTTTGAATCACGATTTAACTGATTCAAATATGACATAAGAAATACATGGAAAACCATCAATGAAATTCTTTAAAAAAATAAACGAAAGAAAATATCCTCGACAATTTTTAAAGAAAATGGTACTAGTATTACTGATAAAACTGATATAGCAAAGAAATTCAATAACTATTTTACAAACATTGGTCAAACTATTGCAGAAAGCATTCAATATAAAGGAAATAAAAATTATGACTACTATTTAAATACACAAGTTAAATCTGTTCTCAAATTTAAGAATGTTAATGAAGAAACTGTAAGGAAAACAATAAATGATCTTCCTACAAAAAACAGTAGTGGATTCGACGGTATTTCTTCAAAATTGCTGAAAATAATTGAACCCGCAATCATTAAATCCTTAACCTTAGTAATTAACCAAGTCATAAATACAGGCATATTTCCTGATAAACTTAAAATTGCAAAAAGTAATTCCAATTTTCAAGAACGATGATTCAACATTATTAAAAAATTATAGGCCTATTTCTCTCCTTCCAACTATTTCTAAAGTTTTAGAGAAAATCATCCACAATCAGTTATCTGCTTATTTTATTGATTCTAAGCTATTTTTTGATAATCAGTACGGTTTTAGACCTAATCATTCAACCGAATATGCATCACTTGAACTAGTAGATAGAATCATTACTCAAATGGATAGAAATCACTTACAAATTAGTATTTTTCTTGACCTTTCCAAGGCATTTGATACTATTGACCATTCAATATTATTAAATAAATTAAGACACTATGGCTTAGATGGTAAAACTCTTCTTTTATTTAAAAGCTATTTAAACAACCGTAAACAGTACACCGAATTTGATGATACCACATCTGAAACTTTACTCATTAAAGTTGGAGTACCACAAGGGTCCATCCTTGGACCACTATTATTTACTATATACATAAATGATTTCTCACAAGCCAGCCAAATGTTTAACTTTATAATATATGCTGATGATACCACTTTATTTAGCACTATTGAAACTTTCAGAAATAGTGTCCAAAATAAAAGTACAGAATCAGTAAAAAATGAAGAACTCCTCAAAATAGTTGAGTGGCTTAATATAAATAAGCTATCACTAAATAAAAGTAAATCTAAATATATGACCTTCCAAATGCCAAATAAAACTACACTGACATTATCTCTCAAAATAAATAATATAGATATTGAGAAAGTGGAAGAATTTAACTACCTAGGCTTAACTATGGATACTAACTTAAATTGGAAAAAACACACAGAAAAAATCTCAAATAAGTGTTCCAAAACTATAGGAATACTAAACAGATTAAAACATGTATTACCTTTAGAAATAAAAATTATGTTATACAATGCATTGATATTACCTCATATTAATTACTGTATTACGACATGGGGATATCAAGGAAACAGATTAGTGAAAATACAAAAGAAAGCAGTACGAATTATAACATTAAGCAAATACAATTCACACACAGAACCACTTTTTAAAAAACTCAACACACTAAAAGTAGAAGACTTACTAAAACTACAAGAACTTAAATTTTATTACAAATATAGACATCAAAATCTACCTGTCTACTTATTAAACTGGCAAATAACCCCAAATACATACATTCACAACTATAATACTAGGAGAAAAACTGAACTACATGCCTACAGAACTAAACATGAATTTGCAAAACAATTTCTTAAATACAACTTGCCACATGTTATAAACAATATCCCTGATTTAGTTATAGACAATATAGTGACTCATAGTTTGAAAGGCTTTTCAAGTTATGCCAAAAATTACATGCTACAAAAATATAATGACACATGCTCTTTCCTTAATTGCTATATATGCCAACTAAATTAAATAAATTATGAATGAGCATAACACAGTTCATGCAATCACAATTAAACTCTTCAATTTGTATACTTGCACACAGGCTTATACGCGTACATGCGAAAACAACACACAAAACACACCAGTACAACACACCATCACACACTTAAATTTATTATATGTAAGACACAGACAAAAAACCAAACATGCATTCTACTTTTTAATGTAGAAATATAGGTATAGGGAATATATGTTTATTGTTATTTTTTATTTTGGGTGGCTCCTACGATAGCGACCAGTGTTGGTCTTAGTAGGGGTCTCCTACGATAGCGACCAGTGTTGGTCTTAGTAGGGGTCTCCTACGATAGCGACCAGTGTTGGTCTTAGTAGGGGTCTCCAGTCCCACAGCAAATATGTTTTTCTTTTTCTTTTTTTGGATGTTGTTGCATAATGTATTACTTTTACTGATGATTTATTAGTTGTTATTATATATTGTACAGTTCTGTATGTGTATGTATCATATGAATTGACATAATTCATATTGCCACTCAATATAATTTATCTACGTTTTTCTGCTGTTGGGACAAATAAAATTTATCCTTATCCTTATCCTCATCTTCTCACTCCCGTCGTCTCACTCCCATCTTATCACTCCTGTCGTCTCACTCCCGTCACCTCACTCTCATCGCCTCAGTCCTGTCACAACCACAGTCACCTCTGGGTGCAGGCATACCTTCCCATATCTTGTCTTTCATATGTTTTGGTGCTATTGTCTAACATAGTTCTGTAAACACACATACCTACCTTTGGTGTAGTCAATAATGAGGTGTGTGGGCACACCTTGAGGTATGTGGGCATACCTTGAGGTGTGTGGGCACAACTTGAGGTGTGTCGGCCAGACAGAAAATTGTATTACATATTTGCTTGTGGGTATTATATGGTACTATATGGTACTATATGGCGCCATTATGGAATATCAAGAGGAGCAATTCTATATTGACATTCACAAACAAATCAATTATGCACAACAATAACGCAAGTCCGATGTAGAATGCAATATGCAAATCAATGACATTTAGTATATTAATTAAATGGAAACAAAAGTCATGGTTTTGGGCCTATGCACCTATCAGAGTTACTAAAACATAACAATTTGCAGCTACAATTAAGAATATCATACCAGTGATTTACTAGGAAAACCTTTTTGAACACACATGTTAATTTCATGGGCAGCAGCATAGTGTTAGATAACCCTAAGTCACGATTGTCAAAATCTAGCAAAATTCGCTCACCAAATGAAAATATATATGTATGCACCTATTTGCCAAAACAATATCGCTGTTTGTGTCCAAACTCAACTTATGTAACATATTTGTTATGTCACAATAGTCTAGGTTACCTGATTTTGATAGAACTGCGCATGTGCTTATTGGTCTCGCTGGTTAACATGTCAGCCCTCAGTCAACTGGAGAATTGACCAGAATCTCCCACTTTTAGAACATATTCTGAATAAACCACTGGCTTAACATTCTTGATTTTAGTTGCACATGGTTAGGTTTTATTATCTCTTTTAGGTGCATAGCCCCAAAACCATGACATTTGTTTCGCTTTAATGTACCTGCAATTGTGTATTCACATTCAGTTTGACATACATCACATACCAGGTAATCAAACTCTGTGTGAACATGCCGTGTCCCCAAATGACGGCCACATCCATTGCATGTATGTCTTCTACAAGAGTAATTGTTGTCTGTTGTCACAGGTTGTCAGTTGAATAGACATTTGTTGTTTATGAAGAAATTGTTAACTTTGTTATCTTCCACAATTTTTATTTTTATGAAAATACAATTTTGGAGTTGTGGTATTGCTGTTGAGTGGTGTTGCTGTTGAGTGGTGCTGCTGTTGAATGGTGTTGCTGCATGCAGGTCTAGTGTGACAGCACTGCCATTCATCAAGCGTCGGGTCTACTCCCATGTTCATGGATGCAGGAAGGGTACACCCTACTCCATCACAGATATTGTGCAGGTACTTTCACTTTCTGTTTCACAACAATGTTTCGTATTAGATTCAGAATTAAGTTTTTTATTTGTTATTTGATAATGAATAAAATTGACGCATATCCCATCTGAATGGGAAAATATCATTATGTTACCAAGGAATTAGTAAAGCACTTTAAGAACATTGAATTGAAATAGAGAGTCATAGTAGTGCAGTGGTTAACACATCCACTTTACATGCCAGAATTCAGGATTCAAGACCCGCACCAGGAACAGGTACATTTGGTCTAAAAACCTGGCTCTCTTCATTATGTACTGCCTATCCCTCATGACTCGGATGATCATGTTAATGCCAGTCCTGTCTCGTTTATTGGGGATATAAAAGAACCATTGACTTCCTTTGATACTCATTAAGTTGTTAAGTTGGTACTATACTAGACTCAGTTGATACCAAATTCATATCAAATGAAGTATTCAGTCTCAAATATTAGCTCCATGGAGCTTTCAAGCACCAGGTTGACCTGCTCTCCTGTGTCATATGACCATGTGGTTATCACATGACAGAAGTTCCATAAAAATCATGGAAAGCTGTAACCCCTGTCTCTGTTGATGGCTGGGTACCTCTCCATGTATTTTGATCTAGTGGTCAATGCTATCGGTACAGAGAAAAAGCTCCATCAAGCAAATCTCATGACTGTGAAATGTATCTAAACTTAATTTAACACTGATGAACGTGTGATTATCAGGGCAACAACTTGGAGATCAAGACAGAGGAACAGCCGGTTCCAGACAGCATGAAGGAACGGCCGTATGCAGTATTCCGTATCACGGAGGTTGACAATGAGGCCAAAGCCAAGATTCTGTGAGTACTTCGCACCCATTCACCTTCTCCAGTCTTCCTAATGTATATGTACTCGTTTGTAGATGGTCAAAGATCCACTAATGATGCCATTATTGCCTCGCCACGTCATTGGGAGAATCTAAGTGTCATCCACTTTGGATCAAAGAGCATCTTAGCCGTGGTAGATGGCATGTGTCGGAAAACAAACCAAACTTACTTAACTTAATTGGTTGACAACTTACAATTTCATTCTATTTATACGATGGTTTCATATCCTTGAATAAGTTCATCAGATTAGGCATTTAAAAAGACAATGTCATTTGAATACATGTTAATAGCAAGTAATGAGACAAGAACTAAAGTATTGCTGAACTGTAGATGGTCCTTTGTTGAAGATGTTCCCTTTGTTCAGAGGAAGATATTAAAAGACAATACATTTGAAAGAAATGGATTGTAGATAGCAGTGCTGTCACTGTCACTAGTTATCAGTAATTCAGTCACACATTCTTGGGATTATTAACTCAACTGTGTCTAATGTACTAATTTTTCTAGTTTTTGCAACACATTAGTCACAAATAACACAGAAAATTAATACAAAAATGACCTACTGTCTTGGCACATGACCTTGCCTTTCACTGTGTCAGCTGGCTAGAGAAATTGTTGGCAAAGTTCGAGTAGATTTTATACACCAAAACCAGTAGAAATCACATAAAAATTAAGTAAAATAATTGAAACACAGATTAGTACTCAGTGATGCCAACAGCCACGGCACACGACAAATATGCCTACAAGTAAAGTCTTACAGCAAACACCATTCTGTATAGGTCCAAATAGTCCACCAGGTGGAGTAGTGGTAATTGCAACCTTGGCAGACCCATACCATGAACACATGTTTGTAGACAACTGTGTGGAATCATGGCAACTGGGACTGTGACAGCACTAGCAGTTACATGAATGTATTGCTGCTGCTGCCGCCCTGCTGCTGCATATTCATTCAGTTTCCCACAAGCTGGCTTATAGCACTCTAGTACTATACTCCTTCTCTGAGATTTGGTCAACATACATGTCCATACACTGCTGCATCCACCCACATGTAAACAGATTCCCTGCCATGTTTCCTGTCACTCATGAGACTAGAAGAACAGTGACCATCTGGTGTTCTCACCAAGTCTCAACCGTTCAAGCCCTGCGTGCAAAGCAAGACAAAATAAGGTGTCAATTCCTATTTTCGGTCTCCAATTGAGTTGTGTGTAATCTTCATGTTTAGGTGTTACATGTTCTTCCTTGTAGTTCCCATTAAAGTGGTAAGGCCAACTAGTTTTTGTTCTCCCAGACTGCTTTGGCAGTTATTCTTTCCCACAGCTCCCTATCTGCATCCTTCTCTCTCCGGTCCTCTACCTTTCTCACACCCCTCTTTATACAGTGTTCCCATCTTAAGTGTGGTCTGTTCCCTTTTTCTGCGGTTTCACTGTTTCACTGCCTCTGGTCTCTTTGGTAGTCATCCTCCTCCATCTGCACCATGTGAACTGCCCACACCATCCAGCTTCTTACTATTCATCCCATTTAGCTGAACTGCATCCAAAACTCTTCCCTCAGGTCATTCATCCTCCTTCTATCCACCTTCTTTCCTCCTGTAGTTCTCTGGACCCTGTTGTTCCCGCTGTGGCTTCTGTTGTCTGTCAGTGCTACTGTCTCAAACATGTTAAGTAGCATTATTTCATGACCATAAAAGATCTAGAGAACATGACAGACAGTCATATAGTATCCTCTGTCAGAGACAGCAGACATCAACTATTTCAAGCTAACTGACAACCCCATGTCAAAAACATGCTCATACTGTAATACTTCACTGTTAGCCCCATGTCAACTGGCATTGTTTCTCTGTTTTCATTAGTCGCTAGCAAATGCACATTTTTAATCAATATATCACACCAAAGGAGTGTCCAATAATTGTCAAATAACTGGTTAACCGACTCCTAGTTATGTATCACATTACTTTCGTCTTATCAGAAGAAAAACATTTCTCTGAATTTTTCATTGGGAATGACCTTTATACAATAGTTCCAGTAATTAGACAACTGAAACTTTGTTGTCTTGCATAATTGCTGTTTCTGAGAATGAGCAAATTGATAATCAATTGTGGCACAACACCTATCAAATATTGTGGAAGCATTGATAACATTTATTGTATGTATATTGTGATTGTATAGAGTGCCTGTGTCATTTTACGACATGCATGCTGTGTGCTAATTAATCTCAGCAGCTCTGTAAATTAAGAGGCTTTCATGCAATAATGAAATTCTTAAGCCTATGTCCTCTGATTCTCTCCAATACGATTAAAGATAGTTTCTAGCAAAATTTTACACTTACAAAACTGTTGGATAGCACAGGATGTACCTTGATCCAATGTTGTTAATTAGCGACAGTCCCTAAGAGTCTAGCAAATTATTAACATATGTGTCTTAATCCAATATTGTTAATTAATGATAGTCTCTAACAAAATGTTTTCTCAAAGTGAACAGTTCAATAGCAACATGTGTGTCTTGATCCAATATTGTTAATTAATGATAGTCTCTAACAAAATGTTTTCTCAAAGTGAACAGTTCAATAGCAACATATGTGCCTCGGTGCAATATTGTTAATTAATGATAGTCTCTAACAAAATGTTTCCTCAAAGTGAGCAGTTCAATAGCAACATATGTGTCTTGATCTAATATTGTTAATTAATGATAGTCTCTAACAAAATGTTTACTCAAAGTGAACAGTTCAATAGCAACATGTGTGTCTTGATCCAATATTTTTAATTAACGATAGTCTCTAACAAAATGTTTTCTCAAAGTGAACAGTTCAATAACAACATATGTGCCTCGGTGCAATATTGTTAATTAATGATAGTCTCTAACAAAATGTTTACTCAAAGTGAACAGTTCAGTAGCAACATATGTGTCTTGATCCAATATTGTTAATTAATGATAGTCTCTAACAAAATGTTTACTCAAAGTGAACAGTTCAATAGCAACATATGTGTCTTGATCCAATATTTTTAATTAACGATAGTCTCTAACAAAATGTTTTCTCAAAGTGAACAGTTCAATAACAACATATGTGCCTCGGTGCAATATTGTTAATTAATGATAGTCTCTAACAAAATGTTTACTCAAAGTGAACAGTTCAATAGCAACATATGTGTCTTGATCCAATATTTTTAATTAATGATAGTCTCTAACAAAATGTTTTCTCAAAGTGAACAGTTCAATAACAACATATGTGCCTCGGTGCAATATTGTTAATTAATGATAGTCTCTAACAAAATGTTTACTCAAAGTGAACAGTTCAATAGCAACATATGTGTCTTGATCCAATATTTTTAATTAACGATAGTCTCTAACAAAATGTTTTCTCAAAATGAACAATTCAATAACAACATATGTGCCTCGGTGCAATATTGTTAATTAATGATAGTCTCTAACAAAATGTTTACTCAAAGTGAACAGTTCAATAGCAACATATGTGTCTTGATCCAATATTGTTTTAATAATTATCATATTTAAAAGTAGAATCCATGCTGAACAATTATTATAACAACATCAAGACTTAAGCGGACATTAAACTAATGCTTGGGTTTAAAAAGTGGTGGTTATGTAAAAAAAATTGGTTTATGAAGGGGTTAGCCTTGATATCCTTTCAGCCAAAGTGGATTTACATAGAGAGTAGATATGTGGGCGTCTTAGCCAGAATAAGATTAATGATAATGTACTCCATTGAACCAGCATGAGAAGGCAGTTGTAGGAACCATGTACGATACAGGAACCATGGCATGTTTCTATAATGTCACTAATGGAACACCAATAATAGTCATAATGTAATTTTAAACTTTTTGACATTTCCAGCATGATAGCATAAAATTAATATTGATTTTACTCTCGTCAAATTGCACATACGTGGGAGACGTATTGCCGTTTTGCCAGACACTGCGGTTTCCTCAATAGTTTTTATTGCTTCGTTTATGTGGTTAGTCGACGCACCTGCCACTGCCAATGGGACGTGTTGTTTAGTAGCTCCAGATGTGTCAGTGACAATTACAATTTGATGACACACTGATGCAATCAACAAGTGATCAAATTTAAATCTGTCAACTGAGCATCTCCAGTGACGTAGCCACACCTGCAGTCTGCAGTTGGCAGATATTTTAGAAGTGAATTAATTAGCTTTTCTGATGAATTGCGTCCACCTCTATATCAGACAGGGAGATCTGTGGAATATACAATTTGTGCGAGAGAGTGTCTGAGAGAAAATTGCATCTGTCTATATATAGAGTTTTAAGTGCAACGCGACGTGTCGTCAAAAATGATTTCATACAAAAAACTTATAGCAAAACACTGTGAACGTGATTGTGCAGTGGATGCCGGCCAACCTAATTCGGAATCCGGATTTGATTAAACGTCTGATGCGGCTCAGAAACACAATTACCAGAGATGGATTCTCAGGAGACCGATTCCCCCATGGCAAACACTGTGCATGTGTATCAGCATAAATTAATGTAGTTTCTTATAGCTAGATGGCACCACTGATTAGCTTCGTTTACTCCACACCAGTGACTCTTGTTACCGTGTTGTTTTGTTTTCCTCATTAGCTGAAATATACAGTTGTTGAATATAGCATATAAGATACCTTTGTTTATCGAGTGACATTATTATTGATAATTCTTAATACACTTAATCCACAAACTGGAAGAATTTAATTGTACAGGCCATCTAATCGAGTATGTTGACACCACTAGAGGCTAGAAGATTATAAGAGAGTAATACTATTTGTTTTTCAGTTATTAAATAGTCCCAAAGATATGTCTATTTTCCAAAAAAATTAAGGAAGAGGTAGCAGCCAATACCAGCCATACAGTGCACAAGTGCCAATGTAAGAAACTAAGCTTCCTTGTCAATGAGACAATGCTTTCAATGACAATCTTTTTAGATAATGTTAAAAACCTTGACGTGTTCAGGAACATACGAGTACAGTTTGAATAGGTCTATGTTGTTGTTAATGTGTCAAATGTGTCGTTATTAATGTATCAAGTGTGTTGCTGTTAATGTGTCAAGTAGGTTGTTAATGTTTCAACTGTGTTGTCAATATGTCAAGTGTGTTGTCAATGTGTCAAGTGGGTTGATGTTAATGTATCAAGTGTGTTGTTGTAAATGTGTCAAGTAGGTTGTTGGTAATGTATGAAGTGTGCTGATGCTAATGTCTCAAATGTGTTGTTGTTAATGCGCCAAGTGTGTTGTTAATGCTCCAAGTGTGTTGCAGACTTGATGGGTTGCCAGCAATCTCGCGCAATGAAATGTGGAATGTATCAAATGTGTTGTTGTTAATGTGTCAAGTGGGTTGTTGTTAACGTATCAAGTGTGTTGTTGTAAATGTGTCAAGTAGGTTGTTGGTAATGTATCAAGTGTGCTGTTGTGGTTAATGTGGCAAATGGGTTGTTGTTGTTTATGTACCAAGGTTATTGTCATGTGGGATATTGTTAATGTGTCGAGTGTGTTGTTGTTAATGTGTCAAGTAGGTTGTTGGTAATGTATGAAGTGTGCTGATGCTAATGTCTCAAATGTGTTGTTGTTAATGCGCCAAGTGTGTTGTTAATGCACCAAGTGTGTTGCAGACTTGATGGGTTGCCAGCGATCTCGCGCAATGAAATGTGGAAGCGACTGCATCTACCCCCGACTGAGGGAGAAGTTAAGCTGTGTCGCATGCAGAAAGACATGCAGGGTGCGTCTGTGTGTCTGTCTGTCTGCCTGTCTTTGTTCGTATGACTATTTGCCAGTCAGTTTGCTTATATGGTTGTCTGTCCGTCCCTTTATCCATCTGTCTGTCTGTGTTTGTCCATCTCTGTGTCTGTCTGCCCATCTATCTCTTTTTCTGTCTGCCCATATGTCTATCTGCCTGTATGTCCATCAGTCTGTCCATCCATCAGTCTGTCTGTCCATCAGTCTGTCCGTCCATCAGTCTGTCTGTCCATCAGTCTGTCCGTCCACCAGTCTATCCGTCCATCAGTCTGTCCGTCCATCAGTCTGTCCGTCCATCAGTCTGTCCGTCCATCAGTCTGTTCGTCCATCAGTCTGTCTGTCCATCAGTCTGTCCATCAGTCTGTCCGTCAGTCTGTCTGTCCACCAGTCTGTCTTTCCATCATTCTGTCCGTCCATCAGTCTGTCTGTCCAACAGTCTGTCTGTCCATCAGCCAACCAACTTTCTTCAAGAAGACAGACGGGGGAACCTTGCAGTGGCATTGTACAAATCAACCAGAGCTTGCCCCAATCAAAGTGTTGACATTTGACACTTTATGGCAGTCGCAGCAGGAAGGAAGCTTGTTAATTTTAACGATATTCACATTGATTTTTCCTCGGATGGCTGTCTGGCCATCATCTTGAGACCCAATGTTTTTTGATCGTCCCCTCATTTGACCTAGTCACGTAACTGCACTGCATAACTTGTGTCACTCCTGTTGAGCCTAAACACTGATTGCTGTCTCTTGATTACCTGATGACTGCTGTGTGTCATATGTGCTTATTTAGAACTGTCTACATAATGATGCTTTCTCAGAAAGGGTGTAGTTCAGAAAAAGTACCCCTCTGTCTTTGGCCTCCTTCCAGTTTCTGACCTGTATTAATTATTGGCACTGTGCACTCTGATTAATGCAGGATGGTTTACTATTATCGGTAATGTATAACTCATGCAGTTGTACAGATGTGCATGCTGTTTAATGTGATCTCGCATAATCCTGTGCATTATACTTGAAAAGCTTTCCAAATACCAAGCTTACCAAATCTTGCAGCTACAGCTTTATTTATGAAGTCCTGACAAAGTCTATATATATATATATATATATATATATATATATATATATATATATATATATATATATATATATATATATATATATATATATATATAAAACAGGTTATCTATGCCACACCAGAACATTAAAATTAATCCCCTTTTTCTCCAATTAAAATTTTTTCGAGACAACCATGTTTTGTAAGTAGAACCCTAAAACTATGAACGATGTACATCTGATGTTTTGTGAAAATTTTATTTTGTAAATAATCTTGATAAATATAAGCTTTGTAATGGTTGAATCAAAATTAAAGATTAAGCCATCTGACTCGAATGTTGATTGTAAGGAGTCATTCACAATTGTCAACATTTGCCTATTCACATAAAGCATACTAAGGGGGAGGGGGGAGGAGGGAGGGGGTCAGGGCCCATGCACGAAATTTTTTAATGTTGGTTGCATACAAAATATGATCACTGTTGCATTATGCAGTGAGTGCAGCATGGTGAAGTGTAGCCGTTCACGTTGCCGATGCAGCGCTGTAACATGCAACATCTTGGAAATTCACAACTCCTTGGACATTGGACAACCATTATCAGTATGACACCCTGGAGTTGTTAAAAAAAGACAAAAATTTAATATAGTTATTGGAGATAAATGTTTGCAAATATATTCCGATGGTTATTAGTGTATGCCCTGTACATGCACTGTACATACACTGTGTCATAACATGTGTCATAACATTGGCGACCAGGGATCAGCAGTCTGGAACATTATCAACATTTTCAAGTGCTAATTCAGGTCTGAGAATAAAACCACTTTGTACGAACAGGTAAATGTTGCCATCTGTGAACGGCCCCTAACTAAAAAGTACACAGGACTAACTGACTTGGAAGAATTCTGTGTGAATGTCGTGTTCTCACACAGAAGTCGTCTCTTCTATCGACTTTGAAGAATGCTATTTTTCATCCAAGTGACACATTTAATGTTCCCTGTGGTTTCCACATGTCACAGATCTGATCCAGAACCAGATCAGGTGCCGCGGGGTTCGCATCTGGTGCTACATGGACAAGGTGATGCGCAGACTTGACTCAGACAAGACGGGCTATCTGAGCAAGTACGAGTTGGAGAAGACTCTCGCCATGTTCAACATCGAGGTGCCTTCACAGGTCGGTCCGCAGTGTGTTAGTACTGCATCTTGTTGCTCCCTTTATAAAGGGGTTAGGCTAGTTCATCTATTGATCCACTGCCCTAGCTGTTATCCCTTTCCACTTCTCCCTATCAACAATCTTCTCCTCCACTTGTCAGCCTCCCTGCCTTTTCTACATCCCTCTTTATGCAGTCCTCCCATCATAGCTGTGGCTTTCCCCTTTCCTACGGCTTGTATGTTTCGTTGCCTTTTTAGTGGTGAGTGAGGTACAAATGATCTTTTTAGTGGTGAGTGAGGTACAAATGATCTTTTTAGTGGTGAGTGAGGTACAAATGATCTGTTTAGTGGTGAATGAGATACAAATGATCTTTTTAGTGGTGAGTGAGGTACAAATTATCTTTTTAGGGGTGAGTGAGGTACAAATGATCTTTATTAATGTGAAATCATGTTATATAATAAAAACATTAAAACACATTTGGGTAAGATGTTAGATTAGGTATGTTTTATACATTTATTTGACATTAAAAATTATCAGACCTTTTAACTATAAACCTGTTGCATTTATTTATTAAAACAGTATTACATGGCATTGTGTAAATCTATTGTGACTATAACTTTATTTTGACTGTTGTTAAGTTGTTTGAGTTGACTCCTTGTGAAGTAGACCACAGCAGCTGTGTGATGATCGTGCGCCATCTGTCTACAGATGTTCAACAACCTGTGGGCCTTCATCGATGAGAACAACACTGGCAAGATGGAGTATGATGAGTTCCGACGCGTCTTCATAGGCGAGATGTCAGAGCCACGCAAGGCTGAGATGAAGAAGGTAGGGGCAGATGAGGGGAAGATGATAGCTTCTTGATTTGTCCACTGCTTATTTCTTGGACATGGTCACCTGTTCTGTTGACCACTGTGGCTTGATTTAGCCATAACAACTGCCCTCTCTTCTCTTGTCGTCCAGAGGACGAATCCCCTGAAGGTTGTTAACTTTACTTCTCCATCGGTGTCTGTTCTGCATAACATTTTCAAGTTCAGAAACTGCTATCCCAAAATCAGATATGAGTAGTTTTGGATAATTTAGTCATGGTCTACATTGTCTCCCTGGTCTCCGTTGTCTCCCTGGTCTACATTGTCTCCCTGGTCTCCGTTGTCTCCCTGGTCTACATTGTCTCCCTGGTCTATGTTGTCTCCCTGGTCTCTGTTGTCTCCATGGTCTATGTTGTCTCCCTGGTCTACATTGTCTCCCTGGTCTCTGTTGTCTCCATGGTCTATGTTGTCTCCATGGTCTATGTTGTCTCCCTGGTCTCCATTTTCTCCCTGGTCTACATGGTCTCTCTGGTCTCTGTGGTCTCCCTGGTCTCTGTTGTCTCCTTGGTCTACATGGTCTCCCTGGTCTACATGGTCTCCCTGGTCTACATGGTCTCCCTGGTCTCTGTTGTCTCCCTGGTCTACATGGTCTCCCTGGTCTCTGTTGTCTCCCTGGTCTCTGTTGTCTCCCTGGTCTCTGTTGTCTCCCTGGTCTATGTTGTCTCCCTGGTCTACATGGTCTCCCTGGTCTATGTTGTCTCCCTGGTCTACATGGTCTCCCTGGTCTCTGTTGTCTCCCTGGTCTCTGTTGTCTCCCTGGTCTCCCTGGTCTACATGGTCTCCCTGGTCTCTGTTGTCTCCCTGGTCTACATGGTCTCCCTGGTCTCTGTTGTCTCCCTGGTCTACATGGTCTCCCTGGTCTCTGTTGTCTCCCTGGTCTCCGTTGTCTCCCTGGTCTACATGGTCTCCCTGGTCTACATGGTCTCCCTGGTCTCTGTTGTCTCCCTGGTCTACATGGTCTCCATGGTCTCTGTTGTCTCCTTGGTCTACATTGTCTCCCTGGTCTCCGTTGTCTCCCTGGTCTACATTGTCTCCCTGGTCTACATTGTCTCCCTGGTCTCTGTTGTCTCCCTGGTCTCTGTTGTCTCCATGGTCTCTGTTGTCTCCCTGGTCTACATGGTCTCCCTGGTCTCCGTTGTCTCCCTGGTCTCCATTGTCTCCCTGGTCTACATTGTCTCCCTGGTCTCCGTTGTCTCCCTGGTCTCTATTGTCTCCATGGTCTCTGTTGTCTCCCTGGTCTCCGTTGTCTCCCTGGTCTACATTGTCTCCCTGGTCTCTGTTGTCTCCCTGGTCTCTGTTGTCTCCATGGTCTCTGTTGTCTCCCTGGTCTACATGGTCTCCCTGGTCTCCGTTGTCTCCCTGGTCTCTGTTGTCTCCCTGGTCTCTGTTGTCTCCATGGTCTACATGGTCTCCCAGGTCTACATGGTCTCCATTGTCTCCCTGGTCTCTGTTGTCTCCCAGGTCTACATGGTCTCCCTGGTCTACATGGTCTCCCTTGTCTCTGTTGTCTCCCTGGTCTCTGTTGTCTCCCTGGTCTACATGGTCTCCGTTGTCTCCCTGGTCTCTGTTGTCTCCCTGGTCTACATGGTCTCCCTGATCTACATGGTCTCCCTGGTCTCCGTTGTCTCCCTGGTCTCCATGGTCTTCTCTGTCCATGCTTTGGTTGCCAAGTAGCCAGCTCTCTCACCACTTCTTTACCTCAGTCCCACATACCTTAATTGCCATGGTATTCACAGCAGACCTTAATTGCCTTGGTATTCACAGTATTATTGCCAGTCAACACAGCTTTGAAAACATCTAATTGAGACTATGATCACGTCTGTAGCTAATGATCAAGAAAAGAAAGATGTACGACGCAGTTTGTTTAGAAATGGCAGGAAAATAACCAAGGAAATGCAATGCACAACCAAAAGCGATTTAATTAGTCATCTGCATGGCTTCTCTTTTGGAGGAAACCCATTTTGGTGACAGTGTCCATTATTGATGACAAATCCAAACACACACAGCAACACAGCATGTATGATGCTGCCATGTCCATGTGATTGACAGACAATATGGTCTCATTTGGCTTCTGTGTCTGCTGTTGATCGATTGAGAATTGAACACTTGTGTCACATCAGCATGTCTGTCTTGGTTTTAACATTGTTTTTGTGATCTGACATTTATCCTCTTTGCCACGTAAAGCAGCTGTAAGGCATCATTAATGTCACAATCAGCAGCTGACCTCAACAGCTTTTTCCTCTGTTTTGTTATACCAGATGACATGGCTCATGGCCAAATGTCAAATATTAGCAGGGTATTTTGCATAGTCAACATCTCTATTCACTTTGCATTGGTCTGGCTTTCACATCATGAAAACTCGCTTCTGATAAAGACAGATAAATTGCCTTTTACATAGCAGTATAAATACTATGTGAAACAATAAAATCAGTTTTATATA
This sequence comes from Lamellibrachia columna, assembly GCA_963662155.1. Lineage (NCBI taxonomy): Eukaryota > Metazoa > Annelida > Polychaeta > Sabellida > Siboglinidae > Lamellibrachia > Lamellibrachia columna. The sequence goes on along the minus strand of OY759270.1, from coordinate 6,411,558 downwards.
TACACCACATCTCCAAAAATAGATTCAGATTTTTTTTCAAAGAATAGAAATACATTACACAAGAACATGTTTGTTCATATTACAATAATATATACATACAGGAAAATAATTGAATATATATATATATATATGCTACAATAGACTAGTAAACATATTCTAGAGAAATATATGCTTATAATTATATAAAATAATATAATAAAAGAATATGTACACATGAAGGATAAACTATAATATATAATTATGCAATATGAAACACTGTTCTATTTCTGGAAATCTGAAGGAGAAACCTCACTTAGCAAGAAGCCATTAATTTCCTAATCTTGTGCAGTTGTAATTGTCATCATTAAACTACCATCTGCTCATTGTTACACAAGTTTCTATTTCTACCATCTGCTCATTGTTACACAAGTTTCTGTTTCTACCATCTGCTCATTGTTACACAAGTTTCTGTTTCTACCATCTGCTCATTATTACACAAGTTTCTGTTTCTACCATCTGCTCATTGTTACACAAGTTTCTATTTCTACCATCTGCTCATTGTTACACAAGTTTCTGTTTCTACCATCTGCTCATTGTTACACAAGTTTCTGTTTCTACCATCTGCTCATTGTTACACAAGTTTCTATTTCTACCATCTGCTCATTGTTACACAAGTTTCTGTTTCTACCATCTGCTCATTGTTACACAAGTTTCTATTTCTACCATCTGCTCATTGTTACACAAGTTTCTATTTCTACCATCTGCTCATTGTTACACAAGTTTCTGTTTCTACCATCTGCTCATTGTTACACAAGTTTCTATTTCTACCATCTGCTCATTGTTACACAAGTTTCTGTTTCTACCATCTGCTCATTGTTACACAAGTTTCTATTTCTACCATCTGCTCATTGTTACACAAGTTTCTGTTTCTACCATCTGCTCATTGTTACACAAGTTTCTATTTCTACCATATGTTCATTGTTACACAAGTTTCTGTTTCTACCATCTGCTCATTGTTACACAAGTTTCTATTTCTACCATCTGCTCATTGTTACACAAGTTTCTGTTTCTACCATCTGCTCATTGTTACACAAGTTTCTGTTTCTACCATCTGCTCATTGTTACACAAGTTTCTATTCCTACCATCTGCTCATTGTTACACAAGTTTCTATTTCTACCATATGTTCATTGTTACACAAGTTTCTGTTTCTACCATCTGCTCATTGTTACACAAGTTTCTGTTTCTACCATCTGCTCATTGTTACACAAGTTTCTATTTCTACCATCTGCTCATTGTTACACAAGCTTCTAGTTTTACCAGCTGGTTATCATTACATAAGTTTCTAATTTACACAGGTTTCTATTTTCTACTATCTGCTCTTGTTAAAAAGTTTCTACCATCTTCTTATTGTTAGACAAATTTCTACCATTCTATCTGCTCATCAGGCTTTCCACAAAATGGACTTCAACAAGAAGGGCATCATCAACACCAGTGATATGCAGAAGTTCTACAATGCCTACAAACATCCAAACGTCATCAAAGGTGGGCGCGCTGCAGCAACAGTTATTGAAGCAACAGTTATTACAGCAACAGTTATTACGCTATTGCAGCATCATTTGTTTATTGCCTTTAAACGTGTCAAGAGATACATAGTTGCCCAGATGTCACTTATAATGAAACAGGTCTCAGTCAGTGTAGCCAGGATATCTTATGCAGTAGAAAATTTTCTTCAATTTGTATATCCTGTTCAGGACGTCACTGCCCAAATCTCTGCGAAATCAATGTCTCTCTCCAGCAATCTACCAGCTGCTGATACAGATACCCTTTGTTTCCCTGTCACATTGATGGGTTGAGTCCATCATGGATGGGCAACAATTTAGACTGATGGGTATAACTTGTATGACAATAAAAATTCTTGCCTGTTCCTGATAGGCTCAGCCTGTCAATCAAGACAGTATCGGGCCAGAATATTTAAGTTTTTGGTGCTAGACAAAATTACACAACCAGTTTTGCGGAAACATGTTATTCAAGGCAGCATGACCTTTGACGAAGAGTAAATGTGTGTCCATATGACATGATGGCCTGATGCTCCTGTGTGTGTCCATATGACATGATGGCCTGATGCTCCTGTGTTTGTCCATATGACATGATGGCCTGATGCTCCTGTGTTTGTCCATATGACATGGAGGCCAGATGTTCCTGTTTGTCCATATGAAGTGGTGGCCTGATGCTCCTGTGTGTGTCCATGTGATGTGGTGGCCTGATGCTCTAGTGTGTCCATATGACATGGTGGCCTGAAGCTCCTGTGTGTTTGTATGACATGGTGGCCTCATGCTCTTGTTTGTTCATATGATGTGGTGGCCTGATGCTCTTGTTTGTCCATATGATGTGGTGGCCTGATAACTTGGAACAGTTTATAACATAATTTTCACTAATGTTATCATCTCTAGACCAAATAAAACACAATGTAATGTTTGCCGGTGATTATAACAAATCTGCGAAAGTTAAATGAAGATCAGTGATTTCTTTGATCCTCTTACATCACATAGTATACATCCCCAAATTACACTACTAACTAGATTTCCAGAAAGACACGGTACACTAATAGATAATCTTTTCTGTAAATTAACAAAAACAATTCTAGAGAGTAGAGCATTTATACTCATAAAACAATTTTCAGATCACTAACCCTATTTGATCTTTATGGATGCAACACACAACACACAACAAACAATCAAATCCTAAAACAATTAAGATACACATGGAAATTAATGAAGCCTTATTAAGAGTTAAACATGACCTCAGACATTTATAGCAAAATGAACAAGAACCCTAATGCTGATACAAATTTCAATTATAATCTTATAGATCAAATAATAGAAACAACTAAAAATAAACACAAACACACTAAAGTTGTCAAATTCCATAAATATAGACATAAAAATTCAAACTGGATAACAAATATAGAGATAAATTATATAAACTACTGAAGATGTTACATCCTGATTCTGCAAAATATAACACGTGTTGCACTAATCTAAAAACATACAACGTAATACTTAAGAAGAACATTTGTGAAGCAAAGAGATTACACTATGAACAACTTTTCAACAAATACAAATTCAATACAGGAAATACATGGAAAGCAATTAATGAAATTATATCAAGACACAATTCTAGTACACAATTTCCAACATGTTTTAAAAAAAAATAAGACATATCCTAATACAATTGACATAGCTAATGAGTTTAATCACATTTTTATGGAAACAGGCCCTAATCTTGAATACCATGTATAATTGCAAATAATTTTACTAAATTTCTCAAAAATAAGAATAAAAATGGTTTAAGATTTACAGAAATACAAAAGGAATCTGTATCACAAATAATCAACAACCTTCCAAATAAAAATGTTTTTGATGGAATCTTCAGCAAATTATTCAAACTTATAGAACCAGACATAGTGAAACCTTTAACATTATTAATAAATCAAGTGCTGAACACAGGACAATTTTCTGACAAACTTAAAGTAGCAAAAGTTATTCCTATATTTAAGAAAAATTATCCCACATTACTCACAAATTATAGACCAATGTCCCTTTTGCTTGTTATTTCAGGTCTTGGAAAGAATTATGAATAACCAATTACTCATGTATTTTACTAATACAAAACTACTGTCTGATAATCAATACGGCTTCAGACCCCACCATTCAACTGAATATGCAGCTCTAGAAATAGTCGATAGGATCACTACACATTTGGATAACAACCAATTACCCATCAGTATATTTCTTGATTTATCGAAAGCATTCGATACACTTGACCATATAATTACAATTACTAAAGAGTTACTTAACAAACGGTGAGCAATTTGTAAAAATTGAAGATATAAAATCAAATGTCTTACCTATAAACACGGGAGTCCCACAAGGCTCAATACTAGGTCCGCTGTTATTCATTATATATATTATCGATTTCTCACAAGCCAGTACTGTCTTTAAATTCATATGCCGATGATACTTCTCTAGTAAGTACGCTTGGGTCCTTTACAAATGGTACAAACAATCTAAATACTGAACCATACATGTTAAGTCTCCTGCATTCGCCAGGAGACTCCTGGAAATCCACTAAATCTCCTGATCTCCTGGAAAAGAGAACCAATCTCCTGGATTTTCAGTGAAACCAAAACAAATTTTTTTCTATGTTATTTTCCAAACTCGGCCTAATTGGGTTTTATTTCTGGCTGACTCGAGTATGTCAACACTGACTCTCGGTCACAGCTCGGCAACGACGATCACACAGACACAGTCGATCCTTGCTATTTCTTTGTGCTAGAGAAGGATCTTCTCAAGTCGGCCAAGGTTGCGACACGGGATTGTGTGAAGGTTCACCAGTAAATGTGTAGGCTTGTGTCTATTGTGCATGCTCTGTGAGATCGACATGGACGTTATTATTTCTGGTAGATTTGTGATATATGTATGGGGGTTTTCATAAATTATAGGCATGTGCCTGTCATGCTTGGTAAAGTCACCCTGCATGCTCTATGTGAGATCGACATAGGCGTTATTCTTCTGTTCCAGATGTGTAGAGCTCATGAGTTATTTGTGAAAATATACATAATGTGCTTTTGTATCATATATGAACTGTTGGTGATTGGTGATAATAAAACATGGTTGTTACTGTCATGGAAAGTATTCTTTTTGTAATATTTTGTTCTCTTAGACCCTCTGATTTACATAGAAGTCCCTGATTTTCTGAGACTACCCGATTTATGTATAAATCCCCGATTTTCTGAGACCCTCCGATTTACGTATAAATCCCCGTTTTTCCGAGACCCTCCGATTTACATCTATATCTCCTGGATTGGCATTTCTGAAACTTAACATGTATGACTGAACATAATATTATGATAAATACAGAACTACACAACATAGCAGAATGGCTAAAATTAAATAAATGAACATTAAATATCAACAAAACTAAATACCGGGTATATGATTTTTCAAATACCAAACAAAAAGGTAAAAGTACCAACACTAACAATTGATGGTGTTAACATTGAAAAAGTCCAACATTTCAACTTCTTAGGTTTAATATTAGACACATATTTAAATTGGCATAAACACATTGAGAAAATAGCAAATAAGTGTTCTAGGAAAATCGGAATTAAAACCAAGTTGAAGCATGTCTTACCAAAAAGTATCAGAATTATACTATATAATTCATTAATATTACCCCACGTAAATTACTGCCTAATGATCTGGGGCTACTAGTGTACACCGTGTAATAGGATAACAAAATTACAAAAGAAAGCAATTAGAATAATATCTGTAACCAAATATAACTCGCATACAGAAAAATTATTTCAAAGCCTCATTGTTCTAAAGGTTAAAGACTTACTTAAACTACAGATACTACGATTTTATTATAAATTCATGCACATGAACAATTACCAGCATACTTACAAAACTGGCCGATAACCCAGAATACACACATACACAATCATCTCATGCGTAAACACAACAAAATACACACATTTAGAACACAACACGAATTTGCAACTAAATTTCTTAAATATAATTTACCACATATCATCAACAATACTCCAGACATTTTAAAAGATAAGGTGACCACACATAGCTTACAGGGATATATACATTATGCTAAAAATTATATTATAAAAAGCTATCTATGCGTATGCACCGTTGTTAACTGCTACACTTGCACACATGGTCAATAATAAATTATTAATCCCGCTACACGTGTTAACATTAATTTACATAAGCGGAAATATACAATAAATTCATTGAAAACGTACCAGGGTGGCTCCTATGAGAGCGACTTCCTTAGTCTTAATAGGAGTCTCCCAAATCCACTTTGTACTAAATATATGCGCTTACATACCTAATTTACACAAAACCAATTTTTTTTAATGTATTAATTAGTGTTACTGTAATATAATGTACAAATGGATCAATAAACAATATTGTCTGTCTGTCTGTCTGTCTGTCTGTCTTGTTTGTCCATATGACGTGGTGGCCTGATGCTCCTGTGTGTGTCCGTATGACTTGGTGGCCTGATGCTCCTGTTTGTGTCCGTATGACTTGGTGGCCTGATGCTCCTGTTTGTGTCCAATTGGCTTGATGCTCCTATTTGTCCATATGAAATGGTGGCTTGATGCTCCAGTGTGTGTCCATATGACATGATGACCTGATGCTTCTGTGTGTGTCCATATGACTTGGTGGCCTGATGCTCCTGCTTGTCCATATGACATGATGGCCTGATGCTCCTGTTTGTCCATATGACTTTTTCACCCCATGCTCCTGTTTGTCCATACGACATGATGGCCTGATGCTCCTGTTTGTCCATATGACATAGTGGCCTGATGCTCCTGTTTGTTCATACAAGGTGGTGGTCTGATGCTCCTGCTTGTCCATATTATGTGGTGGCCTTATGCTCCTGTTTGTCCATATGATGAGGTGGCCTGATGTTCCTCTTTGTCCATATGACATGATGATCTGATGTTCCTGTTTGTCTATACGATGTGTTGGCCAGATGCTCCTGTTTGTCCATATGATGAGGTGGCCTGATGTTCCTCTTTGTCCATATGACATGGTGATCTGATGTTCCTGTTTGTCTATACGATGTGTTGGCCAGATGCTCCTGTTTGTCCATATGATGAGGTGGCCTGATGTTCCTCTTTGTCCATATGACATGGTGATCTGATGTTCCTGTTTGTCTATACGATGTGTTGGCCAGATGCTCCTGTGTGTCCATATGACACTACGCCTATGTGTCATGTGTTGAAGCCAAGTGCACTGAGGAATTGGTGATGGAGAACTTCCTGCTCTACTTCATGGACACCGCCAACAAGGGCCAAGTGATGTTCAGCGAGTTTGAGGAGTACTACGAGGGCCTGAGCTTGTCCATTGAGAAGGACGAGCACTTCATCAACATCCTACAGAACTCATGGAGCATATAAACACTGTCAGTCAGTGACGGCAACATCTGCAGAAACAGCAGCTGTGTGAGCAGTCACCGACAGTCGTGTCATCCCAACTGGCACCGTCACGACATTAGTGACATTCTTCTGTGGGCGAGATGCATCATTTTTGTCAAAACGTAGCCCTTGCTGAATTGAAAGTGAAACTGCTGCATAGCTTAAAAATGGAAATCTGATCTTTGTCGAATTATAAACGAAACTGATATACATTTTTGAGAATGCCACAGCAAAGCGTGGCGTCTCACTGCCCAATTATTTTTTTTAAATTCATTTACATATTACACAGTATTGTGTGTGGTGTGGTGTCATGCTTGTTAACGACAAAAAATCAGCTACTGATATACAGCATGGACTTTTCACAAAGTCTCACTGCCAAATTATTTGCCTTAGCTTCATTTACGTACTGCACAATGTTTTGTGTAAACGTGTTAATGACAAAAACCTGCTACTGATATACATTGTTGAGAACGCCACAGCAAAGCATGGACTCTTCGCGAAGTCTCACTCCAAATTATTTATTTTATATTCGTTTAGATTTTGTTTACATATTACATATTACGTGATGCTTAACGAACAGCGGCATATAGGATTTTGTTTTCACGACGGAGATGCAATAAAACCTTTATCAATAAATAAAAAGTATTGTTTCTTATATTACTTCACACTCACTCAATCCTCTTCTCTCCCACTGGAGCATAAGGCACCAACAAGTCTTTTCCAGCCAGCACGGCCTTGGGTGAGCCAGTCTAGTTCATTCCAGGTCTTCACAGCCAGCGTTATCTGTTCTTCTATAGTTTTTCTCCACATGCCCGGTGGTCTGCCTCTTCTTCTTTTCCAGGCTATTCCTCTCTTGTGGAGAATATGGCCAAGCCATCTCCATCTTCTTTGTTTCACCTCATCGATGACGGTTTTGAGTGAATGCTTGTTCTACCATCCTTGTGGAAAACTCTTTCAATGTTGCTGTCAGCTGAGATGAAGCTGCCTAGATATTTGAAGTCGTTCACCTCCTCTAGCACTTTCCCTCTTACAGTGGTATTACTTGGGCTGGGCTTTGCCTTCAACATGTCAGCTGTAATTCTGTTTTCTCCTGGTGCTCTGTTTCCTTTGGTCTCTCTGATGGCATCTTAGATTTCTTGATGTGTGCGACGCTGTCGAGCTGTTCGTTCCCCTTTGTCAAAACGTTTCCGTTCTTGCCCATGTCTCGGTTGATATCTGAGTGCATCTCACTAATTTCAATAGCTTCGCATATCTTTCTCCGCCAGAAGTTGTCCTCTCTGGGGCTATCACTGTTGCATATCTGGTCGTTGTGTTATGATCCTGTTTGACCTGATGTTCACATGACATACACACCACAGCTCCCCAAGGGTTGAGCTCAGTAACATCCCGATATTGACCGGAAATACTACTTTTCTGCCTCCAGAGGCTTAAGACCGACTTTCCACACATGTTGCACGAAATCTTAATCTAAGTTAATGAGATTTCTTCTCTCAAATACGAGAGAGGAATGTCACTCACTCCAGGTTTTCTTGAAATTTCACATTTATTCCTCCATGTGGTTGATGATCTACTTATGCAGATTAATAACATCCAAGCCATTCCATTACGTGACCACAAATACACAACTCTCTTATTTGTCCAACAGTACGTATGTGCCGGTTAAGTGTCTGCCAAAAAGCGCGGAACGGTCATTCACACCAATCACATATGATTTGTTTGTTTGACTATTAGCAGCCACTACCCAAGCCAGTACCAGTGGCGTATTTGGGAGGGGTGCATTGAGCCCTGCCTCTTTTAGCATTGTGATATGATAACCTATTGCAACACTACGTGGTAGCATAGCAAACTAATGAGGTACTAAACTTCGATATCCCACACCGAGTTCTTAAATACGTCACTGACCAGTACTACTGGATTGTCACGCAATCACACTTTGATCAAACAATCTAGTGACGACAGCCGCAACCGGTGACCCTTTCTCACGACGGGACGTAAAATGGTGCATCTGTACTGTACTCGAAGATTTCTGTGAATATGACGATATCAATGTTATGATATTTGCGCAAGACAACAGGAACCGACTGTGCTACAATATAATGACATTTGCACATACAATTAATACGTACGATGTCCTTCGACATATTAATGACAACACCATAAGAAGAAGCAATGGTCCACTGAAGCGCAGTATGGGAAATACTCGAAAATACCCTAGCAACATTTATATGTGGCAAACAAGAGTTGTGGGCTTAAATAGAAGAGGAAGTAGCAGAAGAAAAAGTTACGAGATATGTGACTGGATTCGTATTCAGTTTAGTGATGTGTGTCACACTCAATGCTGAGGTGTCTGATGTGTCACGTGACAAAATAGGGAAAGTCGGACAAACGGTATATCTGACGGCCTTACACGCCATAAATGATTTACTATAATTAGACAATTGATAATATTATGTATGCTTGCGCTTTACTCTTACTCTTTCCTCTTATTTGGATCGGTTCTTTAGATGCAAACATGCATGTTAAGTCTAGGAAAACATATTTTTTAATAACGTAAACATTATGCCCATGTATGTAAGACAAAAGAAGACGTTTTCGCAAGCGTCCGTTTGTTGTCAAACTTTACTATGTTGAATGTGCTGAGAGTGGTATGACATCGACGGTGCCGCCATGTTGGGCGGGGGGGGGTGAGACCGTGTCCCACGTTTAGTTTGGTGTGTCCCCCATGTAAACCTCGAAGATTCTGTCAGAGTCACGTTATTATTAATTTACGTTTAGGCCATATACTTAAAGAATTAAAGGTAAAGAATATATTCACTATTTAACTAGTTGTTATGTAAAGATTACTCTCAAACTATGTTCATGCTCAGTGACGTATCTAGTATCTTGTAAAGTGGAAGCCAAAGCCAAGCTTAGTCACCAATTAGCTTGCCAATACGGAAAAAAATTGTTTTTGAATAAGCCAAAAGTGGAGGTGGCCCATTGCCCCCCCCCAACAGGCCTCTGTACTGGGCGGAGCAAAGCGTTTCCTTTGCTCTCAAATTTTTTACAAAAATGGCGGCAAGTGATGTCGGACAGTGGAGAGCCGACACAAGAAAAACAGAAAATGAAATGGTAATCGCGATAACCTCGCAGACACGAACACAGAGGTTGACGATGTATCCGTGCAAGTGCAGGTCGAAAAGGCGGTGAGTGACGCTCTGAAAAACGTCAAGGTAGGCGACTCTGTGAAAGGCGCCAAACTGAAAACGAATGGCGACATGGCTAGCGATATCGGCCGCATTATCGCCCAGGTCATCACTGCAATAGAGCCGTTGCTTGTTAAAGCCGTAGTTAATGCGACAGAAACTGCTGTTGCACTTATTTGTGAGTCGACTGCCAAACAAACTGAAGTAAACAAATTGAAAAATGAGGTCCAACTGTTGAAATTTGAATTAGATCGCCAAAACCAATACAGCCGCAGAGAATCGGTCAGGATTTCCGGAATCCCAGAGACGGAAGGGGAAAACACTAATGACATAGTGAAAAAACTGGCTGCAGACATCGGTGTGCCTCTGACACATAATGACATCAGTGTCAGCCACCGACTCCCAGGACGACCGGGTACCGCTAAGCCTATCATCGTCAAATTTGTTCGGCGTGATACCAAGACAACCTTGATGAAGAGCAAGAGACGACTACGAGATATCGACAGAAAGGGCGTCTTCCTCAACGACGACCTCACACCTTTCCGCGCAAAGTTGACAAGAGTGCTGAGAAACGATCCAACGATTGGCAACGTGTGGACCATCGATGGCCGGATCTTCTGCATCACGACTGAGAATGGCAGGGAAATGAAGAAAACAGTTGAATCACCGGACGACCTTTTCAATCTGGGCTGGAGCGAGGACAAGATAAAGGGACTGGACCTTTACATCTAATTGGACTTATACACTGTATAAACCACAGTAGTTTATCTTTAACCTAGTATCATGGTATTAGTATTATGGATAACCCATGCAGCGTATGCCTTAAAAAGATACGCTCAAATGCAATTTTCTGCAGTGATTGTAAAACATGGATTCATCGGAAATGTGCTAATTTATCATTAGAAGAACTTGATTATTACTCACGTGTTGAGGATGAATGGTTTTGCATGAAGTGTATTTCTAACATGTTTCCATTTAGCCAGACTAGTGACGACGAACTTAATTATCTCGCACTGGGTACTGATGATAACTTAGCTGATTTATATGACAATTGCACAAGTCTAAACTTTAAACCTTTTAGGTTTACTGATAATAAGGAATATTTTCTGACTGACAAAGCCGATCCAGATGACAATTTATATAAACATTTGTCCATGAACAGTTTATTTTATACAGAAGAACAATTCAAACACAAATTCGCGGTATCAACTGAAGGATTTACTAACTTCTCTATCATACATTTCAACTGCCGAAGTTTAGCAAGTAACTTTAGTAAGCTGAAAGACAGCATTAAAGCATTGGCTCTGCAATTTGATGTAATTGCCCTATCAGAGACCTGGCTGAGCGATAATGACAGTGATAATTTTAACATAAATGGTTACACAACTTTTACATGCTCAAGAATGAATAAAAAGGGAGGTGGAGTTGCATTATATATCAATGACTCACTACAACATAAATACTTACCGGATAAGTCTAAGTGCATTGATAATTGTGCAGAGGTAGTATCTGTAGAAATCACTCTTAAAAATGGCAAAAAAGTAATAATATGTTGTATATATCGTGCACCTAACACAGAACTGGATCAATTGAGCGAATTCATAAATAACGTTTGTAGAAACATTCGTAATAAGACAGTTTATATGTGTGGCGATTTTAATGTTGATCTCCTACAGTATGATAAACATAATGCTATAAATAACTTCATTGACCAATTGTACAGTCTTGGATTACACCCTTTGATAACAAGACCTACTAGAATCACAAGTCACTCCAACACTCTGATTGATAATATTTTCACAACCAGCCTATCGAATATACAGAGTGGGTTGATAATAAATGATATAAGCGATAATTTGCCCATCTTCCAAATAACGGAATACATACATAATAAGTGCAGCAACGTAACCTACAACAACAGGAGAATAGTGAATCAACATAACATAAATGTGCTGATGAATGAGCTCAAGGAAACTAACTGGAACAAAATACTGAATAGTGAAGATGTTAATGTGATGTACAATACATTTACTGAAAAGTTGACAAAGATATACAACACAACATGTCCTATCGTTAAACAGAAAATCGTTAACAAACGGCCAGACAAGCCATGGATGACTAATTCATTAAAACAAGCTTGCAAGAAAAAAAATCTACTGTATAGGCAGTTCTTAAAGAAGAGATCAATTACTAGTGAAGAAAAATACAAAAAATATAAGAACAAACTGACAAGCATACTAAGGTATTGTGAAAAACAACACTACACAGAACTTTTAGAAAAAACAAGGGAAACATTAAAGAAACATGGAAAATACTAAATAGTGTAATTAACAAAAAAACTAAGGGCATAACATACCCTGCTGAATTTAGTTACAATGGAGCCACAATTACTGGCAACAAAAATATTGCAAATAGTTTCAATAATTTTTTTGTAAATATAGGGCCATCTCTGGCAAATAATATTCCTAGAAGCAATGATGTCTTCACAAGATACTTGTCCGATAAGGTTGAGGATACATTGTTTCTAAAGCCTGTAACTGAAGAAGAAATTATAAAGCTGGTGAATAATTCAAAACACAAAAAATCAAAAGATCATGATGATATAGATATGTGCCTAGTTAAAAAATAATACCTCACCTAGTAACACCCCTAGAACATATATATAACACCTCGTTACAGAAGGGGGTTTTCCCGGAAGGTATGAAATTGGCTCGAGTTATACCGCTATTTAAAAATGGTGATATGAATGATTTTACTAATTACAGGCCTATATCTTTACTATCACAGTTTTCAAAAATTCTAGAAAAGATCTTTCACAACAGGATGATGTCATTTATAGATGACAAACAAATACTGTGTAAAAGCCAATATGGGTTTAGAAAAAATATGTCCACTTCACTGGCAATATTGGAGCTTGTTGAAGAAATTACTACCTCAATTGATGATTGTAAGTTTACTGTAGGTGTCTTCATTGATCTGAAAAAGGCTTTTGATACGGTTGACCACAACATTCTCGTAAAAAAACTTGAGCATTATGGAATAAGAGGGATAGCAAATATGTGGATATGCAGCTATCTTATGAATAGAAGTCAATATGTTTGTATTAATGACACTAATTTTGATTGCATGAATGTCACTTGTGGGGTACCACAAGGATCTATACTGGGTCAAGCTTTGTTTATCATATATATTAATGATATGTGTAATGTGTCATCATTAATTAAATCGATTGTATTTGCGGATGATACTAATTTCTTTTACTCTGGAAAAGATTTGACAGAAGTGTGTAAAACAGTATCAAACGAATTGGACAAATTATGCAGATGGTTTCAAGTTAATAAGCTGTCTTTAAATATTGCCAAAACCAATTTTATGGTATTCGGTAACAAAAAGTGTGAAAACAATCACTTGGTCAGTATAAATGGTATGTACATTAATAGAGCGTATGTTAAAAAATTTCTTGGTGTACTCATTGACTGCCACTTGAATTGGAGTGAACACATCAACCTCATAAAAAATAAAATTTCAAAGAACGTATCTCTAATGTATAGGGTTAAACACTTATTGACTAGTTCTGCATTGTACTCTTTATACTGTACTCTCATATTGCCATACTTAAATTATTGTTGTGAAATTTGGGGCAACACCTACAAGAGTCGAATACGACCTTTGCATATTATTCAGAAAAGAGCTGTTCGTATATGTCTAAAGGCAGACTATAGGTCTCATACAAGACCGAAGTTTTACCAGCTGAACACTAGCTATACAGGACATGGTGGACTTCAATAGCATGGTATTTATGTACAAGGTATATAATAATCTATTACCAGCTAATATTATGTTGTACTACCAGAAAGTTAATGCTAGTCACTATCACAACACCCGTATGAAAAATTGCAATTTCCAAATAAGATTTAGTAGGACTACTAAAAAAGCTGAATGTATTAGTATAAAAGGAACAAAGATGTGGAATGACCTGCCTGCTGATATTAAGTTGTGCAATTCGATTTATAAATTTAATTTTTTTTACAAAGCTTTACTCTTGCTTAGATATGAAATATGAATTAATTGTATTAGTGTCATGGTTACGTGCTATATGTGTATATTATTTTATTTTCGTATCAAATACCATACCTTTTTGGTTAGTTAAGACCTAGCTTAATGAAGTCATTTTTCTTTTATATATGGAACCAGTGCAATTGTTTACTTTTGGGGAATGCAATTTATAAGTTTACAACTTCTTGCATTTCCCTTCAACATTTTCTGATTGTCGTTCTCTAATTATGTTTTCATTGTACCACTTTAGTGGTAATTAGTCTTATAACTATGTATGTTTACAATTTATCGAAATGTACATTGATTATGTTGAATAAATTCAATTCAATTCAATTCAAAAAATCTAACGTGTAACTGTAACGTTGGCAGCAAATTCCACGAATTTCCTTCTGGGAAAAGAGGCTCAGCGCGGCTCTGTACTTTTAAGAAATATATTACATTGCCAGTGGCGTTGTCTGCGTGGCTCTTGAGAGGCCACAACCACACGAGGGTACGATCTGTTACGACTGCGCACGTTTTGGTTTAGACAGAACTATTTTAGCACGGCCGATAATTATGCTTACATTTATTTCGATCGGGAATTAGATTTTAGGTAATGTGATTTTCGGATGCACTAGCGTTTCCGTGATGTTCGTTCCATCGTCTGTTGGATCACATTTCTAGGAAATCTGTCGCCGCTAGCAATTCATTGGGTCAATGAAGTACCAATCTACCTTATTCAGTAGCCATCATCGACCCAATCAAGTCTTGCTATCTAGAGTTTCGAATCTGGCAGCACATGCAGTTGCATTTATTTCCCCGAAGTGCCAGAGCGCGTGATGTTTCATCTAAACATTGTTGGAATCTCTATAAGCCAATGGCTTCCTTGTCAACTTGCATCTAGAGCTTCTAGCTTTGGATGACATCTTTAATTGTTATATCGTTGTTAAATCCCATTGAACCCGTGCATTCTTAAAATAGCGAGACTTGGGCTGCTGGCTAGATGCAGTAGGCGAAGGCAGTGTTAGTTGAGCGCCACTGGGCTAATTGAGCCACCCATGTTTCCCAGCAAACTACAGCAGCGACGGTTGCATGGTACCACCCAGTGATTGAACATGGTATTAGAACACGATTGACGTGCAATAAGTGCCATTTGTCACAACGTTAAGAAAATGTGAGTTAAAAGTGTGTTTTTTATGTTTCTCGAATTTTTTGGTGATTGTGATTAATGTCTGCTGGTGTGAAAACTAGCAACGCACATGGCCAGACTTTATTTTCTGTGAACTTAAAAATGGTTTAGCTATGCACAGGGAAGAATATTATTTACGTCACTGCACGCAGTAATGAGAAGTTAATTAAAACAAACTTAATTGTCGAAACGGGGCTAGTTAAGCCACCCAAGGCCAATGGGAGGATTAGCTGAGCCACCCAAGGCCAATGGGAGGATTAGCTGAGCCACCCAAGGCCAATGGGAGGATTAGCTGAGCCACCCAAGGCCAATGGGAGGATTAGTTGAGCCACCCAAGGCCAATGGGAGGATTAGTTGAGCCATCCAAGGCCAAAGGGAGGATTAGTTGAGCCACCCAAGGCCAATGGGAGGATTAGCTGAGCCACCCAAGGCCAATGGGAGGATTAGCTGAGCAGCGGCTAAAGAATGAAGACGAGTGTTCTTTATCCAAAAATACATCAAGTAATTAATTTTTCCGAACAAATTGGGACATCAAGGCAATACAAAATTATATTAGCAGTTAGATAGGCTGGTTGCGATTGGCATATACGTCTATGTTAATTAAGTGTATCGAATTATTAATTAATTAAGCGTGTAGATTTGTCAGAGACATGTTGTACCCGTTGGGCATATGTGTTGGTTGAGTTGTTATGGAATTTTATTACAAGGCCTACGTAAATTATACAAATAAAACATTTATGCAACTCACGCTACAGTGTGGCTCAACTTACCCCACACCAAGTGTTAGTTGAGCCAGCTTACCAACCCTATTTGTATCAGCTGTATACAATTATCTATGCATACTATTATAATATCTTGGTATAGAATGATCTACTAATAATCATAGTTTATGCGAGTAAAAACAATGTTGACACAAGAATATGATTGTGTCCTATATATCAAAAAGAATGAAAATTGGCACAACTAACACTGCCTTCCCCGTGTTACTTTAGTATGTTATCTGTCAAGAGTCCTTCCCTGATCGAACCGATACGCAAACAATACGTTAGACTACAAGCACGTCGCTCGCATTAATATTCATTATATGAAATTTGGAGGACACACCAATTTAGAAGGTTAAGCACCTTACCTACAAATAGAGTGTGATGACAAGCGACTGTGACATTGGGGTGGAGGTAAGAACCAGAATGGCTAAGAAAGAAAATGTGGACATACATGTTAGTTAGGATAGAAGAAGACGGTGTGTGTACTGTAGGTTCCCTCCCTGTGTACTGTAGGTTCCCTCCCTGTGTACTGTAGGTTCCCTCCCTGTGTACTCTAGGTTTCCTCCCTGTGTACTCTAGGTTTCCTCCCTGTGTACTTTAGGTTCCCTCCCTGTGTACTCTAGGTTCCCTCCCTGTGTACTCTAGGTTCCCTCCCTGTGTACTCTAGGTTCCCTCCCTGTGTACTCTAGGTTCCCTCCCTGTGTACTCTAGGTTTCCTCCCTGTGTACTCTAGGTTCCCTCCCTGTGTACTCTAGGTTTCCTCCCTGTGTACTCTAGGTTTCCTTCCTGTGTACTATAGGTTTCCTCCCTGTGTACTCTAGGTTCCCTCCCTGTGTACTCTATGTTCCCTCCCTGTATACTCTAGGTTTCCTCCCTGTGTACTCTAGGTTCCCTCCCTGTGTACTCTAGGTTTCCTCCCTGTGTACTCTAGGTTCCCTCCCTGTGTACTCTAGGTTCCCTCCCTGTGTACTCTAGGTTTCCTCCCTGTGTACTCTAGGTTCCCTCCCTGTGTACTCTAGGTTCCCTCCCTTTGTACTTTTTAATGCCATTTCGTGAATGTTCAAATGTAATGTGACATGTCAGTAATTGCTATATGTAAAGTATAATTCATAGCCTTCATATTTGCATAGATTCACTACGGGAAACTGTGTAGACAATATAATTATGTAAATTTGTAAAAAAAAAAAAAATGAAAAAATGGCGTTTCCATAGCCTGAGGCGTATGATTTCTTCGTCGGTGTATGCTGTTGACATACATATTTTATTGTAGTCATTTATTTGGAACAAACACGTTTACATACATACATACATACATACATACATACATACATACATACATACATACATACATACATACTACATACATACATACATACATACATACATACATACATACATACATACATACATACATACATACATACATACATACATACATATATACACAGCTTAATTTATATGACATAAGCCACTGTTTAAAATTCTGAAATAAAAAAAATAGAATACATATTAAAATTACAATTAAAACTGTATTATAAATTCGCACATAACAAACTTCCTGTTTACCTTCAAAATTTACAGCTTCATTAGAACAACAACATCCACAATTTTAACACACGTGGACAATAACAAGATTTAACAAGATTTAACAAGATTTGCCATCCAAGCCAAATGCCCAGATGGCAAGTGGACAAGGAAGCCATTGGCTTATCGAGAGTCCAACAATGTTCATCTACTTATAACCCGCCCTCCTGAGATATGTGTCAACCTTGTTTTTAAACATATTCACGCTGCTAGCAGTTACACAATCTGTAGACAATTTGTTCCATTCATTTATTGTCCTCTGTGAGAACGAGTGCTTCCTGATGTCCAATCTACA
Source organism: Lamellibrachia columna (assembly GCA_963662155.1). Lineage (NCBI taxonomy): Eukaryota > Metazoa > Annelida > Polychaeta > Sabellida > Siboglinidae > Lamellibrachia > Lamellibrachia columna. The sequence continues at coordinate 6,393,526 of OY759270.1, read as the reverse complement.
TTGATCCTTTACTAATTTTACCTCATGTCCTCTAGTTCTGCTATCCTTCTTGAGTGAGAAAAACATATTTCTATCAATATTTTCATACCCATTCAATATCTTAAAAACTTCAATCTGATCTCCTCTTAACCTCCTTGTCTCTAGAGTTGTTAAACAACATTCTTTCAGGCGTTCTTCATAACTAAGGTCTCTCAGTTCTGGAATCATTTTAGTTGCTCTCCTTTGTATGCGTTCAAGCGTATCTATATCCTTCTTACGATATGGTCTCCATGCTTGTATACAGTATTCTAAATGAGGTCTAACTATTGCTTTATAAAGAGGTATAATTAACTTTTTTCCCTTGTATGTTATGTTTCTTCTAATCAATCCAAGAATTTGATTACCCTTTGAAGCTGCAATACCACACTGCTCTGAAACTTTCATATCAGCGCTTATTGTAACTCCTAAGTCCTTTTCTTTTACAGTAGTACCCAGAACAGTATCTCCCATTTTATAGTTTACATTCAAGTTCCCATGTCCTGTATGTAGGCATTTACATTTCCCAAAATTTAACAACATCTGCCATTTCTCAGTGCATTTCACTAATCTGTCTAGATCGTTTTGTAAATGTTGTTTATCACCATCAGTATTAACCTTTCTAAACAGTTTTGTGTCATCCGCAACTTTCAGTACGTTACTTGTTATACTGTCGTCCAAGTCATTGATATAAATTAAGAATAATATAGGTCCTAATACTGATCCTTGAGGTACCCCACTCAAAACCGATTTCCAATTTGAAACTTCTCCATCTACTACAACTCGTTGTCTTCTGTCAGTCAGCCATTGTTCTATCCAGTCAGTTATGCTATCCCCGATACCATGGGCTTTTAATTTAAGTAGTAATCTTTGATGTGGCACTTTGTCAAAAGCTTTCTGAAAATCTAAGTAGATAATATTTACTGGCGATCCCACGTCTATCCACTTAGTGATTTCTTCCAAAAAACATAACATATTTGTTAAGCATGACCTCGCTTTAAGGAATCCATGTTGAGATGAATTTAATAATTTATGCTTAACGAGGAAGTCCACCATATGGTCTTTAATTAACCTTTCTAATAATTTACAAATCACTGACGTTAAACTCACTGGTCTGTAATTCTCTGACTTATTTCTCGAACCCTTTTTAAATAATGGTATGATGTTTGCTTCTTTCCATTCAAACGGAACAACTCCCTCTTTTAATGACAAGTTGAATAGTCTTGCAAGTGGTAATCTGATTTGTTCTACTGTTTCCATTAGTAATTTTGGAGGAATCCCATCCACTCCCGGTGATTTGTTATTCTTCATTGCCTTTATTTTCTTAGCTACCAATTCTGGGGTTACAACTAACGGACCTAAATAGTCAGATTTAGCCCCCTGAAATTTAGCATCAGCAACTGGTAATGAACTAATATCTTCTTTGGTAAACACTGAACTGAAGTAACCATTTAGGTCTTCCGCCATTAAAAACCCCTGTGATATTATATTTCCAGCACTGTCTTCTAGAGGTCCAACCTTGTCTTGTACGTTTTGTTTACTCCTGACATATGCATAAAAACTCTTGCTGTCATTTTTTATGTTACATGCTAGTTTTTGCTCATAGCTTCTTTTAGATTGTCTGATTTCAGTTGTAGCTGCATTAAGTGCCTCTTTGTATTTTGCATAGTCTTCTTCCTTTCTGGTACGCCTATAAACCCTCCACATAATTTGTTTTAGCATTATTTTTCTAATAGCCTCTTTTGACAAGTGTTTCTTTCTACACCGTTTTCCTTGTTTTTGGAAGGGAACAAATTTATCGATGATACTCTCAATTTCATATTTTAGAATATTCCAACATTCAATTGCGGTCTTATTCATCAGCATGTTATTCCAATCTAGCTTTGCTAAGTATTTTCTCATATCTTTGTAGTTACCTTTGTGGAAGTTTCTCTTGTACGTTTTCTTATTTTTACTTTCTGATTTTACATTGATGTCAAAATGTATTTGATTATGGTCACTATTACCCAATGGTTCAAATATTTTTACATTGTCCACTAATTCTTTTTGTGAAGACAAAACTATATCTAATACATTTTCTCCCCTGGTTGGTTCTAGTACGTGCTGAGTAAGAAAGCTATCCTGGATTAAAAATAGAAATTGTTGGTCCTCAATCCCTGTGCTCTCTAGAGAATTCCATTGTATGTGTCCATGGTTAAAATCTCCCATTATGATACATTCCCCTTTACTAACTTCCTTTATAGCGTTTTTTATTTTTGTGTTGTCCTCTTCGTTTATGTTTGGACTTCGGTAAACTAATCCAATAGTTAATTTTGAATTTCCTGAAACAATTTTGCACCAAACAGCTTCATCGCAATCTGCTTCCCTTTCTAGTTTTATTTCATAAGCCTGAATAGATTCTTTAACATATAAAATAACTCCCTCGCCCCTTCTTCCTATTCGATCTTTCCTAAACATTACATATCCTGTCAGTCCTAATTCAGCATCTGTTATATCTATGTTGGCCCATGATTCAGTTATACCAATTATGTGAGGGTCAATATCTTCTACCATAATGTTTAATTCGTTTTTCTTATTTACTATGCTCCTTGCATTTAAACATACGCATCTATAACCTTTTTCAGAGATGATACAACATACACACAATCAGAGTTCAACACGACTTTGCGAAACAAAGTCTCAGATACACCTTGCCACATACAATCAATAGTACACCTGATTTAGTAAAAAAAACTAAATCTATACTCACAGTTTACACGGGTTTGCAATGTACGTAAAACATTATTATTTGTAAACTTACGTAGCTGTGTGTACACTCCGAATTGGTTACATTTGTCATCATGAGTGAATAACCAATACGAATAAGCTTTTATGTGTATGTCTTTTGGATGAATAACCATTCAATCTGTAAAGGGTTATAGGGATATTATGCGTTCTTGGCTCACAACATGAAATGTTGACCAACATATAAAATCTTCACTATGTATTTGTTATATACATTTGTTTTGTTATATACCTTTGATTTGTATCTATATAATAATATTTGTTTTAATTGATTGTCAACTACGTGACTACTATTCTACATATTGATCTAGTATAGAAATATGGCACTCGTGCTGATATGTGCATGCCAATGGCATGTACCATGTGGCGTTCTGTAGGCAATAATATGCCCATGCCAATGGCATGTATCATGTGGCATACTGTAGGCAATAATATGCCCATGCCAATGGCATGTATCATGTGGCATACTGTAGACAATAATATGCCCATGCCAATAGCATGTATCATGTGGCATACTGTAGGCAATAATATGCCCATGCCAAAGGCATGCATCATATGGCATACTGTAGGCAATAATATACCCATGCCAATAGCATGTATCATGTGGCATACTGTAGGCAATAATATGTGCATGCCAACAGCTTATATCATGTGGCATAACGTAGGCAATAATATGCCCATGCCAATGGCATGTACCATGTGGCATACTGTAGGCAATAATATGTGCATGCCAATAGCATGTATCGTGTGGCATACTGAAGGCAATAACAGGACCTTTCACTGAGTAATTAGTGTTGTATCTGTATGCATGTGTCAACTACATGACGGTTACCTACGTGACGTAGAAATGTCAAACAGTGTTGTTAAAATAAACAATTAGCGTCGCTAAGTGGCCAGCTCAAGTAAATGATGCTGCAGTTTACAATATTGTTATATATGCCAGGACCAATAAATCATACAATATCGATAACCTTTGTACAATCCAGAACTGCTGAGTCAAGGTAATCTGGACACATCTGTCAAGTAGTTGACCGTAGTGCGGGTAAAACAGCATACGACATGGCAATTAATGCAATTTTCATAATTGGGGTAATTAAGTACAACTTCAGCTGGGTACATTAATGTTCAGCTATTACACTATGTAATGTTCATATATGATTTCGCCACGGTTTATTGTAAGCTAAACAAATGCCCAAAATTGGCCTAAAATATATATAAACCATAACGTTGGCCCGCCGCATTGTGTTCCTAACATAATAAGAGCTTAGTTATATTTGATACTAACATTTGATACAAAATGTTCTCTCACGGCTTTCTATGTGTATGTGTCGTGCCCACAAAAACACGAGCTTCTGTGTGTGCTTTCAAGCTTTTCGCGAGTAATACTTAGTATGGTCAGTTCAGTCTCATCGGTGTAACTTAAAATTTACCTGCCCAATTAGTGTGTCATACAATGACCCTAGCTGGTTTGTACTATAAAATAAACACAAATTTAAATGTTGTCGCTCAGAACAACATGTCTTCTCTCTAACTGGTTCCCGGCTTGTCCGTTACGAGATTTATTATCTGTTCGATACAATCTTGTCGACCCACATCATCGTATCATCATTATCATCGTCGTCGTTGTCGTCGTCCTTAGCCGGCCCAAGACGGACTGGCTCAATGCCTACATGACCGCACAGCAGATCACGGTACATTAGTGCTTTTCTGCCCCGTCCAGCTGTACCCAGGAGGTTGTCCTGCTCCGACCAACTGTACCCAGGAAGTTGTCCTGCTCCGCCCAACTGTACCCAGGAGGTTGTCCTGCTCCGCCCAACTGTACCCAGGAGGTTGTCCTGCTCCGCCCAACTGTACCCAGGAGGTTGTCCTGCCTCACCCAGCTGTACCCAGGAGGTTGTCCTGCTCCGCCCAACTGTACCCAGGAGGTTGTCCTGCCTCACCCAGCTGTACCCAGGAGGTTGTCCTGCTCCGCCCAGCTGTATCCAGGAGGTTGTCCTGCCCCGCCCAGTTGTATCCAGGAGGTTGTCCTGCTCCGCCCAACTGTACCCAGAAGGTTGTCCTGCCCCGCTCAACTGTACCCAGGAGGTTGTCCTGCCCCGCCCAGCTGTATCCAGGAGGTTGTCCTGCTCCGCCCAACTGTACCCAGAAGGTTGTCCTGCCCCGCTCAACTGTACCCAGGAGGTTGTCCTGCCCCGGCCAGCTGTACCCAGGAGGTTGTCCTGCTCCGTCCAACTGTACCCAGGAGGTTGTCCTGCCCCGCCCAGCGCTCTATCCAGGAGGTTGTCCTGCTCCGTCCAACTGTATCCAGGAGGTTGTCCTGCTCCGCCCAACTCTACCCAGGAGTTGTCCTGCTCCGCCCAGCTGTATCCAGGAAGTTGTCCTGCTCCGCCCAACTGTATCCAGGAGGTTGTCCTGCTCCGCCCAACTCTACCCAGGAGTTGTCCTGCTCCGCCCAGCTGTATCCAGGAGGTTGTCCTGCTCCGCCCAACTGTACCCAGGAGTTGTCCTGCTCCGCCCAACTGTACGCATGAGGTTGTCCTGCTCCGACCAACTGTACCCAGGAGGTTGTCCTGCTCCGCCCAGCTGTATCAAGGAGGTTGTCCTGCTCCGCCCAACTGTACCCAGGAGGTTGTCCTGCTCCGCCCAACTGTGCCCAGGAGGTTGTCCTGCACCGCCCAGCTGTATCCAGGAGGTTGTCCTGCTCCGCCCAACTGTGCCCAGGAGGTTGTCCTGCTCCGCCCAACTGTACCCAGGAGGTTGTCCTGCACCGCCCAGCTGTATCCAGGAGGTTGTCCTGCTCCGCCCAGCTGTTGTCAAAACACTAGCTTGGAGACGGGTTGTTCGGTTGCCCTCTTTCAGTGATCATCAAATTGCTGCAGTCTCCTTCTTAGCACTGTCAACAAAGGTGGTAGCTAGGTCGCCATACAGTTCGGCGTTGGTCATTTTGTCCTGGCATCTAACATCTGTCGAACCACAGTCCACCCTAAAAATCGCTCGCATATAGTTGCCGGGTAAGGTTCCGCTACAATATATCGATTATAATGAATACCCGAAAACGTACAAAGCGAACTATTTTTTCAACAACTCCACGGTTTCAAATTGATAATTGTTTTCCATGAATTTCCAAGATGTCGGACTTTATTATCTGCTTTTTACGACGCCTTCACTGGCTCCCGGGGAAGGAGCGTATTCAGTGCAACTTACTTGTTTGTTACCAAACGAGACCTTCCCTGGGTCACCTGCGATATCAGATGTGAAATCCGTAAGAAGGACAGGTACTACCGCAAAGACAGAAAGTCCAAGAAACAAGAAGATTGGTCGGCCTATTGTGTGAAGCGGCAATACATACAGAAGCTGATGAGATCTGCTCATGACGACTACATCCGGGATGTCATTGGAGCTAGTTTGTTTGATGGAGGAAATCAGAAGAAGTTGTGATCCTTCGTGAGACTCAACAGAACTGAAAACATGGGTATACCAATACTCTCTGATACAGATGGTCTGCACATTGTATTCACGCGCGACAATGGTACATACATGAATGACAAAGGACCGTCTCCCTACGACAACATCCTTTTAACGCAACCAGGAATTGAGAAACTATTGAAAAACATCAACTAATGCTGCAGGCTCCCGTGACCTCCCGTGACCTCCCGTGACCTCCCGTGACCTCCCGGCAAGGATACTGAAGGAGACCGCCTATGAGATCCTTGGTGTGTTATCCTTCATCTCCCAGCAGTCCTACGAGGAAGGTACCGTCCCATCTGATTGGTCTACTGCACGTATATAGGCGAATAACAAGAATGGTGATAAGTCCACACCGTCTAATTACATACCGGTTTCCCTAACATCCATTACATGCAAACTGATGGAACATACTGTGTGCAGCCAGATCGGTCGGCACCTTACAACACAACATTTTTCATCTTAACCAACATGGATTCCGAAAGGCCGAAACCAAAAATAATTGTAATTGTAGACTTTTCTCGCGTGTTTACTGTACACGTGTTTACTGTACACGTGTTTACTGTACACGTGAAGGGAGCACTCATACATACCCTATTGTAAATAATATTTTCGTCTAACTGTAATAAATGAATATTCTTTTTATGGAAAAGTGTACCTTTTTGTCCATTGAAATTGCCTTTTGGGGAAACTGTGCTCCGTTTGACCACTGAAAGTGTCCATTCAAGAAAAATGGCCTTCGTGGAAACTCACTAAACATGCCGTGACAAAGGGAATCCACGTATCTTGAGTAATGGGCTGTACAAAGATAAGGCAGAAT
>OY759270.1:6209996-6386242 GCA_963662155.1 Lamellibrachia columna | reverse complement strand
CATTCAAGTGAGGAATGAGTTAACTGTGACGTATGTAGCTACGCAATTCGAACAACGCCTACAAATACGTGGATGCAAAAGCTGGCCTAGTGGCAGCCTTCTCAGGATTGCTGATCAGATGTTCAAATGTTCTGTAAACACAGATGTTCTGTAAACACAAATTTAGCAGTGATAGTCATTCCTACAATTAGTTAACGTCGTTTATGCAATACGTTTTATTTTATATTAAAGGTGTGTACTTCCGGAAGAGAGATGTTATAATAATAATAATAATAATTGACTTCTACGGCGCCTATATCCTCAGGAACCTGAGCTCAGAGGCGCAACAAAACAGAATCAGTAAGTGTAATCATAAACAGGGACGCGCAAAAGTCAGTATCAGAACGAGGGACAACCGAACATTTATGGTGGGAATGCAATTTGGAATAGATATGTCTTGAGTTTTTTTCGGAAAATAGCAATAGTTTCAGATGTTTTCAAAGTGATAGGGAGTTCATTCCAGACCCTAGGCGCAGCGACAGAGAAAGCACGTTTACCCAAGTTAAGTTTTGTTTTAGGTACAATAAGTTGTTGTGAAGTTGATGATCTTAGCTGCCTAGGGATATTTGAAAGATGCAGGAGACTAGCCAAGTAGGATGGTTGTTGTGTAGATAGAGCACGATATGCAAGAGTGGACAGCTTAAAATTAATTCGATAAGAAACTGGAAGCCAGTGTAACTGTTTAAGTAGATTCATAGATTCATAACAGTAGAACTAATATGTTTATGAAAAGAAGTAACTCTAACCGAGATAATGACTTATGTCACAACAAGGGGAAGATGTTAGTTCGCCGCCTAATGTCAATCGCCGCCTAACGGAAGACTCGAGGGAACGAAACTAGTGACCATCAACTGCGTGCAAGTAACTTTAATACGACCAACTGACACGCAACACTCAGCACATGGGCGCATAAAACAAACCCCATTAAACAGGTAACAGTAATAAGCGTTTAATCGACAGGGTTTTCCAGGCCAGAGAAGACAACGCTTATTAGGATGCGCGTTCGTAATTATAAAATGTGACGAAGTCGACGGTATTGATCAACTAGGTGTGTCTACATAAGCGAAATGCCACCATCTTTGTGGAATTCATAGATAAAAATTGCTAGGTAAGGCTGAACAACTATATTGGATATGGTTGTGTCTGTTCATGCGTGCGTGGATGCGCGTGTGAGCGTGTGTGTGTGTGTGTGCGCGCGTGCGCGTGTGTGTATGTGCGCGCGCGCAGGCGCGCACATGTATAACTATGAGTGTGAGCATACGTGCGGGTGCTACCTAATGACACGCCAATAATAATACGTGCGGGTGCTACCTAATTACACTCCAATAATAATACGTGCGGGTGCTACCTAATTACACTCCAGTAATAATACGTGCGGGTGCTACCTAATTACACTCCAGTAATAATACGTGCGGGTGCTACCTAATTACACTCCAGTAATAATACGTGCGGGTGCTACCTAATTACACTCCAGTAATAATACGTGCGGGTGCTACCTAATTACACTCCAGTAATAATACGTGCGGGTGCTACCCAATTACACTCCAGTAATAATACGTGCGGGTGCTACCTAATTACACTCCAGTAATAATACGTGCGGGTGCTACCTAATTACACTCCAGTAATAATAATAATAGCAATGCAAACGTTGAGAGACAGATACATACTACCAGTTTATCAATTAACGCGTTTTTAAAACAACTCCAGTGATAATTCATTCATATGAGTAAATAGCAAAAGCAACATCGCCGACGTTCAGCGTGTTGTGTCCTGTTCGGCGGTCTAATGTCCGTTTTCAGCAGTTCATGACGAAATGCACTCATGTGGCTGCCTCCTCGATTACCATCACTGTTTAAGCCATTTCATGGTTAAACACACACCATGAGCCGATAGGTTTAGTTGTTTTTGTCTTCCAAACTACCAAACATACAATTATTCATCACAATTTTGCAGATATTGCGTACGAAGAAACAGCCACGTTTTTCGCTTCCGTTTACTTTTGTTAACGCCTTTTATGGACATGTGCGTGTACCAGCAAGATAATATACTCCTTTTTGGCTTGACAGCCAAAATAAACATGCAATTGGTTACACAATGTTCATTTTATGAAGACTAGATCGCCTTTAATTTCGTTAGATATTGCAGCACATCTTAGACTCGAAGGACACACATGAAAGCGACAGCCGGTGCTGAGCGGTTTACGTGACTGCTCTGGCGTTCATGTTGTTGAACAAGTCGCCATCTCGGTGAATCAGTCTCACACCAGTTCGTTTCGCGATTAGCACAGCGAATGACTGTCTACATATTACGTGCGATCCATGTAGCGATTACAGTAAATACCTAGGCATTTCACGACATGGTTAAAGTTTGATATAATGTGATATAAATCAGTATTTCGGATTGTCATCAAGACTTTTCGCTATATAGCTAATTGTGGTACAAGTGCTGACATTAAATAAATGAAAATGCAACGGTAAATCTTAGCGACAACCAACTATCATAGTCCTAAACCATTTCACGAATTGCCTAGTCGTTTCCCAATGTGACGGAAAACACAGATTGTCTGCAACAGATACAGCTCCCACCATGTGTACACAGGCTGTCGTGAACGCGACTGGGCTCGCCGTCACGTCAGCGCTGTGAGTGTTGTTGATCTCGAGGATCCACTTTACTGCATCGCAAGACGAAACGTCAGGAAGAACGCACCTGTCGCTCACGCTGCTGTCGTGGCATTGATTTAGACTCTACGCGCCGTATATCCCGGTAAGTCTTCTCCGCAACGCCCGCTTGCCTCGTTGGTTCCACGGCCATCAGTTCGTTCGGGTCGGTGACGTCACTTCCTGTTGCCCGTTTCCGGTGACTCGGCCAATATATAGTTCGTTTTTCGACGGGTTCCGCGCAGTACTGCGTCAGTTCCGGCAGACTGCATCGATGCTGGCAGCATTCGCACGTGATGCCCCGGAAGAACGTACCTTGTGCCTGCCATCCTTTATTGCGCTTGCTCAGAAACTCGTGCGCCATTTGTTTTGGCAGGAAAAATTTGCCTTCCGTGTCTCGCTTCTTCACGGCCACTGGAACAAGGTACAAGATCGGTTTAAATATTGATAGTCGAGCGTGTATTTCATTACACGTAACTGTGACCACGAGCCAGTGCAAAACGGTACAGTTAATTGTGATGACTATATATACATGGTTTGTTTTCAATTGTAATTGGTTGATTAAAGTTTAAATTATTCCTCTTGCAATATTGATGTTACCGTAAACATACAGTCCGAATTTTCCGACACGAAAGCGAATGTGTATTGAAAATCACACCACTTCTATATGTGTGTTGGCAAACGCTTTACTTCTATTTATGTATTGACAATCGCATCACTTCAATCTGTGTATTGACAATCATGTCACTTATATTTGTGTATTAACAATTACATCACTGTTATTGCTGTGTTGACAGTCATGACACTTCTATATGTGTTTTGAAAATCACATCACTTTTACTTGTGTTTTGACAATCACACTTTCTTATGTTTGTATCTTGAACAGTTCGTTGTAGAACAGTTAGTTGTAGAACAGTTAGTTGTAGAACAGTTAGTTGTAGAACAGTTAGTTGTAGGACAGTTAGTTGTAGGACAGTTAGTTGTAGAACAGTTAGTTGTAGGACAGTTAGTTGTAGAACAGTTAGTTGTAGAACAGTTAGTTGTAGAACAGTTAGTTGTAGAACAGTTAGTTGTAGGACAGTTAGTTGTAGAACAGTTAGTTGTAGAACAGTTAGTTGTAGAACAGTTAGTTGTAGAACAGTTAGTTGTAGAACAGTTCGTTGTAGAACAGTTAGTTGTAGAACAGTTAGTTGTAGAACAGTTAGTTGTAGAACAGTTAGTTGTAGAACAGTTAGTTGTAGAACAGTTCGTTGTAGAACAGTTAGTTGTAGAACAGTTAGTTGTAGAACAGTTAGTTGTAGAACAGTTCGTTGTAGAACAGTTAGTTGTAGAACAGTTAGTTGTAGAACAGTTCGTTGTAGAACAGTTAGTTGTAGAACAGTTAGTTGTAGGACAGTTAGTTGTAGAACAGTTAGTTGTAGAACAGCCTTAACCTGCCTGCTGCACCAGTCATATACTCTCTTCGATGACCTATGATATTATGCATATGTGTATGTGTGTATGTGTGTGTGTGTATGTGTGTGTATGTGTGTATGTATGTTTGTATGCATGCATGTATGCAAATATTGTCAAACAATGGCTAACCAAAAACACAGTGACCAATGTCAATAATAGGTGCAACTTCATAATGTAGCCTACTGGTCAACTTAGTGCCGGACTTGCCAATGAACGCGATGCCGAGCATATCGAGCCCCCGAAAGAAAATTATTGGAAGGTTTGCGGATACGAAGCCTTAGCGTTGAACGACGCCAGTTCTCCTGCAGCAATACTCAATGTACATTGATGAAATGCGAAGTGAGTTTCGGGTAATTTGATGTTCACACTGTCTCACTAAGTTGCAAACAGGCTTTGCTGAATCACACATTATTTGCGGCTTATAAGCCCAGCCAGCGCCTGTTTCGATTAGGTTGCAGTGGACGTTGGAGTCGCCGACTCCAACCATTAACAAGGAACAAAGTATCATTGGGTCTCTACGCGCCATTGCTGGAAATCCTCTTCTTGTTTGGAACATCCGTTTTCCGGAGCGTTGACAGAAATTGATCTGAACAGAACCATTAAACGATGCCAATTGAACATCAACGACCGTGGCGTTTGATTAACTGGGGACATTTATTGACGACATGTCGTCCAGAGATCAGTTACATATCATCAACGATCCGGTTCATTTCTTGGCGACCTGTCGTCCAGGGGTCAGCAGCGATATCAAATTTAACTACATTCAACAAACGAATTAACACGATGTTGAAAAAGATTACCATTCAACGCAACAAACTGCAAATGGAAAAGGAAGCAATTGGCTTATCGACAGTCCGGTCCGTCCGAGACACGAGAGCGCCAATAACGAAATAATGAGGACATTTCGCAGGAAATAATGCGTCTTCGAGGAAATACGTTGTCGTAAGCGGCGTACGCACTCCCACGCAGTCACGTGTTCAGCTAGGGGCGCCGCAGTCAAATGAAAAATACCGATTCATTAGGCCCATAGATGTATGGTGCCGAATGTTCAGGATAAGTTAGAAGCAAAGAAACACTAGTTATTAGGTCATAGCTAAATTAGTAAGAAGATCTGCTATGTTTCATGAAGAAAAGAAAGTTGGCTATTGAAAAAGATGACAAGAGAGTGAGGTACTTAGCATCACAGCAGGAGCACACCACCATCTTAGTTGCTGCCTCAACCAATAAGATGACAAGAGAGTGAGGTACTTAGCATCACAGCAGGAGCACACCACCATCTTAGTTGCTGCCTCAACCAATAAGATGACAAGAGAGTGAGGTACTTAGCATCACAGCAGGAGCACACCACCATCTTAGTTGCTGCCTCAACCAATAAGATGACAAGAGAGTGAGGTACTTAGCATCACAGCAGGAGCACACCACCATCTTAGTTGCTGCCTCAACCAATAAGATGCGTTGCTAAGAATTCTCCCGGCGACATCCGGATTCATTTTAGTTAGCGTTGATTTTTCGAATCGCAATTGCACGGACTTTTATGTATCAAACTGTAGCCAGGGTAGGCTTGTATCGGCGAAACGTAGTTTGTTTTAATGATAAACTCTCATTCAATTGTAGTTGCGTATACCATCCAGGGATCAGTGTATAAACAAACCACTGATGACGCAAGGATGACAGGAATCTATTATGTGGTTTCTCTGTGCGCCTCTGACATTTAGTAGCACAACGTCGCGTTAATGAACGCTAATATAACGCAATACCCGTGGAAACAGTTAACTAGCTATATGTCTTACGACTGCATGCCTGGATCCATCAGTAGGCCTATTACCGCATAATTAATTGTGTGCGCTGTCCAAAATTCATCTAGTGTCTAACGGGTAGTCATAATATCAAGAGCCGTGAATTGGATACATCCGCAGACAACGTATCAGCACTACAACCGTTGACTTTTATAGCGTTTCTTTCTCCTTTTGTACGCTATATGGATCGGATATTAAAAGGGTGTTAGTGACTGGATCTAACTGAGTATGGTTGCTATGATGAAATGCTTATATCAGCCGTGCGTGAGTCGTACAAATGAAAATGCATCTTTCTCAGTTGACTCAATTAATTTTGGTTAATTAAATTTAAACTCGTGTCTCGATCAGTCGTGCTTGAACATTGGCCTACTTTTCCCCGAATGATCCGACCGTGTTGTTAGAAACTGCAACGCACATTGACGTCAAAACAACTGGTCGAAGGTGCGGGTGTCACTCGACATCGTTAGCAATAGACCGGGGAGAGCGAGAACGCCAGTAACGATACATATATCAGCAAAGTCGCACGTCTACACGGTAACGAGCAATGAGAATTGACGCTGACTCATCATTTGTCATGTCCGCGTTCTTTCTGTTTTGTCACAGTGTGCCATTTCCGCAAGCGGCTGTGCCATTTCTGCTGGCAACACAAAGACCAAACAACGCATTCGTCTTCTTTCTTTGCACCTGGCATTTCCTGTCATGCGACAGTAGACGTCCGGCAAAGATATTACGTTCTTAATGACGCTCAGACGAGCGTACCGTCACTTTACCAATTCCAAACACACGACCCACCATTTCTAAAAGATGACATTAATGACTACTTCGGTGAAGGGTGTCAGCCGTCAAGTCGATTACCTCAAACTGACGATAATGGGATATAACCCAACAGCAGCTCAAAACGCATTAATTTGTATCCAAAAGTTCACATTGTGAGTAGAGTAGAACGGTTGTTCAGTGTGCGTAGATATTTTATCAACGAAATTTTGTTCTACAACAATATCAGATGTGTTACCAGGGTAGACAGGTTATAAAGAGAGGACACAATCAGCCATGAATCCATCACGGATGTCATTAGATACATAATACTTTGGGTTCGTTTGCCGTATGCCAGGAGAACGCATTGTAAGCCAAGCATTTAAAAAACATTTCAAAGAACATCGGTAGGACAGGACATGACAGGACATGACAGGACATGACAGGTTATCAGACATAGTAATGGACTTCTGCTGATGACGACAGCGCAGTACGCAACATGTAGAACATCACAGAGGAGCATGACAGGAAGCAGGACACTAGAACCTACACATAATTGGGATTGGTGGGAGGTGAACTCTCATAAATGGTGGGAGGTGGGAGATTGGCCTCACAAACATATGGGAGAGATGAGAGGTTGGCCCCAAAAACAATGATGTGGAAGGTTGAGACACCTGATACACACGCCCAATACGGCATATGCGTTTAAGTTAAGTCAATAAATCAAACAATATGAATGCCACTCACATAATTCTGTCCTCTTCTCGACGCCCTGGTAGCCACGCAGCCCGCACACGAGCGACAGCATCTGTGCCAACTGCTGGCCGCAGACGCCCTGACTACTAGTGGTATCGTCGAGGGAGCAGACTCGCTCCCAGCCGCCCTCCGACAGCCCTGTGATGGCGGCCAGCACGAAGCAGGACGCCAACAGAAGCGTACGACCTCGTTCTCCGTGCATATCTGCGATAAAACGGGACACCGTAGTCAACAAGCAGTTGACATATATCAGCAAGACATCCAATACAACTATTACATGTGAGCGTTTATTTACTTCCTCATCCTCTTCGGAACCTAGTCGGCGCGTAACACCAATTTGCTTGTCCATGCACATATGTTAACGTGTCACGTGACCTCAAAGTCACACAAAGACTAAGTAGTTATAAGCTGCGTTATTTGGCTATAGTTAGTGAGTTTGCTCGCATACCGACCCATTAGCCATCCACGTGTGTGCCAAACTTGCGCGAAACGTCACTCCATTTACTCTACGCCCGATGTGATTACAGCGGAACGTATGCAACAGCACGAACGACGGTTAATGTAACAACGTTTGTAAATGTTCACAATGCTATGTCACGTTGACATAACAACGATAACATAATGATATTAATTCAGAAAAATACGTATGATACTATAAGTGGTTGTGAGTTTGCATAAAATAAATCATGAACATTCAACAAAACATATTAAATATTACGAATATATTACTAGCTAATGTAAAAGTATCGAGTTATGCTCCGTCTGATATCAGAGAAGCTCTTGACCAGAATGGTGACCGAGACGTTGAGTACAGTAGTGAACTGGAAACTAAAATTCCACCATGCAAGCTTCCTTCAAGAATGATCGTGGAGCGACAAAAAGCGACGCTTGCGCAATTGTTACATAATTTAAATAATTTTACGTAATACTGTAGATTGAAATAGACACATCAGACAGCCTATTTCGAGAAACCCGTTGGAAATTGTACACAGTGGAATCTCAAGGAAGTTGATCTCAACCAACGAATTGACCTGCAACATCCTGCACGGAGATAATTACACATCAACTCAGCGTAACGACAAGACTGAGGCAGGATCGAATTATGTCGTCATTCCACTTTCGACTAGTAATTGACTCGATTAACAGAACAGTAACAGGAGAAAAGCAAACAGAGATTAATTGGAAACTGCGACAATTGGATAATCTAAAACACGTGTCTAAAAGGATTGACAGAGACAGTGGGCGGAAACACATAACTATTACGTCGAAAGACAGTCAAGATACGACCATAAAATAAATTTCAGAATGGGGCAGTTACATGGAACCATCAGAGCAAAGGAAACAAGGGAACAACTGTGTCAGAGGTCCGTTTACCGATGTGTGCAGAATTTAAAAATGGTAATGATGTTATATATATATATATATATATATATATATATATATATATATATATATATATATATATATATATATATATATATACATAGTTATATATACATATATATATATATATATATATATATATATATATATATATATATATATATATATATATATATATATATATATATACATATATATATATACATAATTATATACATATATATATATATATATATATATATATATATATATATATATATATATATATATATATATATATATATATATATATATATATATATATATATATACATACATATATACATATGACGGATATGGCAAAACATGTCATGCCTTATAGAGTAAATATGCTTCTGCGTTTCATGGAGTGAGTGTTATAAAGACTCAGATACCAACTAGATACCATCCGTACTAATATATAAATTATGCATTGGCCATTAACACGACTGCGCCGCGTCGTTAGTAAAATATTGAGACACTTGTCGGTTCTGGACCTTCTGGCAAACACCGATTGATAATAACCATTAACGAGGAAGCTTCGTCAACCATTCACACTAAAGCATGGCTATTATTACAGTGATGGCTCACGCCGAGACGTTCAGACCATCACTTGCGATAACCGTGAGCTCTTTATGGTACTGCCAGACGTCATCGCCACCAGGGGGGTAGTTCAGATGACGGCGTGGGACAATCAATGTAAGGTGTGTGGTTAGTGTGTGGTGTGTGGTGTGTGGTGTGTGGTGTGTGGTGTGTGGTGTGTGGTGTGTGATGTGTGTGGTGTGTGGTGGGTCTGCGATGCGCCGTGCGTGTGTTTGTGGGTGTACGTGTGGGTTTGTGTAGGTGTGAAGGGTGTTTATTGGTTGGCCCAGTAAGTGGGCGAGTGACAGAGGGCGTGAGCGAGTGGCGTACAAAACGTGCACACGTAATTGCGTTTCAGCACGATTCAGGAAAAGGATAAGGTTGTGTTTGGAAGCCAACCGAGCAAAGAGGTCTTTCCCGACACAAATACGGCTAAACTTGGTATATGTCATTAGTGCATATATAATCATGTAATATGCCCAAGCTTGTTTTTGATGAGTTATCCATCCTGTAGTGTCGTCTTTGTCTGCCAGCCGTCGTTGTCTAAGTCAATATTTTCTTTGGCATTTCTATACAGCGAGGCCAGTGACGACGTCCAGGGCAGCGGCGACACTTAGATAAACGCCACGACACGTGCCCAGATGGCCGTCGCTAATAGTTTCGCAGGGCGCCGTCGTTGTGCCTGCGCGTCTGGGCCTGAACGGCCGCATGCGACAAAGGTGCCATCAGGCGTGGAACTTGTAACGCCAACGCACTGGTTGAAACAGAGACCCTTTAGTCGGGAATAGATTAAAGAACGTCTTCCTGAAGATCTGTTCACCTGTCTCCCAAAAGTATATTCTATTTTGCTCTATTTGGAAAATCCAGCATGTCAAAACAAATTATGAACAAAATAGTAGTCTGATCGCCAACACGTACTGTGACTAACAGTGAATTTCAGGATGTATTAACAGTTTGCCAATTACACTTCGCACGATGATCATCACTTTAAATCAACACTATCTTGTGGCGAGAAATGGGACAGATGCCTGCAAACTAACAGGAAAATTAAGAAGAATTTATACCTGTCTAGTAATGCGACATAAAAGACACGCTCCTTTCTTGGTATTTCGTTGCAAGGACTGATCCACACTTGTTAATTAAGTACGCAATGTAATGTCAGCTCAACAACAGTTCAAATCTCGGAACACAATTACCCAGATAGTTGTTGTCACACGTTGTACATTCTAAACGATGGCGATTACTTCCTTTCGCGTGGGCGTACTACCACTCACTGCGTTCTGCGAAAGATGGTGGCGAGTGATTAGGTGTGACTAGAACTCGCCGGAAAGAACAACAAATCATGGTGTATATCACTTTAAGACCACGAGAAATCCATGCGGGACCAGACGCAAAGTTTACAAACAATATCGATTTATTTGTCTATATTGTTTCCTAATAATTATGGCGATGCCATCTTTGTTTTTCAAATCAAAACCTCTGCCTATAAATATATATATATATATACATATGTATAATCTCGTTTGGAGGACGATGACGGGTAATGAATGCTCTGTCTGCCTAAGAGCACAAAGAGGACGGATAGTAGACGTTCTATCTGTCTGGGAGCAACAAGAGGACGGATAGTAGACGTTCTATCTGTCTGAGAGCAATAAGAGGACGGATAGTAGACGTTCTATCTGTCCGGGAGCAATAAGAGGACGGATAGTAGACGTTCTATCTGTCTGAGAGCAATAAGAGGACGGATAGTAGACGTTCTATCTGTCTGAGAGCAATAAGAGGACGGATAGTAGACGTTCTATCTGTCCGGGAGCAATAAGAGGACGGATAGTAGACGTTCTATCTGTCTGAGAGCAATAAGAGGACGGATAGTAGACGTTCTATCTGTCTGAGAGCAATAAGAGGACGGATAGTAGACGATCTATCTGTCTGGGAGCAATAAGAGGACGGATAGTAGACGTTCTATCTGTCTGGGAGCAATAAGAGGGCGGATAGTAGACGTTCTATATGTCCGGGAGCAATAAGAGGACGGATTGTAGACGTTATATCTGTCTGAGAGCAATAAGAGGACGGATAGTAGACGTTCTATCTGTCTGAGAGCAATAAGAGGACGGATAGTAGACGTTCTATCTGTCTGAGAGCAATAAGAGGACGGATAGTAGACGTTCTATCTGTCTGAGAGCAATAAGAGGACGGATAGTAGACGTTCTATCTGTCTGAGAGCAATAAGAGGACGGATAGTAGACGTTCTATCTGTCTGGGAGCAATAAGAGGACGGATAGTAGACGTTCTATCTGTCTGGGAGCAATAAGAGGACGTATAGTAGACGTTATATCTGTCCGGGAGCAATAAGAGGACGGATAGTAGACGTTATATATGTCTGGGAGCAATAAGAGGACGGATAGTAGACGTTCTATCTGTCTGAGAGCAATAAGAGAACGGATAGTAGACGTTCTATCTGTCTGGGAGCAATAAGAGGACGGATAGTAGACGTTCTATCTGTCCGGGAGCAATAAGAGAACGGATAGTAGACGTTCTATCTGTCTGAGAGCAATAAGAGGACGGATAGTAGACGTTCTATCTGTCTGAGAGCAATAAGAGGACGGATAGTAGACGTTCTATCTGTCTGGGAGCAATAAGAGGACGGATAGTAGACGTTCTATCTGTCCGGGAGCAATAAGAGGACGGATAGTAGACGTTCTATCTGTCTGAGAGCAATAAGAGGACGGATAGTAGACGTTCTATCTGTCTGAGAGCAATAAGAGAACGGATAGTAGACGTTCTATCTGTCTGAGAGCAATAAGAGGACGGATAGTAGACGTTCTATCTGTCTGAGAGCAATAAGAGGACGGATAGTAGACGTTCTATCTGTCTGGGAGCAATAAGAGAACGGATAGTAGACGTTCTATCTGTCTGGGAGCAATAAGAGGACGGATAGTAGACGTTCTATCTGTCCGGGAGCAATAAGAGAACGGATAGTAGACGTTCTATCTGTCTGAGAGCAATAAGAGGACGGATAGTAGACGTTCTATCTGTCTGAGAGCAATAAGAGGACGGATAGTAGACGTTCTATCTGTCTGGGAGCAATAAGAGGACGGATAGTAGACGTTCTATCTGTCCGGGAGCAATAAGAGGACGGATAGTAGACGTTCTATCTGTCTGAGAGCAATAAGAGGACGGATAGTAGACGTTCTATCTGTCTGGGAGCAATAAGAGGACGGATAGTAGACGTTCTATCTGTCCGGGAGCAATAAGAGGACGGTTAGTAGACGTTCTATCTGTCTGGGAGCAATAAGAGGACGGATAGTAGACGTTCTATCTGTCCGGGAGCATTAAGAGGACGGATAGTAGACGTTCTATCTGTCCGGGAGCAATAAGAGGACGGATAGTAGACGTTCTATCTGTCTGGGAGCAATAAGAGGACGGATAGTAGATGATTAATGTGTTAGAGAACATAGATAGTGCATGTTCGAGGATGCACCTGGTATATCTAGCCAGAATGCCATATTCGTCCGTTTACGACTTCGACGTTACTAGGCATACAAAGACTCATCTCACGGCTGCACAGTTACATGAAAATCACACCTTTTAGGCTGAATTTATTTTGAATATATCATTGCTACGTAATTCTGAATTAAAATAACAAATGCCGTTTTAATACATAACCTGTGTTTGCATCACACTATTACACACTATTACATATTTGGACAATTGGGAACAAATTACGTAACGCTTTGCAAAAATCGGCGAAATTACCAGAGTTTCGTAACGCTGACTTGCTTGTTCGACCTTTACAGATTGAGCTTAAAATATTGCCGACAGTGGAAACTGCGGCCATTTTGAGTAGCATAAAACAAAATCGTAATAGGTTTATCTAAGACATAGCACCGTCTGGCCTACAGTCATAGAGAACACGAGGTTTAAACAACGTGTTGTTGATACACGTGTCACATATCACGATGACCAGTTAACATTATAGTAGACATAAAATGAGAAATTTAGCACGTTAATATCGGGGTTAGAGCGCCATCTGACCTATAGATGGTTCCAAGTAGCTCGACAATTATAGTCGTGTAGATTGTAAATGATGCGTTTGCAGTCGAAGTCGTGATGCATTCTAATGTGATCATATTGGCTGCCTGGAAGCCAGCACGTTACTGCTCCTTTTCATGGACATAAAGATCGACCACCATCTCTAGTTGTTGCTCTCTTCGCACTTAACTAGTTTACTCAGCGAAGCAGGACGCACAAGCGTAGAAACATCATTATATATGACAACGCTAACATCCAATCCTGCTGGTTTCAACTTCTACTGTGCAACACGCTATGAATTTGACGTGATTACATTCTTGGGAAACACCAGTTGTAGTGTCGTCTGATTGAAATTCCGGAGCCATTGTGGGACAATTTACACCCCACACAAAACCCGCGATATATGGTTACGGAATGTAACAAATATATCACACGCGTTTTCTCAAAACAGACCGTTTGGGTGAAGTCGCAGAATTACAATTGATTATTTTACGGCAAAAAAATATAATCGCGTGAAACATGACAACTAGCAATGCCACGTATATAATTTAGTAAAATAATTACATGGCATAGTGCGAAAATGATAGGGCAAAGTTACAAGTACGGCTTCCCAAAATTGGCCAATTTGACGGACTTTATCCGTTATGTTGTCGGGAACCCCGAAAATGAATGGTGGCGCTTCATTCCACGATATTTGTACACCTTTACAGTCGACTTGCATATTCCTGTTAGAGCCACACCCTGGGTTCCCAAACTAGCGAGTGAAATTGGGGGTGAAATGAGCCATACAGCCATACCGATAAAGTCTGACTAGTACCATCACCAAAACAGCAGCAACGTACAAAGAAAATATGATACCATTTAACATGATCACACATGTTAGAGTTATTTTCAGACGAACGTATCTCTCTGTTGCAGTGACCATTGTTTATATTAAATTCTACGCAAGAGCTTCATCAGGTCTGCGTTTATTGATAGTCCATAAAACCGATGTTGTCCTTCCTGGGTCATAGCCACGCGATGTGCATCGTAACAATCATGTTGTCTTCCCCCCAAGTCCTTACAACTAGCAGCCAACTATACATTACTTTGTTAATTACAACATCGTGATGGACTAACTGTTAGACCGTTATTGTGTATGTTGTCTTCCCTCTAAGTCCTTACAACTAGTAGCCAACTATACATTACTTTGTTAATTACAACATCGTGATGGACTAACTGTTAGACCGTTATTGTGCATGTTGTCTTCCCCCTAAGCCCTTACAACTAGCAGTTACATTACTTTGTTAATTACAACAAACAGGCTAACTGTTAGACCGTTATTGTGTATGTGTCGGTAAAATGTGCATTATCAAAGGTGACCGTTTTGACAGAGCAAAGAAATGACCACGAGAGGCTGGCTGAATGTGTCCAGTTCGGCAGGTGTCACTGGACTTACATGGGTCAGACAGCTGGACAATGAAGGAAGATGCTGGGTGGGCCTAACAACTGGAATGTAGGACACAATCCATCCAGGGACAAGAGTCCCTGGATGGATTGTGCGATTGCGCCCTTGGAGACAATCAATCATAGACAAAAGCCCCCATGGAAACAATCCCCCACGGACAAGAGCCCCCCGGAGACAATCCCCCACGGACAAGAGCCCCCCGGAGACAATCCCCCATGGACAAGAGCCCCATGGAAACAATCCCCCACGGACAAGAGCTCCATGGACACACACACACACACACGCACGCACGCACGCACGCACGCACGCACGCACGCACGCACTCACGCACGCACGCACGCACGCACAATACAGCAGCTAGTATTTGGCGTGTTGTATATTTGTTGGTAATGTGAGGACGGGATGTTGTCCTAGTTTCTAATGTGAGGACGGGATGTTGTCCTAGTTTCTAATGTGAGGACGGGATGTTGTCCTAGTTTCTAATGTGAGGACGGGATGTTGTCCTAGTTTCTAATGTGAGGACGGGATGTTGTCCTAGTTTCTAATGTGAGGACGGGATGTTGTCCTAGTTTCTAATGTGAGGACGGGATGTTGTCCTAGTTTCTAATGTGAGGACGGGATGTTGTCCTAGTTTCTAATGTGAGGACGGGATGTTGTCCTAGTTTCTAATGTGAGGACGGGATGTTGTCCTAGTTTCTAATGTGAGGACGGGATGTTGTCCTAGTTTCTATTTGAGTGTTTTTTTTGGCAGGAGGATTTTATCCGTACGCCTGGTAGATCCACTGATATCTAGGTCGGAGTCTTGTGATCCGATGGCAGTAGAGAGTCACCAACGAATATGTGAGAGGAACCAGACGATGGAGTCTGAGTGAACAAAACGGGAGGGTGGAGAATGAACGAAAAAACTAACCAAAACATGTGAGAATTGCACTGTGAGCGTAACCAAAGAGAGAGTGAATGACGATAAATAGACGCCTAGGACAGAACCGGTTGGACAAGTGTTGTGTCCCAAAGAACACATTATTGCTTTCCTCTTTTTCAGTCAAGTCCGGAGTCAGGCTGACATCGATACAGGCCATCGATTGTTTTATTTTCTTCTCCCGCAATTGGTCCCGCCTCACTGCCGTCCACTCCCCCGTCTCTGTCGCAGTCTTCACTGCCGTCCACTCCCCCGTCTCTGTCGCAGTCTTCACTGCCGTCCACTCCCCCGTCTCTGTCGCAGTCTTCACTGCCGTCCACTCCCCCGTCTCTGTCGCAGTCTTCACTGCCGTCCACTCCCCCGTCTCTGTCGCAGTCTTCACTGCCGTCCACTCCCCCGTCTCTGTAGCAGTCTTCACTGCCGTCCACTCCCCCGTCTCTGTCGCAGTCATCACTGCCGTCCACTCCCCCGTCTCTGTCGCAGTCTTCACTGCCGTCCACTCCCCCGTCTCTGTAGCAGTCTTCACTGCCGTCCACTCCCCGTCTCTGTCGCAGTCATCACTGCCGTCCACTCCCCCGTCTCTGTCGCAGTCTTCACTGCCGTCCACTCCCCCGTCTCTGTCGCAGTCTTCACTGCCGTCCACTCCCCCGTCTCTGTCATTGTCTACTCCCAGCGCATCAGCTGTCTTCGTTAACCGTCCCCTTCCATTCGTTCCCCATGTCCAGCCCACTTTAAGCGGCTCCTCGCCAGCTTCCTCGTGAAACTTTCTTTCGCACCAACCTCCTCCCTCTACTCCTCTATTATTCGCTCGTCTACTCTGTTCACTCCTACAATTCTCATCACCCAATTATCTTCACAAACTTTCTCTTGTCGTTGCCGAACCAATTATTTTTAGTCGAAGTTTTTTTTCTCCACATTTATCTTACTGCTTGTCGAACTAGGCAAGTAAAAGTGGATTGTAACCTATACACTTTCACGAAAGTAACAAACACAACCAACTTAGAAACAAACATATCTACCGCGAACACATACCGAATTTGCGTTGGTTCTTGGTTACAGCGGACGTTGAGGAATCGCACAGTCTGGTCTCCGCATGAAGTAGTGACAATCTGTCTTACGACGTAGCGGTGATGATGACGTAATCAGCTGCCGTCTCGGGCTCTTTGTCCGGCTGGTCCGGCTGTATCAGCTCGGGTGACCCGAGCATTATATCCTTGGTGACACGCAAGCACAATGCGACCGGAATCCGCATAGCTCGCTATTTTATAGGCAGCGATATCGTGATCAATGTGACGACACAAGTCACCACCCCCTCTCCACGACAATTGGTCGGCTGGAGTGCTGACACACCTGTCGTCGCGCCGATCAGCAATCGACGGCCGCTTGCAGTCGCTGCCGCAGCGCTCTGTGTGACTGGCCAGTGGCGAACACTACCGGTTGTCTTGGTTTGAATGTCTCATTACACATACTCCAAACAGCCTTTTCTAGGGCTATCGCAGTATATTTTATTAGTGAGTTTTACAGATTTATCAGATTTAGTAAGATTTAACTAGATTGCCATCGAATGCAAACACCCAGATAGCAAGTGGACTTGCCGAGAGCCCAACAATTGTTCATATATAACCCGCCCTTCTGAGATATTTATCAATTTTGTTTTTAAACATATTCCCGCTGCTAGCATCTGCACAATCTGTAGATAGTGTGTTCCATTCATGTGAGAATAAGTACTTACTGCTATTCAATCAACACTGATCCTAAATAGTATGTTCCATTCATGTGAGAATAAGTACTTACTGCTATTCATGTGAGAATAAGTACTTACTGCTATTCATGTGAGAATAAGTACTTACTGCTATTCATGTGAGAATAAGTACTTACTGCTATTCATGTGAGAATAAGTACTTACTGCTATTCAATCAACACTGATCCTAATGTTACTTCCTCCAGTTCTACTATCTTTCTACAGATCTGTGGGTGCATGACAGGTTACATGACAGGTTACATGACAGGTTACATGACAGGTTACACATTCACCCCGTGTTGGATCTTTTACTTCCCATGACACAGAAAAGCAGGTAGAACCGACCTACGGCTTTTGGTGTCTTATCCGAAAGATACTGTGGGGCAATGTCGGGTGAACGAAAGCTCCTCTGTCTATTCCAAGATGGCCGCTCTCCCCGGTTCACACGGGGGTCGGAGTGAATATATTGTTATCAATGGTTTTTTAATACTCCATTAACATTGTGTACAAAATGTCAGCAAGCTGTAATGTTTCAGTACTGAGTAATCCTGAATGTCCATTTTAAGACGGACTAACTAAATCAAGATTATTGGATAAAGCTTGCGACAACGGTTCTTCCTTGGTTTCTTCTTTACAGTCACACACGCACGCACGCACGCACGCACGCACGCACGCACGCACGCACGCACGCACGCACGCACGCACACGCACCACACACACACACACACACACACACACACACACACACACACACACACACACACACACACACACACACACACACACACACACACACACACACACACACACACACACACACACACACACACACACACACACTATATAAATAATAGTGCAGATAAGTGAAACAGTAACATAACAAGGCATTTCTTGGAATGTTAACCGATATATTTGTTCGGAAATTGTACTCTTTTTACTCACCGTTACACTTCATCATTTCACTCACCGTTACACTTCATCATTTCACTCACCGTTACACTTCATCCTTTCACTCACCGTTACACTTCATCAGTTCACTCACCGTTACACTTCATCAGTTCACTCACCGTTACACTTCATCATTTCACTCACCGTTACACTTCATCATTTCACTCACCGTTACACTTCATCATTTCACTCACCGTTACACTTCATCCTTTCACTCACCGTTACACTTCATCATTTCACTCACCGTTACACTTCATCATTTCATTCACCGTTATAATTCATCATTTCACTCACCGTTACACTTCATCACCGTTACACTTCAATGCACTTCATCATTTCACTCACCGTTACAATTCATCATTTCACTCACCGTTACACTTCATCCTTTCACTCACCGTTACACTTAATCATTTCACTCACCGTTACGCTTACGACAGATTCATCCTTTAATTTGTAACATATTCCGGTTCGGAATGAGCAGATTGAGGGTATAAAATGTATATTCAATCTTGTAGTCAACATGTTTGCAGACAATTCTGCATGTTAGTACTTTTCCTCTCACAAAAATCAACCTGACATTTTGCCACAATGTTGTGTGTATGGGTCTGCGAATGGAACAATAGCCAGCGTGTTTCTCTCTATGAATTTTCATAGCCATGGTACTATTAACAAAACCAGACAGAACAACATATAACATCAAGTAAAAGAACCAGGAAATATTAGCAAATAACCTTTAACCTTTATATGTAACACTAAAATATGCAACATTGTGTTTTTCAAGCATTCTATGTAACAACAATCCTTGTTCAAATAAAAAAAACATTCGTGTGACCATCATCAAACCTTCATTATTTCTTAACTAGGCTGTATAGCAACGAAAACCACATAGGCCCTATACGCATCACACGAGGACTCGATGACACGAGGACTTACTGATATCCGCGTTATATCTTGTTCAACGATTTCAAAAATAGTCTGTTTAGAGAGAAAAAACACCCGGTATGTTGAGACATACCAATAATTCACTAGAATGCATTATTTGTGGTTTACATGTTATCCATGTCCAATACAAGTCCAATGCGAACGTGAAAGCTTGTATTTGTCTTTGACTGTGTACTACCTATATCCATCCGTGCAGCCTTCGACCTGTGCCACAAGACGCGCCAACACGAAGCGCTCTCTCGTGAGTCTATTCGCTTATTTAGAAATAATTACGAACAGTTCGATTGCGCCCGAATGTCTGTGAGTCTAAAACTATTCAGTTGCACCCGCATTAGACAACTTGACCGAAACTCCTGGCCGAATTACTAAATACTTAGTACAAAATCTCTCCCAAATGTAATGGCAGCGACACATAATTATTTTAAGTTTATTTAATTTTCGCTGTGAACTTTAACAATAGACATTTAAATATGAACAACATAAACCGACATATGTCGAATAGACGTGGTGTAGCAAACATACATTCATCAATAAATGTCACGGACGACACTGCAGTAAAAAGTTAGAGAACAACTTAGAGAACATAAACTACCCAATTTTAAGGTGCCCCCATTACCCGGACACTGACGTTTATTTATATTATTGTTGTTTTTATTTTCGCAGTGAACTATGAATACAGACTGGTAGTCCTAAAGATGAATAATCTAATTATTAATTTATTCATTGTCAACTCAATGACCCTTACAGGTAGGTAGGGTGCAGAATGACAATTACAAAGGAAACAAGGTCACTATATAACCTCCGCGAAGTAATTAATTTCCGGACATAGTAATTAATTACGTTGTACGAGAGATTTGGCAGGATTGGCAGGGGAGTCGAGACGATTGAAGGAGACGGGTGGTAGAGAAGTTTGTTGATGACGGGTGGTGGAGACGGGTGGTGGGGAAGTTTGTTGATGACGGGTGGTGGAGACGGGTGGTGGAAACGGATGGTGGAGAAGTTTGCTGGTGACGGGTGGTGGAGAAGTTTGCTGGTGACGGGTGGTGGAAACGGGTGGTGGAAACGGGTGGTGGAGCCGGGTGGTGGAGCCGGGTGGTGGAGACGGATGGTGGAGAAGGGTGGTGGAGAAGTTTGCTGGTGACGGGTGGTGGAGACGGGTGGTGGAGACGGGCGGTGGAGACGGGCGGTGGAGACGGGCGATGGAGACGGGCGGTGGAGACGGGCGGTGGAGACGGACGGTGGAGACGGGCGGTGGAGACGGGCGGTGGAGACGGGTGGTGGAGACGGGTGGTGGAGAAGGGTGGTGGAGACAGGCGGTGGAGAAGGGCGGTGGAGACGGGCGGTGGAGACGGGCGGTGGAGACGGGCGGTGGAGACGGGTGGTGGAGAGGGGAGGTGGAGACGGGCGGTGGAGACGGGCGGTGGAGACGGGTGGTGGAGACGGGCGGTGGAGACGGGCGGTGGAGACGGGTGGTGGAGAAGGGTGGTGGAGACGGGCGGTGGAGACGGGCAGTGGAGACGGGTGGTGGAGAAGGGTGATGGAGACGGGTGGTGGAGACGGGTGGTAGAGAAGGGTGGTGGAGACGGGTGGTGGAGACGGGCGATGGAGAAGGGTGATGGAGACGGGCGGTGGAGACGGGCGGTGGAGACGGGTGGTGGAGAAGAGTGATGGAGACGGTTGGTGGAGGGGTGATGGAGACGGGTGGTGGAGAAAGGTGGTGGAGACTGAAGCAGTGACAGAAGGAGGATAAAATAAATCGACGACCGGTATCGGTGCCAGCCTCACCCCGGACTTGAGGGATAAAGAGGAGAGCAACAACAACTGATTCATTAGTACGCGGGATGAATGAACTTGCCGATCGTCACTGTCAGACAATGACCATTTGTCTCTGTGGGAGTAGGGCATTTGTCGTTCACGGTAATATAGGAAGCGTCATTTGTACAGTGAAGTAACACAGGTCAGAGGTGTGTAAACCTGACGTATCTCAGGACCACACAATGCGCTCGACGCTGACGGACTGTGATTCTGATACCTTACGTCATTAGAAGCCACTACTGGCTATGATCAACGACGCCCCTTGTAAAACCAGTTAAACAGCTTAATTGATTGAGAGCACCGGCTCTGTGATTCAACAACATGTGTGAGATGTTCTACTTCCCCTTGCACGCACACAACGGCTTTTAATGTCTCTTCCGAAAGACTTCTTTCTCTGGTTGTTGTGTAAACAAGTACGTGCTTACAGAACATGATGGGAATATTATTTGCATGAACACCTTTCGCGCATTCATTGCAGCGTGCCTGAATTATTCACAGAGAAGTAAAATCGGTTATATAGGAATCACACCTTTACTCTCAAGACGCTACTGGGCGGTACAGTTCCAATTCATCAATTCGTTTTTAATAAATGTTTCTATCCTCATCGAAACGGTTGATCGACGGGCAAGCATTATACATAGTTAATGCTCAAGCAAAAATAAACATGAACTATGCGTTATGGCATAAACGTTGTTAATATATTACGACAGTCCTAAAAGGGTGTAAAATGTAGGTAAATATGTATATTGCTTCTTTTATTCACTCGTATGATTACATGAAATTAATTATTATTAACAGAAATAAGCTACACATTTTTTTTACCGAAAATTGTACGTTTAGATAATTATCAATAAAAAATGGCTTACGCCACTTTGTTAGTAGGCCTAGATGTTTTATACGTTGACAAGTCCAACCGAAAGCAATTTGGTCCCGCATCAAAAGTTGTCCTAGAGGTTGCCTCGATTAGTCTGGTCAGTGATCACAGTGTCCACCAACAGACAGAAACACATAGCGTTGACACTCATGACAAACTATCCGTGTCGCCTATTACGATCAGGTTAGCGCTGACTTTCATGACAAACTATCCGTGTCGCCTATTACGATCAGGTTAGCGCTGACTTTCATGACAAACTATCCGTGTCGCCTATTACGATCAGGTTAGCGCTGACTTTCATGACAAACGACCCGTGTCGTTTATTACGGTCAGGTCTGTGTTGATCGACATTCATATCAAATGAGCCACGTCGCTGAATGCGATCAAGTTTGTCGACAAACCTTTCATAAAACGCCTTAGCACCAAGTATGATGTATGGCGGCGTTGTGTGGCCACCGATTATATACCGGAAGTTGTCTGGCGTCCCAATATGGCTGCAGGGCGGTTCTGTTCCAATTCGTCAATTTGCTTTTAATAAACAATAATGTTCATATCCATATCGAAGCGGTTGATCGATGGGCAAATATATATATATGTATATATACACGCGCCGTAGTACGTTTACTTAATTCTGAGGCAAAAATAGACACGAAGTATGTGCATAAAACAGCGTAATTACGTTGGATGGCGAAAGTCGTACCCGCACTACGGCAGACGACAGAATGGAGTAAAATATCTGCGTACAGCATTATGTAAACATACCATGTTTTTTGGTCAAACTATGAACAATAAATGTTAACATCTCTGACAATGCCCCCCGGGTTTGGGATAAGTATGTTTTTGTATATAACCTGTTCTTCCACTACATCATAGCATGACAAAATAATGGGCGACGAAACCAGCCCCCCTCCCCCCAGTCCCGTGTCCCATTCAGAGATGATAAACAGAACACATGTTTCAGAGGTAAAAAGGCAACAAGAGGCGAAGTAACTGAAACAACAAATTGCGACTTGCGCTTAATTCTCATTTAGTTTCTTTCTAACATGTCCTTTCATTTTGCGTAATTTCTGGGATATGATTAAAATTTGAATCCGAAATGATATGCCTAGCCATTGCTCAACGCTTTTGTTAAATGGACAATAATCAAAAGAAAGTGACACTGCTTCTGTACTCCAACTTGATGTTCTATGCCACCAAAAAGACAATCGGATAAATGTATACAAAAGTCGCTACACTGTTTGAACAATAATAGTGTCTACACAATGACTATGCAAAAGCAGGCTCTATTTTTTCATCCCACTATTCTCGCGGTTCGACCTTTAGCTGTTCGCCAACGTGATTTACAACAACACTGCCGCTTAACCAACGCCGTATGACATTCTGATACCGGCGACTGTGTTTTTACATAACGATCTGTGCGATGACAATAACCTGATTATTTCCATGCAGAAATGCGTCATTCGGAAGGTAGTTAACGGATACATGCGCAACTGAGGGCAAAAAGGAAATACAACGATCTGAAACGGCCTTCCATGTCTTAATCAATTAAATTGGTCATGTCTGCATTATGTTTTAGAATACACATTATAATTTATGTTCTGTCCTCCTAGTATAGCTGAATGAAGAACAATTCTAGGGACCCCCTACATAAGATATGGCATCCCCGCCTTTCGCTAAAATAAACATTATTGCTTTTAAAATGTATGTTTTTATTAAACATTAAAAGAAAACGTGTTTGCTGTTGCTAGTGCCATTACACTGCTTGGTAACTATTACTAATCAAACAAACAGATTTAAATGAAATAAATGTCACAGTATATCAATATGTCAGCCTGTATTTACTGACACTTGTTTTGAGGAGGATGGACGAGTAATAAATTTGTCCATTTTCTTCTCCGTTTGGTTTGATGACGCACAGCACCAAAAAGTTAGTCGCAAAGCTCGACAATGAATCCTCCAGGAGGCGCTGCTTGTAGCAGCGGATTCACTGTGAAACTATTGCGAAACTATTGCGTATGGTAATAAATTTATCGATTTCGATTTTTCGATCGTTATGCGGCAGTAAATTTATGGTTTTGTTAACGTAATTTGTATATACGTATATTAGATACACGAGGAGAAATTTGGCGGCTATAGATGGTCGTTTTCATATTTAGGTCAGAAACTTTAATTTTGTTTTATTTTACCAGGTAATTTAAAACTATGGTTTTGCCCTGTCATATCGCGGACCCCTAGCAGCTCTCTACGGCCCCCCCAGTGGGCCGAGGACCCCCGGTTAAAAAAACGCTGCTCTACCGCACATCCACTTCGCTTTCTTCAGTCAGTCGCTGCAGACCTACCTGCCTGTATTAGCCAGGTTGCATTTTGTGAAACCCACGCTGTACTGTTTTTTTTCTTGGGGGGGGGGGCTGACTACTGACTAGACTACTTTTCTAACATAGCTTAAATGTGCTGAATCCAATATTTATGTTCACCATGCGGTCCTGTCATTCTATACCCTTGGAATAGCGTGGGGCAAAGCGCACTCCTTTAGATGCAAACACAATTTCGCCTACTTATTTTCATTTCAGGCCGAAACGGTTAATACAGTCACATATCACATATCTAAATAGATCGATCTGTAGACCATATTTAGTTAGAGGCAATATTCTAACAAGTATTATACAATAATCAGAGAGCCATCGCATGATCAGAGCTCTTGTATTGACATACGTGGGTGGTTTATTACACAAGTAGCCTTGAAAATGCCGTACAGATATTAAACGGATACATTTCTAAAACACCTACTCCCACTGTGATTTAATATGGGGTGCTTTGTCACACACAGGGGTGCGCATTGCCCCGCACTGAACAGTTCATTTGAATGACAATTACAAAAAACCTTTGTTATAGTATTGCCCAAAGACACCTACCATGGCAATATGCATCTAAATAGCTATTTCATATTTTTTTTTAGTTAAAGTACCTATGCTGTGGAACCGTTTAAAGCTGTTGAATTTGTTGTAATAATATGGGTCAAATATCAAATTGGTGTGACTTTTTCTGCTAAAATCGTACGTGCCCAAATTGGTTTGGCATCAGGTTGCGTCGTTTGATTGGAAGGTTGCGCCAATGGAAGTGGTATCTGCTGAAATAGGTGGGGTGCGCTTTCCACCACACTACTCTATCAGTTGCTCATAAAAATGGCCGTCTCCGATGCAATTTCTGCACACAGTGTTTCAACACACATTTGGAAACATTCGCTAAATAGCAATATTTGGGTCAGAGTTAATGACATCCATACTGGATTTTAAAATGGCGACCTTGTCCAATCACTGTTTTTTCTCATATCTGAATTTCTAAGACACCTAGGTTGATGTTAGCGACTAGACCATATTATTTTGTGGAGTCATTATTTAGATTTTAGCATAGCTATTTTGATTAGTGGCAGCCATCTTGGATTTCGAGATAGCCACCCATAATCAAGCTACTATTCTACAATCAGTACATGTGTCTATCACTACTTTAAATCAGTCTTCTGATTAGTGTGGAGTCTCTCAATAACAAATATCATTGCCATCTTTTCAAATGTATTGTGGCAGATGATATTTCTTGCACTTGCAGCGTAATTTCCTGCAGTCAGTGGTGGAGCCACATAAACTCAGAACACAGGCGACTAAACAAATATATATATATATATGCGAATATACAGTAACCCGGAATGTTGTATCCCTCGTGTTTAGATGGCAAACATTTCACGTACTGAATCTTTCCACAATTTTTTCTTCACGTTATGTCCTTTACGTCACGTTATGTCCTTTACGTCACGTTATGTCCTTTACGTCACGTTATGTCCTTTACGTCACGTTATGTCCTTTACGTCACGTTGTCATTTCAGGGCAAAACTATTTAATTTGTAAATAATAATAGCTCAGACGATCCAAAATAAATCCCTATCTAGCCCAGGTTACGAAACTTCATATTTATCAAATATATGCCTGTAGTTGTAAATATTTTATCCGATACTTTTTCATTTTGTAACTGAAACGGTTGCGTCGGTCGCATATTTTCACAGACTATCCAGCACCAACATGTCATGTCGTTAAAGGATAAAACGTTTAACAGGGAGGGAGGGAGGGAGGGAGGGAGGGAGGGAGGGAGGGAGGGAGGGAGGGACAAATCAAGAAATGTTGGGTCAACAAGAGAGAATTATTGAACACTTTATTTAAGATCTATAAGTGTAAGGTAAGTTCGGGTGGAACGTTTTCATTGGGAAATTTCCTCTTCGGTGAAAGAGAGAATTATCAGGTTTAATTGGGGCACAAAGAGAGAAAATTTAATTTCTTTTCTACGGACAGAGAGAGAAAAATGGCCAAAAACAGGGGCATTTGCGCGGCGCATACATGTATACCTCAGTATAGGGAGTACCCCCCCCCGGGCTTGAATCTTTGACTAGCAAGTGCAAGTGACTCGGCCATGGTGTAATATATTTGTATAAATCGGTCATGTCGATATTTATTTATATAACTCGGCCGTGTCGATGTTTATTTATATAAATCGACAGAGCATTTTGCGTACACTTCTGGTACGTTACACGTATCGTGCGGACTGACTAGGTCAAACCGGACGATTGATTTGTGTGATGTGCAGTAAGACATCTGCCCGCCGACGGGTCACCAGGGTTCGTCGTAATTAGCGAAAAGATCGCATTTTCACGGCCTTCTATGCAGCGCACACTGACACTGTAGCGCCTTGACCACAGGACCAGGGTTCATTAGAGAGAGAGCAAGGATGCGAAAGAGCGAACAGCGAACATGGCAGATTAATGAATCGCCTGAAGTGCAGGCAGTCACCGAGAAGGAATACCTGCTGTGCGATGCACTGTATATCTACATCCGGTGGAATGGCGCTATATACCGACCCGGATTTTCGCAGAAAACCGTCAACCATGTCTGTGAAAGACGAGACAGACGAGGAAGACGAAAATTATATATTATGTTTTGTGTCACCGGCGTCAACGGGCCTCTACGCTCCTCGTGCTGCTCGCTGGCGACGGGAGCTGATTGGCTGCGAGAAGACCGCCGCGTCACGTGCACACAACATGACGACCTTGTGGGCTTCTACGTTGCCACTCACAGCTAGGCGCGTCGCGGTTGACCAAAAGTGTTTTGTCAAATCGCTCCGTCGCAGAAGCCACACCGCGGACGTTCATTCTATAATCGTGGTCACTTAATGAAACGTGGACGGAATCGTCTGTTGGCTTCTTGCTGGCGACATGTTGCGCGGGTGGCTCGGTGTTCTATGTGCGTCGTAACAGTCATTATTTCTAAATGCGTAGAAAATCGTTCGCAGACACATGAGGGCGAATTTCATACTTCTTCAATTAATCAAGCTGATATTCGGAGAAAATAATCAGCACGCAAAACTCGGCTTTTGAAGGATTCCAGCTCAATTGTTTTTATTAAATTAACGTCTATGATTGATGAACAGCGTACACATTTGTGACAATTTAGCTGGTCTCTGACGTCATTGAAAACGTTCTACAATTTTACTTTAGCTGTTTCAGAACAATTTACAAAATAAATATTCGTGATACGCTCCGAATGCAAACATATGAAACACTCATATTTATTTATAAACATTCATAACATGCATTAGTGTTTAGTATGTGTAATATTGTCTACCAGATAGGGTACTTGTTTCAAGAAAAGTTTCTCTTTGTTTAGTTATGCCATTGATCAATTAATGGTCCTCGCTTCAATAGTCGAGGAACGCTGTAATTTCAGGGTAGCCACGCAGTTAGCACATTTTGAAAAAAACATCGAAATAAAACAGAGGCAAACTATAATACCATAGGAAACATAACTATTCTTTTTAACTATTGGGTTTATTAGATCATATAAATTAAGAGGTTGGGTGTTTGCACACATCAAATGGGTGACGTCTTCCCTGGACACCTCCAAAGCCAACGTTGAGCAGCAACCACCATTTTCTGCTCCGTGATAATGTTTTGGAAGATATGATCTCCAGAATTGTTTTGTGAAAGGATCGGGGACATTGCAGTTTCTATATCGAGACGCAGATCGTTCTCATTGATGGGGTATGGAATAAGCTCCAATAATGGCTTCATTTTTATATGAAGGAAACCTTACAATTTGCCTCAATGATATTATACATGTAGACCGTCATCGTCAAGCCGGGCGTCGAGTTCCTTCAAAGTACAGTGACGAAGAAATATAGCCTCTTCATACCATTGTTGTATCGTCGTCGCTCTAATCAACTGTCATATGTCATGCTGTGTGATTATTTCGCGTGACCCTTCCGGTGTTTACGCATCGGACCCAGTTCATGTGACTGCAGTGCTTGCTTTCGAATCGCTCATCTGTTCTCAAACTCGTTAATGTCAAAATTGTGCTTTTAGCCAACTGCACACCTGGTGCCAGGTCAGTCATCTCAGCTTGCAACAGTTGATTAGGTGGCTGAACGGGACCAAGTATCGCGTGAAGCATGCGAGCGATGAAGAGAAACTTCGGTCCTTTTATGTTGGTCATTAGTCCAGCTGCATCTACGTCACCAGATAAGGTAGGTGAATGTGTAGTTTCTTGAAATACGTCAACTAGCGCAGCATGGTTGTCAATCCAACGTCGATCAAAACGACGTTTCAGTTTGTCGCTGTTTGTAGAAGTTGGCAATCAATGATCTTTTTGCATTGCATAAGACCGACTCCTCGTTCGTGCTCAAGCACATGGACAAGATGCGCTGATGGTTGAAGCAGTGCATGTACAGGAATACCTTATTCAGCCATTGCTATATGACTTCTTGGACACCTCCAGAGCGGGAATGATGATTACTCTAGCACTGTCGTAACACTGGCTGATGACGCGGTTGAGATCAAGACCTGAGGATTCCAAGACGCTCAGTATTTTCGCGACGTCTGATTGAACGTCGAGCCCATTCAGTGTCGTCATCTTCGCTCTAAATCTGTCACAACACGGACAACGATGGACAGCTCTTTAACATCATTCTTGTCACGTGTGCCATCACACGCTGCCGCGAATTACATCATACAATTTCACTCATTATGGAAATTATTTTAGTGTTCGGGTAATGTATTTCCGGTGATGTGTAATATCCTATTTATATTTGGCTGGATCAGTTTTCACCACCCAAAACAACATTTCGCCCATTGAAGCAACCCATTTGAACAGGTTTAGAAACTTGCCCCTTGAAAATATTTACCCGCAGACATAACTCTTGATTTTCCAGTGGTTTCATTGTCACCCATCATGCAAATTTCATTCACAGCCAAAATTCGTATGATGTCAAACATATTGCATATAATAGTACGATTCTTGAGAATTATGTCACGACTAACCATCGCATAGATGGAGGACCTTCTAGCTTCTTGTTTAGTCCACATTGCCATAGCTTGTAAATATGTGCGTTCGGTTTATCGTGTTGAACTAAGCCCCTTTGCCTTACATGACCGTGAACGATACAAGTGTGCTATGTATTTCCAGGTGGCATCGGTCTTCAAGGGCACGACGTTAGACGCCCCTTCAAGTTCCTGTATGTAGACTCCGGCCACTTCAAAAAGTTTGAGAGTTATTATCATCCTGTTTGACAAACAAGTCATGTTAGCTATGTCTGTCAACAAGAGAACAAACTAACCTTTCTGCCCGAATGATCGACTCATGGACAGAATTATATTCCTTAAGGATGCATAAACTCAACGTACCAGACATGTACACATTTAGAAGCACTCTGACCTTCTTGTGACGAATAGTTCTAACTCGAGTTGGTGATATTTATCATGAAGTAGGGCATCTTTGAAAAATCAGAGCCCATAGGATAACATTAGCTAGACCCTATGGGAACGTCTTGCAATTTGACTAACACCATTTTGTTGTAAAACTGATTTCCCTAGGTGTTGAACATACAGCTTTAATTGCAAATATAAGAGCAAAGGTAATGTCGCCCACATGTTCCGTGACATTGATCCACGTTATTAGTTGTGTCAGGTACTTTTCACGGAACACAGGCAAATGGGATTTCTCAACTGTCCACATTAGTTTCTATGTTACTATTCGTCGGCCAGATAGTTTTCTTCTAGAAAATAGGTCAGAATCAAATGTGTTCAGCGAATATGTTACCCATCAAACTATCCTAATGCGCCACTGTCTTAATACCGGCGTCGTGTTAAAAATTGCCCGCCGACAAATGTTATCCGCTTGGTGTATCTGCGCATGCGCGTGCCTTGAAGCGTGGGCGTTGCTAGTTATAGAGCGTATATATTTATATTTAATAATTAGCTGCACCAACGTGTGTGCATGGGGAAATAGTACACGACAGAAAATGCCGCTTTTGCGTGTGTACGTGGGGAGGAAACTATTTAACGGCAGAAACCGGAACTATTTCCAGTGGTCGACACTCTTTGTTATAATTCATTGTTATTATATAGTAAATATTATTGGGAGTAAGCATTTTCCAAACAATGTGTTCACACCACTTTCACTACACACAGCTCTTCATTAACACAATCAAGTGCCTGTAGTAGTGTATCGTTGTTATGACAATGACAAATATTTGTGTATTCATTTCAAAATGCAGTCTGTGTATGAATTATCAGAATATTAATGAAAGAAATACAAAATCATGAAAACGAATGTGTTTCCATTATATTGGTAGGTTGACCCGGGTCATATTACCAAGGTTTTGACCTGGGTCAAAATACAAAGCCATGGAGATACGACCCCCAAGGCTAACACTCATTTCGAAGTACTAGAATAGTTTTGCTTTCATATTGCAAGGTGACGTAGCAAGTCGCCCCTAACAATTTCAGATAAAAAGTAATATATCCTCCACATCCACCAACATGATTTGATGTGTTGATTTTTGTAAATTACATTTTGAGTATTAAGTAGTTTTCAAACAATCATCATCACGTGTTCACGTGACATCTTAATTAACATTTTATAATTAACAGTTAATCTTTCACAGTATACAAATCAAGAACATAACATATAATTTTAACCAATTGTTTTAGGAGTTTAATCAAGTGTCTGTATGGCGTATGTTTGTACATTTATTTCAAAATGCAATTCCATGTATGTGTATGAATTAGTAGAAAACTATTTAAAGGAATAATAAATCACTAACAAATGAAAGAAAAATGTGGGGTTCCACATTTTATCGTTGTACCGATGTAATTACCCTTCCGCTGTCGCACCTGTTGCTGCGTGTGAGGCTACTTTGGTTCGTCTGTGCTAAAACTCGACGGTTTTCGCAGAACTCGACGGTCTTCGCAGAACTCGACGGTCTTCGCGGAACTCGACATTGGTAGTTTAGCTTATTAATTCAACTCACTCCATTGTCATTCAGTTAATCTCCGTTAAAAACATCTTAAATCATTCCACACATATCATTGATAAGTGTGTGTTCTGTATTAAGGGCGCCATCTGCTGGGTGTCTGCAGTAATGCCACCAATGAGTCTAGTTGAGGCACATTTTACCTTGACATTTTACTTGTCAGAATTACAGAGCACTGTATCTGCAAGTGCATTACTCCAGTAACAATGGTTTAGACCACAATTTACAATTTAGTCATTTAGCAGACGCTCTTATCCAGAGCGACTTACAACAAGTGCATTCAACATAATTTGGTAACATAACTACAGGTTGCTATGATTGCAAGCAAGTCTTTTCACAAAAATAGGCGCTAATAGCAGACCCCTGTACACAGCTAGCCCAGACCGGGGCTAGTAGTATACAGGGGCAAGTTGTTACAGAGTCTGTTTTACGAAAACATAGCACACATGTGGAGATACCATCGACAGTATGTGGTTGGACCAACAGACGCACTGTCCAAAAATCAGGCGTAAAGAAGATGAAATTAACGAGGTGTGGACGAAAATTATTTTTTAACCACCTAAAACTGTTTTGGGTATACCCACATAATATCATCTCAGGCAGCCACTTTTTAGGTTTCGTGAATGAAACCTGAAACATGTCTACTATATAGTATAAGGGGTTATGCCCAGTAGAAGCTAAACTGAAAAAAAAAAGTATTTGCTATCGCCCACGTGCGTTCAAATGCAAAAGTTGTGTCTGGGGCAAGTTGTTGCAGTTGTAAAGTTCGGGCGGCTCGCACCGATGGCTCGGGCGGTTCGCACCGATGGCTCGGGCGGTTCGCACCGATGGCTCGGGCGGCTCGCACCGATGGCTCGGGCGGCTCGCACTGATGGCTCAACCAGCGAGTTGTGTGCGGACAATGACTGAAAGAACAACACTTATTTAACCACAACGTATGATCGCTTTATTTCACTTGTGAAGCCTACCGTACTGGTTACTAACCAGTTTCTAACCAATATTAGCAGCGTCAAACAAAATTAACACGTATCTCAGAAGGGTGGGTTGCACGTATACGAAAAGTGGTTGGACTCTCGATAAGCCAATGGCTTTCTTGTCCATTTGCCATCTGGGTGTTTTGTCTTGGATGGCAATCTAGTGAAATTTTTATGGCATAGCCCTTTTTGAGCAATTTATAAACATTGCACGATTAATTTAAATGTGGATGCGCATTACATATATATTTTCATTCACTATTTCATGTTCCATTCAATAATTCATATTCCATTCACAGTTGTTTGTCATGTAAGAATCCGGGGAATAAGTCCCCTTCGGTAATTAAAAATTAAAAGCTTAATATATGAAGCTGTGAACAATTACCTTGTTACACACATTATGTATAAGATATTATATAAGTATGTATAATCCAATAAATGTAATACCAGTAATTTGTACGAG
Source organism: Lamellibrachia columna (assembly GCA_963662155.1). NCBI lineage: Eukaryota > Metazoa > Annelida > Polychaeta > Sabellida > Siboglinidae > Lamellibrachia > Lamellibrachia columna. The sequence goes on along the minus strand of OY759270.1, from coordinate 6,353,300 downwards.
TGACACTTGCATTGCGAGCCACACGTTCTTTGTTGTAACAACGTGCCCCGTATAATGTAACAACTTGCCCCGCTTACGGGGCTAGTTGTTACAGTCTAGGAAACTTCACGTTTCTACCTAGCTACAATAAAATTATGGAATATCAATGGTGTGGTACAGTTTATTAACATGAATGATAAACTTAATGCATACGTTGATAGAAATAATGCATCTAACATTATTTTCACAAAAAGTGACTTTAATTAAAAAATATAACAACTAGCACCGATCTCCCCTATGTTTTTATACGTGACTAGTGCATGGGCGATATTTCAGTAAATTAAAACCCGCGCACGACGTCACATGATGTTACGGTTTTGGCATTATTTTATATTTATGCACGATTATTGTTAAGTACATTTAGTGCTGTGTATAATAATGATTATATATACGCATTTAAATAATGTTCCAAATATTCAGGCGAGTTAGTTTTTGTTCTAGCGAACTACGCCCTATACTGGGGCGTTTGACAATACCTAACACACACACGGCCAGTATTAGGCAAAGTCAATCGCCATACAATTTTTTTCTATCTGGCTGTTGCTGTTGTAAGGCGAAGATCTCGTTCGGCAGAAACGTAAGTATTTTCATGAAACGTGAAACCTTAAAAAACGCCATAAACAAAACAATAAACACGTCTTTCATGTCTGTATGCATTCTTATATGTATATCACTAATGTTACCTGACAATAACAATGTAAAAGAGTGAAATTATTTCATTTTTGTCAGAACGCATGTGCTTGTCAAAATTTGTATATAACTGGATGTTGTTGTGAGCGAGATTACCAAACGGGATTCGCGTAGATCAATATATGGTCATGCTAAGAATTTCCGTCTGCTGGCCATAGAGTTACATCATTAATAATCCCCCTATAAACTACTAACTTACTAACGGGTGTTTTATTTATGTCTGTGCTGCTGGCCCACTCTGGCCTCATTCTACACGAAATCGCGTTTTACCATGTGACTCAAAGGCATCAAACATCACGCGCATAGTATGGCAGCTAATTGTGAAATGTTTTCTATGTCAACGATAAAAGTACTCATAAGTAATTATTTGGAGCACAATTCTTCAGTTTCTTGACGCCCAAGTGTTGATTGTATGTCACAGAATACACATGTGAAACGGTTAGTGCGTATCGGTTTTAAAACTTAAGTTATTAGTTCCGTAGCCATTTGGCTACGGAAAGCCCAAATCAGCGCTTACAAAAATCCTGATGTGGACGTCCGCCCCAAAGCTCAAGAGTGGGGCGGACGAGTCTGCCTAAATCAGTATGGGTCCGGTCGGGTCCGGTCTGGTCGCCCTACTACATTAGTCTTGACCGGATGACGCGGACCGATGCCGTCGGATGTGACCGGCAATTACGGCGTCTAGTTGCGATAGAGCTTCGCAGTGATGACGTTCATGTCAGCTTGGTGACCGGAGCGAGACGCGGAAACGTCGGCGGGTAACTTCGATTCTACGCCTTCGTTGCGTTTCCAAGAAAGCACGATTCGTCACGTCGTGTTGCAGACGTTGTTTTTTTTCTATATCCAATCGTCGGCATAACAAACGATAGATCTGCCATCTAGCGGGAAACAGTTGGGCATGATGCTGGACGTGAATCCTCCCCAATTGGGGGCAACACTTTAAAGATGCCAATTAAAAGCATTATGATGAAGGCATCATTCTCATGCAGGAGATTAAATAAGGGATTGCAGCAAATTTTTAAAAAGAAAAAAGGTTGTAGAGAGGTGCGGCAGGAAGTGGGAGATTGGTCTTAAACAATTGCTGGGAGATGCAATGGAGGTTGGCCTCAACAATTGGTGGGATTGGCGAAGGTGTGAGGTTGGAACCGCAAACAGGTAGGAGTTGGGAGGTTGGCCTCAAAACATGTGGAGAGGTAGGTTGAAACGCCTACTCCTTATTATATGTATTTATGTATCCTTATTATATGTATTTATGTATCCTTATTATATGCATTTATGTATCCTTATTATATGTATTTATGTATCCTTATTATATGTATTTATGTATCCTTATTATATGTATTTATGTATCCTTATTATATGTATTTATGTATCCTTATTATATGTATTTATGTATCCTTATTATATGTATTTATGTATCCTTATTATATGTATTTATGTATCCTTATTATATGTATTTATGTATCGTTATTATATGTATTTATGTATCCTTATTATATGCATTTATGTATCCTTATTATATGTATTCTGCAGCCACTTAAAAAATGTAGTCATATAAAATGTATAACAACAATCGATTAAAAGTTATTATCTACACAGGATATTATTTTTAAGAAGGAAATATGGAAGATCTCCTTCCCAAAGCAGGAGACTACCCCTGAAAATGTCGCTGATACCATGACCTCGTTTACACGCAGACACCATGCCGTGTGACATTTATAGCTCTCGTCCTCGTCAACAACCGGTCGTGGGGTAAGACCACAGTTGACCTTCCTGTTTATGAATGTAGGGCGTATTAAATTGCGATATGTGAATTTAAAGAATTCATACGATGTGACATAAGTGCAATTGAGCAGGCATATTCACAGGTTTGTTTGTAGAAGCTATTGGCTGTGAAATGGTGCATTTTTTGGAGAGTTTAAAAGGCGGAGGGATTTATGGGAATTTTTCTGCTAGGGGCCACGTGGGCGCATGAATACAAGGCTATTTTTGTCAAAATTGATGGGCATCGCACGTCGGGGCGTTTTAAAAGAGCTGGAGGTGTGTGATTTTGATAAAACTTGGTCAGCATGTCAATGAGATGATGGCAGTTGCTGTGAAAACGTTTCAGAATTTTTAGTGGTCACGTTTTCTTATAATCTAACAAAACGTTAACATGGCCACCAATGCAATTTTCAACTGTGGTCTGACTCCTCGTACTGCGTCGACGTTTCGTGACAAACCGTGGCCGATTAACAACAAATCGGAGCCTAGGTGGGCTTTTGGGAATTTGAGTGACGTATGCACGCGTCGTTACCCGGCTGCGCTCTGATTGGTCACATCTTACGGACAAGATTGAACAAGATTGCCATCCAAGGCAAAGACCCATATGGCAAGTGGACAAGGAAGCCATTGGCTTATCGAGAGTCCGACATTTTTCATCTATGTGTAACCCGCCCTCGTGAGATATGTGTCAACCTTGTTTTTACTTATACTACTAGCAGTTACACAATCTGTAGATAACTTGATCTGTAGATAACTCCATTCATGTATTGTCCTCTGTGAGAACGAGTACTTTCTGATATCCAATCTTTACTAACATTACTTCATGTCCTCTAGTTCTACTATCTTGTCTCTATGGTTGTTAAACCACATTCTATTAAGCGTTCTTCAAAACTAAGGTCTCTCAGTTCTGGAATCATTAGGTGCGGACGCCTCGGGTAGGGGTAGCAATTACGCTATGGGAAATATATCGTTTCAAATTTATTGGCGGAGCTATAAATTTGGAAACCCCCAAAATGATGTGCGTTATTTTTGTGACAAGCTACGTTGCTCCCAATCTCTCTTCATACAATCTGCCCATCTCAGTCGTGATCTTCCTCTTCTCCTTCTACGTTCCTCTCTAAGCGCTTCCGCTCTCTTCATTAACCGTTCCCCTTCTACTCATTCCACATCTCCAGCCCACTTTGACCAGCTCCTCATCAGCTTCCTCCTGAAATTCTCACGTCAATCTTTATTATTCGCTACATAATGTTAAAGTAGCAGCAACAATTATGTATAATTACAGCGAAAATCATCGTACAATCTCGACTGGATGATCTCTATGGACTAGGAGAGACAACAGACACAAACTCCTGTCCACATTAGTAAAATGTCCCGTTGTTGGCTATCCTAATCTCTTTCCCCCTTGAATAGGTGGTCTTGTGATTAACTCTGTCATACAATTATTAATTATTTTAATTATTTATTAATTGCGTATGCTTTTGTATGTACATTGATATCTTTAGCTTATCTTGCTTTGTACATTTTTGTTTTAATGAAGCTTAAGCCTTATACATATACGTTTAATTTTATTACGCACATTTTAGTCCATTTAGTCATTGTAAACACCCTTGAACAGAGTTGTACTCTGGATACGAGTGTAAAAATAAAGTGCATTATTATTATTATAAATGTTTTGTTTAATTGGACATTGTTTCGTAGTTGTTCTTATCGCCATTTTTGTACGCTGATGGGGGAGAGGGGGTGCATGAGGGAGGGAGAGAGGGGTGGAGGGGGAGATGTTTTATTGGCCTGTTAAATTCCTGTGTTCTACAGTTAGTGCCTATTGACGGTGAATATACTACAGCAATACATATTAATCGTGTTCTACAGTTAGTGCCTATTGACGGTGAATAAACTACAGCAATACATATTAAACATGTGTTCTACAGTTAGTGCCTATTGACGGTGAATATACTACAGCAATACATATTAAACATGAAATATAACATTGGTAATGTACTTTGAGATCGAAAAATATTTGGGCATTTTAATTACACGAAACCCCCATTAAAACCATTGTTCACATCACGTTGAAATTTGGCATATACACGTCTCAGAAGTTAACAGAGCATCATCAGGTTTTTTAAAAATATGTTACCTTTCAGTATGCTCAACGAAGCTAGCGTAAAACTGAACCGAATTTCGTTCTTATTCTCAGTAATGCTAAACATTCACTCGCGGTCGTGTTTGACCATAAGTGCTGCTTTGAATGTGCAATTTATGTGGCATTATCCTTATTAATGGTGGCCTATGCTGTTGATCGCTGTTCTAACTACGGACTGTTTGTGCTTTGGGTGGTGGTTGGAGCTGACGTTCAATGTGTGCTTTCTGTAGACCGTCACCCGTGTGTTACCGTCGTCATTTATATGCACGCATGTGTCAAGGAATGGTAACTGAAGTTACTTTTTTCCATCTCGTTCTGGTTATGTGGTGAATGTTCGGGTCCATATTGTTGAGGTGTAAATCCTTCGATGTGGTATTCATGAATCTGAACGAATGTTTTATCGCTGAAGGAGTCGCAGATCGCGGGGCTAGAGCCTGTTTGTACAAGAACTTAAACCCGTGGCAATAATTGAACGGAAGTGTTACTTTCGTTACTAATTGACGTAAGTGTCATTATATAGTAATGTAAATATCCGAGTCCGAAAATTATTAGGAAGTGCAGCTGATTCCGTTAGAAATGGGAGTTTATAATTGTTTGCAAATTTAGTTAAGACGCCTGATCATAAGCAGATATATTTGTGTACCGGGTACATAAGTTGATGCTATGCTTATTTGAACATATATTCTCTGCTATATATGTCTAAATCATAATAAAACAAGCCATGCGTAATCTCGACCAATATTTGCGAGTTTAGCTATGCTAACAGTCATAACTCGCACTATGATAGTTAGATGATGTACCGATAGGTATATTATTGTAATAATAGTAGTTATTAAACATCTGACATTTTCTTTTTTGTCTGGTGTTTGTTAATTTGTGTTCTACAAAATAATGCTCGCGGTTGTCCAACGACTCTTAATTGCCATTTGAGCCAATAGCATTACCGCATTATATGCAACAACATCGATGCAACCATGTCACTAAATAACGCAGTAGTAATTATTATAATAAAAATAATGGTATATTAACTACTGTTATGGTGTAAACAATGTGTTAGTATGTTGATAATTTGTTATGGTGAAGACACCAATCGGTACGTGCACACGCACGCAACGTTTGGTGCATTTGACTTGACATTCATGTACATACTTTAAATACGTTTTTCTTATCTTATATTATATACATTTATCTCTCATTACTGGCAGACTCTCGCTATGTGGAACGTATTGGGCCAAATAAATCCGATGTTCCTTATATCCATGGGTACGAGGGAGGCCGGTCAACACTGTGAGGGAGGCCGATCAACACTGTGAGGGAGGCCGGTCAACACTGTGAGGGAGGCCGATCAACACTGTGAGGGAGGCCGATCAACACTGTGAGGGAGGCCGATCAACACTGTGAGGGAGGCCGGTCAACACTGTGAGGGAGGCCGATCAACACTGTGAGGGAGGACGGGGTTTTCAAATGTGTTCCTTTTAAGAGGTTTTTTTCATACGTCGGGATTCTATATAACGAGAGACCATTGTATAATACATGGCGTGTAACACAGTTTAATGTAATTACGTTTTATTGCCCTCGTATGAAAATTTCTATGCCAAAGTATTCATAATGCCGGTCCAATTTCAAGAATCATGTAAACACGTACTATGTCAACATACCCTCGCACGTACGTTTCTGTGCGAAATCTATTGAAATATTGCAAACCCGTGATGTCAAGGCCACACACCGTTTATAGTTTCCACATATGGGAATGCGTAATATTGGTAAACGAGAGATAAACGTGTGTTGTCAAAATGTGCTTAATTTAAACTTTTCGAAACAATAATGAAAAGAAAGTAAAACAAATCAGTTAAAGTATGTAAAAGAGCAGAAAGCTAAATGGGGGCGCTGTAAATAAATTCAGTTAATAATGACCTAGGCCCTACATAGAAATAAGTAGAAAACACGTATAGCCAACTCTAGCCACATTATGTGTCAATCAATATTTATTGATCAAAATATTAACAAATATGATGAATACATGATCAATATAACAACTACAAAATGCATCCATTTTTATTAATTATTAAACCCTTGTGTATTATCAATATAATGAAGAAATGGAACACGAAAAAATTCAGCAGCCATATAATAAGTAATGTAACTGGGGATATCATTACGGTATACTGCATTTCTTGGTGGTCGTTGGTCGTAATCTGCCAGAAACAAACGATTCTCTGCATCTTCTTCGCCCGTGTTATCGTCGTCAAGACGGCGCACCAACGTAGCCGTTTCTCCGTGACTAGTGCCCTTATACATGTAACAACATTGTAATTACAAATAGAATATGATTTTAGAAATGAATTATCCTGTTCACTCAATGCAAGAACTTAAACACGTAACCTGTAATAGGGACAACACAGAAGTTGGCAGAATGTGGCTCTTTGATTGCATTAATACAACACATATGCCTTATATATGTTTTATGTTGTTATGTCATACAAATATATATATGAACAACATTGATGTGAGGACTGCGTGAAGAGATAGTAGGGGAGAATGCGGGCGAGGGATGGGGGGGGGGAGGGGAGACGGCAGTGAAACGGGACTAGTGATGAAGACGGGAAAAAAAAATCGATGATCAGTATCAACGCCAGCCTCACCCCGGATTACAGGGATAAAGAGAAGAGGAGAGCAACAACATCAGAAGGGCAGACTGCAGGGATAAAGAGGAGAGCAACAACATCAGAAGGGCATACTGCGGGTATAAAGAGGAGAGCAACAACACCAGAAGGGCACATTACATGGATAAAGAGGAGAGCAACAACATCAGAAGGGCACATTACATGGATAAAGAGGAGAGCAACAACATCAGAAGGGCATACTGCGGGTATAAAGAGGAGAGCAACAACACCAGAAGGGCACATTACATGGATAAAGAGAGCAACAACACCAGAAGGGCACATTACATGGATAAAGAGGAGAGCAACAACACCAGAAGGGCACATTACATGGATAAAGAGGAGAGCAACAACATCAGAAGGGCAGACTACATGGATAAAGAGGAGAGCAACAACATCAGAAGGGCAGATTACAGGTATAAAGAGGAGAGCAAAAATGGTCCGGCTCTGTAAACTATAATATAAGGCTATTCATACGTTCGCTAGTTGCAATTATTTCGATGGTTTTAACAGAAGTACATATTATTATATTAAATCGACTGCGCACATTACTGTTGTCATTTCTCTTCATACCGAGAACATGGCCAAGTCATATCCACTTTCATTGTTTCACACCATGAACGTTGCCGATGTTGGTGCGTTCATGGATTTCCTTGATGGCCACACGCAACTCCCAAGACAAGGCAAGTTGTACCCTCGGATACGAGCCCAGTACGTACTAGTAACTGATATGCGGTGGTCGTCAGCTACTTGGTGTTGAACGCAGTTGGCAAGTGCTAATTGAGCGCAAAATGAATGGAACAAATTGTCTACAGATTGTGTAACTGCTAGCAGCGTGAATATGTTTAAAAACAAGGTTGACACATATCTCTGGAGGGCAGGTTATAAGTAGATGAACATTGTTGGACTCTCGATAAGCCAGTGGCTTCCTTGTCCACTTGCCATCTGGGCCTTTGGCTTGGATGGCAAATCTTGTTAAATCATTGTGTTACGAAGGCTGTTCTGCTCAACAATGCATGCACTCATTATAACGGCAAGACGACACGTTTCGTGTTAAAGGACAATCAATGTGTTATGTCTCCAACGTAACATTGGGTATGTAGAGGTAAACATCTTAATAATGTGTTAATGATGGTGCCGCTAACACCAGAACCAGTTCTCAGGATGGTCAAAATACATCAACGAATTCAATTTACCGACCAAATTGGGTCATTGGATATCTACAAGGCAACAAAATAGCAGTTACTGGTTGCGATTGGCCTATAAGTCGATATCAATTAAGCGCATAAACTTACCTACGTAAATTATACAAATAAAGCATTTACACAACTTACGCTACACTGTAGCTCAACTAACCCCTCACCAAGTGTTAGCTGAGCCAGCTTACCAACCCTGTTTGAACCAACGACATAATTATCCATGCATACTAGATATATTATCTTGGTATAAAATAATATACTAATAATCATAGTTTATGTGAGTAAAAACAATTTTGACTTATGAATATGATTGTGCCCTATATATGAAAACGAAAGAAAATGGCTCAACAAACGCTGGCTTCCCATACGCACATACAACTAGAAAAGCATTTGGTAGTCTACACATCGGAAGACTTTCGACAGAAAACCACCTAATACGTGTTGTTGGGGTTGAATTCGGTTGTGCGTACGCTACGCAATTAAAGAATGCCCGTTGTAGTTTATAGTTGTTACAAATAAATGCTCCAAGAAATGATCGTGCCACTGCATTTATATGCATTTTATTATCTTTCCGTCCGTCTCCTAGCTGTCTATATTGCCTTGCAAGACAGTGAGAAACAACCATAGATTTTTTCAACCAGCATCTCAGACGATATTGCACGCATCTCACATCTACCAATTAAGAGTGCAAAACATAGCGTGCGAATGAAACATCAGGATAAAAGCGCTTCATGTTCTCGGCGACAAACTACTTGGTTCTTCCTCCTGGTAATTGCACACGACTCCCCGCACACGTCCGGTCGTGTCACGATCCGGTATAGAGGTCTAACAAATATGTAAGTTGCTCCAATATAACTGTTACGCGATCGGCGTGAGTGGTACGTTTTTGTCATGGTTGACGTTTTTTGGGAGTTCCTTCCTTGAAATGACGTGTCCCACGGAGAATTCAAACACAGGCACACGCTAGCGTATTTTTTTCACTGGGCATTGACACAATGTAAAAAAAGAATCTTGGAGGGGCAACAAGAATGTGTGAAGGACCATGCCACAATGGCACCTCCTAAATACGCAACTGCTTAAACTTATATTAGTTATGTATGATGGCTCCACGTGTGAATATTTAGCACAAACATGCATTTGCACAATATAAAATTATATCGCAGGAGACGACCGCATCATGAATTTGGCCACGGAAGGGGCGTATATTTGTTTAAAATGCGCTGCTCATTATAATTATGATCTGCCTTCAAAACCACTGTCAAGGAGGAGAGCTAGAGGATAAACTATTACACTAAGTCTCATTTGTAAAGGATGTTTTGTTTAATATAGATGTTTTTTTTTTTAGCAAAAGACGATTTGTATTAATCGCTGTCTGTTTTATGTACCCGGTATTTTATGAGAAAAATATATATATATAATTATAGTTCTACACTACTGGGAAGTTTGACAGATTCGTGTAGTCTCGTGACGCTTGTGATGTTAAACATAACATAACTGTTCACGCACGTCGTGTATAAAAAAAGTTATCTAAACATTAGGCAGCGACTAGTAATTTAACTTCTGCTACAAAAGCAATTTGTAGAAATACACATGGGAAATCAAAGTGAACGAATGGCGTTGTTGAGATGATACTGGTGTCTGCTGGCCCACATTCGTCAGCAACGACACTTCTTCGGTGAATCATGAAATAAACGTGACACACAGAATAAAGTTATTTTTTCCGATCAACTTCATCGTATTTTTTGTCAACAGTGTCATTCTTTTCAGCATACCGATCGCTTCAATCCAGTGGATACCATCCATTGCTTTTTTCGAAATGTATCGCATCTGTGCAGGAAATATAAATTGACCCCCATATGCACTGCCTGACAGCGAGAGGCGGTGACGTGGATTTCCCAGTCTGCCTTCCCGATGATAACACACGCCATTTACGTTGAAGCTACCAATTACAACGTGCAAAACACAGCGTGTGGCGCCGGTTCATGACGGCCACGCGATAAACAAAATGTCGCCGTGTCTTCCGGCTGGCAGTTGCAAAAAACTAACTTTACCGAAATCGTAAATCAGCACTCAAACATTTCCTGCTTTCTTGAATTGCACTTAGCACTTAATTCTGACTTCCCTTTCTCTGCACATGTGCTACATTTTATTACATAACAAATATTAACAGACTCGAACATTAACACGAACGCGATTCGCAAACTTGTGCAGTTGTGACGTCAGGTCATCGCCTATCGTGTTTCTACTTTCCGCAAGAACTCCATATTTTTCGAAAGTGCGTTTCCACCTTAAATCGTCGGCGGACCCTCGTTCTGGTAATGAATATTGCGTTCCTGTTCACGTCATCATGCATAGCGATTCCAGTTTGTTGCGCCTCTAAGGTCAGCTTCCTGAGGATTTGCATGTGATAGAAGCTGTATTGTTATTATTAAGTGATAGTGATGCAAGTTGTATTGTTATTATTAAGTGATAGTGATGCAAGTTGTATTGCAACGATTCACCACATCTAATCGAGTCTTTACACCAGCCGCATAATAAACTTGTGCAGCAGTTCTCAGATAAAACAAACTCGGCATTCAATATTTTGCACATATCGTTTGGACATGTGAACAACTTCTTCCACATAGTAACGCTCTTCAGTTATCTCGACGTCTCACACACGACCCAATCCTACACGACCACAGAGAAGAGTTTGACTCGAACGTGCCGAGTTGGCTCCACTGTTTGCAGTGTGACGTCGGTAACAACCTGCCCGGTCTCACGTACTGTCACGTCATCCACTTCACTCTACGACGTAGTACTCAACCAGTCGTGTATTTAGGGCCCGCATTTGGGCCACTACATGGCAGCAGGGCAAACTGATGGGTGACTAAGCTGCCCCCCCCCCGCGAAATCCTAAATACACCACTGTGAACAACATTTTATTGGGTGTTGACGTCTTGAGAACATGGGAGTGATCCGAGATGGTCTAGCAGGCCGACCCCTGCGCTAGGTACGCCAGGCTGTTGTTGAGGGGCTGCACAAATCGAGAAGATTAACCGAAGTGATATGGCTTCATCGGCGCAACGGTTTTTACATAATTGGACCTAATCCCTCCAAAGGTATTACGCATTAGCGTCCCAAGCACTGGCTGCAGTAAATATTTTTTTTTTTAGTGTTTCAGTTTCAAATTAATGAGGTGCTTCAGTTCGAATGACGTCATACACAGAGATGCCAATCAATCAGCCGATCTTTTTTCCACAGACGTTATCTTTACACCCGTCTTCGTGACATTCAAGTCCATCGACCAGTCTTTGGCTCGATTTGGACAATTCGCCGCTTGGTGCAGGTCGAGTCGTTGCATGTGACGCCATAGCCATGACTTGCGTACCAAGACGAAGCGAGCAGACACGGCAACGCAACTAGAGATCATCATCCACTAACAACAACGACGCCATAAAATGTTGCCCATCGCGACGAATAATAATTAATACCGTTTCGTTCAGAGGCGTATTTAGCATCTCGGAAGAGGAGCCGAATCTCAGAAGGGGGGGGGACCAATAACGTGTGAAGAGTCGGGGCCGTATTCAAATTCAGTACAGCAAAAATTCTTATCCCAAAGCCAAAGGAGCCATGACCCCCCCCCCAAATACGCCACTGGTTTTGTTTCGGTGCTCGCAGATGACCCATGTTCAAACAAAGACCATCCAGAGAACACCCATGCATTACATCGTCAGGTACGCCATGTTGGAAACATCGACTGGCACGCGCAAGTGGTGCCACCTGTCGCACAGGTACAAACGGAAAGTTCGCCAGCTTAAATCGAAGGTGGTAATAAACGTGAAGTCCAGATCCTGGCATAAAAATATTAATTGTTAATGTAATTTATGCCACGAAGCCATTTGCTTAGTGTTGGGGAAATAATTCCGGGTCACATTTGAACAAATCTTGAATACAACACGAATTCTTGCAGCAATTGAGAAATTAACTCTTGCCTGGATACCTGGCATGGACCGCCGCGTTCTAAATAAGGCTTTTTAAAAGTTGAACCCGTCCATCTCCAGTCTTTTTTTGAAGGCGATGATGTGATCTGCTTCCACTGTCGACTGGTCCAGTCTTTGAAGGCGATGATGTGATCTGCTTCCACTGTCGACTGGTCCAGTCTTTGAAGGCGATGATGTGAGAAGGCATACTTATTTTCTGATGTAGCTTAGGTGGTCTCGCGTAGTTTTGCTTTGCTTTTGTTGTGGGATGGGTGGGCTTACCCGCCAGTGTCGCGTAAACACACACCAGAAGTAGTCTAGACGTGGGAAGGACGAAGGTGATTTGATGCGGAATGGTCTGGTCAGGTATAGTTCCATGCCATACATTTGTAAGACGTTGTAAACCACCGTGACAACTGTACTGGGACATCAAAGTACTTGGACATTAAAGTACTGGGACATCAAAGTACTGGGACATCAAAGTAGTCGTTTAATAAACAACGGCGTCGGATATTCCGATAAACAGCGAATATAATAATAACCGCACCCGTATTGTAATGGTTTCGGTAACGTATTTACTACAGGCATAACAGCTACGTAAAACATACGACATCATGCACCTGTCTATTATATCATGCCATTCATCAACATACAACAACAATTACAAAATGCTAAATAAAAAGGCGTCTTCTATAATTACTACTCAATAAAAGCAGCGTCATCATCCTCTGACGTCGTGGAGGCCATCACCATCCTCTGACGTCGTGGAGGCCGTCACCATCCTCTGACGTCGTGGAGGCCGTCACCATCCTCTGACGTCGTGGAGGCCGTCACCATCCTCTGACGTCGTGGAGGCCGCCACCATCCTCTGACGTCGTGGAGGCCGTCACCATCCTCTGACGTCGTGGAGGCCGCCACCATCCTCTGATGTCGTGGAGGCCGTCACCATCCTCTGACGTCGTGGAGGCCGTCACCATCCTCTGACGTCGTGGAGGCCGCCACCATCCTCTGACGTCGTGGAGACCGTCACCATCCTCTGACGTCGTGGAGGCCGTGAGGAAAAACGCAGATGGCGATGGCCCAGTTACTTCCAGCGAATGAGTGAGGACCGTCTCGTGCGCCGCGCGCTACTTACGACCTCGCCACCGTAACAACCCCGGCTCGCTGCAGGAGGACATCCAGCGAACCATCGCATATCTCGTGACGAGGGAAAGAAGTCTACGGCTGCTCTCTGGGATCTGACGGCATATAACTGTAGCTTTCGCTAGCATCCCTTACACCAGTGTGTTTACTGTTGTTTGTACACATCAGCTTGTAGTCTTGCATAACATCACGGGTGTTCAGCAAGGCAGGCTATTTATTACTTCACTCACATAAATCGTACATCTGCCCCTCTCGATAGACTGTTATTTTTCTGTCTCATTAGTGAGCCAGTAAGTCTCTAATAAAGAACACGCGCTATGTTACACCAATGTAGCGTAATATGACCGCTTCCAACATTGGCTTTCTACGAGTACACTGCGAAGTCAACTAAATTATAATAATTCCATATTCATCCTCGGTCTTCAACTAGAAGATCTTTGTTATATTCTAGGTATCATGGTTTCGTTTTCAAAACTGCTATCTCCCATATCATATAATGGGATGTCTCTCCAATGCAGTCATGTTGGATCCCTGTGAAGTTGCAGCCACTTGCGCACAAACAACGTCCAGCAAAACGAACTTTCAGATGCTACGAAACAAAACGTAGTGGTCATTCAATTTAGCCTTCAAAATTGTACTTCAGAAAGAATTGATCATATCTAAGCGTCAAACAGCGCTCCTCTTTATCTGGCATCGTAGTTAACACAATCTGTTCTTCAATCTGCTCATGGTTTTCCCCGAAGTATCATCCACTAAGGGATGGGTCTTCCCCTCTTGGGGGGAGGGCCTCCTCGCCCTCGGACATCATAGAATGTCCTCTTCTGTCCCATTCCTCTCCAGTTCTGGAAACGTCCTCTGCCATTTCCCCTGCCGTTCCACCTGCCCCGACCGCGACCCCGGCCGCGCAAGACTTGTTGGTGTCCGTGCCTTGGCTCTGGCCCTTGCCCTGACATGCCTTCATCCAGCTGTCCTTGTCCTCCACTCCACAGCATGGATCTCACCATCTGCTGCATGTCCACTCCCCCACACCCCTGCAGAGACAGGTTCCCAGTAAACAGCTCCTGGATCACGGACGGATCCAGACTGCCGAGTGTCTGAATCACCTTCGAGTCCATGTTCTGGAGGATGTCGATGGCACTGAGGATCGTGCCGGCATCGTGAATCCCTGTCATTGCTTCGATCTGCTCGACAAATAGATGCTCTTCGGGTGTCAACCTGGCGACTCGACCCCCCAACTGGCGGTCGTTGGTTGTCTACAGAAATGAACATATCACACAAAATTGCTAGTGACAACTTATAGCAAAATCTTTAAGAAACTGCTGACAAAAACACTGTACAACTGCAGTATTCAATAAAACACTGTCCTACTTTCGTAACGGAACCTTGATTTTGAAAAGGTTAGGCCCCAAAAGGCTAGGCCCCAAAAAGGCTAGGCCCCAAAAAGAATCCCCAGAACGACACAAGTAACAGAAAAGCTTAATCAATGAAACAGTCAAAATATTTTTTATCCATGACTTAAATGTTTAACTTTGTAATTTCTACGTATTGCTTACATTAAAACAAGAAAAAACATCAAAACAGAACCTAGTTTGAGGCCTCGTCTTCACATATAGAAAGAAAATAGGTACAGGAAAACACAAAGACCTTCACCTTCACAAAGACCTTCTTGTTTAGCATGGTTTTCTTATGACTCACCATTGATAATAGTTACACTGATACCCATTTCACGAACTCTTGTGTGGATGTTGTTAACCCGTGATTACGTTATGTTCATTTCCAGTAACAGCTAATCAAATATAGTATGCAGTTTGCATAATATAAGTAAATTATAACTAATACAACCGGTAGAGAACCTGCCTTAATGTGTGGGTGGCTACATCATAGCTACCTGTGTAACTAGAAGATATGGACTCACACAAACACTTACCTGTCCTTGTAGACTATTCGCAAACTGCTGCAGCGTCTGCGTGAACACAGCAACGGCCGTGTCCATATCCATCTGGAAAACATCATGTGGAACATTCACACCAATTCTCCTTCATCTTGCAACAGTTGGTGAGTACGAGGTAGACTTAAACTTGCCCAACCACATTGCAACTATATTTGAAACAGCCAGTTACAAACTATATTAGGTCAGTAATACACAGTATTGGTTACACTACAATGTGCAAAAATAATGATCACTCATTTTGTTATTAAAGTTCCAATTTATCAAAGAAAGTACATTAACAGTCATTTAAACAACACATGGAAGCCAATAGTCATTAAATGATATCAACTAGCAGTAACATACACATAAACGTCCTGCTTTCAAATGTCCACACTTACCAACTGTTCCGGTGCAGCGCCTCTTTGTTCCATCTCAGGTTCTGGGTGGATGTCCCTTCTGCTCTGGTCACTTCTGCCTCGGTCAACTCTGCCCCGAATGGCATGTTGGTCAGTTTCTCTGGGCCTGCAAGAATGCCACCTCTGCTGCTGATCACCAGCTGGCTGACCACCAGCTGGTTGATGGGAGGCAGGGATAAACTGATGATGTTCTCCTCTGCTCCATGTATTGTCTCGACCTCTGCCTTTGCCTCGGAATGACGTGAACTCTTGCCTGCTTTCTTGCTCTGGTTCCACAATCTCAACGAATCTGTCTACTTCAAAGTCCTCTACCTCAACGTGCTCTTCCTCTTCCTCCTCACCAAACCTGTCTAACCAATGCTCTTCATCAATCCACTGTTGCAAATGTTCATCTTCATTAAATTCCTCTTCATTACATCTATCACCGTATTCTCCCTGTCTGTCCCATTCTCTATTTTCATCTCTGGCTGGCCATATATGCCTATCACCATGAGGATCATGCCTTTCACCATGAGGATCATGCCTTTCACTGTGAGGATCATGCCTACCACCACGAGGATCATGCCTTTCACCATGTGGATCATGCCTTTCACCATGTGGATCATGCCTTTCACCATGAGGTTCATGCCTTTCACCATGAGGATCATGCCTTTCTGCAGGTCTCTGCTTGCTAAAACGTCTATATCCTTCAAATTGTTCTCCTCTGTCACGACTGGAACTGAGCAGTTCTTGGTCATACTTTGGCCTTCCTCTTCCTTCGCTGGGCCGGTAAGGTCTTGAATGTTCTCTGTCAGACATTCGTTCTCTGCCTTGACTGAAAGACCTCTCAGAGTCTGTCTTACCAGATCTGCTAGACTTATCTGACCTTTCACCTCCTCTTTTCGATGAGGAGCCGGTTTCATGCGGAGGTTGCTCAGGTTTCCTGTTCCCTACCTTCAGTGGCTCTGATACCTTCTTGTTGCCAGTAATCTTATGGCACTTATCATTCACAGACTTTCCTTTCTGCACTGTCATACTCTGTGTGATTATTTCTCTTTTCACTGCATTATCTTTCTGTTTCTCTGCAGCTACTCCATCTTTTGTTGTTTTCTTTAGGTCTGGCTTCTTATTCGTTTTATTTATATCTGGTTTCTTATCAATTTTACTGTTGTCAAGTTTCTTATCCATTTCATTTATGTCTGGTTTCTTATCCATTTTACTTATGTCTGGCTTCTTATCCATTTTATTTCCTGCAGGTTGAGCAGGAACTTTGTCACCAGTACATTTGGTCTTTGCCATCGGTTTCACATCTTTTTTCTCTGACTTGACTACCAATGGTTTACTGCCAGTTTGTTTCCCAGGTTTTTTCTCTTCAGGCGTTATCTTTTTAACTGACAGCTTTTCTGTCGACAATTTTCCCTGATCTTTTTGAACTGGCGATTGCTTTACAACTGACTGTTTGCTGGCAGCCAACTTCCCCTGAATTTGTTTCAGTTCCTCTGCCTTCTTCGTTGCTGCAGTTTTGGTTGGTGTCTGAACCGATGGCTTTGTAGGTGTTCCAACACCTAATCTTGAATCCTGGCTTGATGGCTTTGTGGTTACCTGTTTCTGTTGTGTGACTGGTTTGGTTACTTTATCTGGTTGTGTCTTTCTCGAGCCTTCACTATTACCAGACACTCTGGAAGCAGAACGTTGTGTACCTCCATGTCTGGTTGTCTCCTCTCCCCGATGTCGTCGTTGGTCCTGTGATCTTGAGTCAACTCGCTGATGCTCTTGGCTACGTCTGCTCACGTCTCGGGTTTGCTGGCGTCTCAAGTCTACACCAGGCCTCTCAGATGATCGATCATATCGACTTCTTGGTTTAGCCACACCAAAATCCTTCCTCTCATTAGCTGGTGCTCTGGTATGCTCAGAAAAACCATACCCATCTTTTGTTCGCCCTTCCCGGGATCTCCCCCTAGTCTCTTCTCTTGTGTACCCTCCTGACCTTCGTTGACCTTCATCCTTTCTCTCCAGTGAATATGTTTGTTTATCATGGTTTGTGCCACGATTCCTTTCACCGGAGTGAAGTTCTGTCGTAGGACAGTAGTTAACTATTGGAAAAATTCCTTTGACTGTGTGTTCATGTTTGAGGTGCTGGGAATTATCCTGCAATCATAAGGGAACCGTATCAACCAGCTCTCACATAGAGTATTTATAGTATCACATGGAACTGCACACAATTCAGCTAATGTAACAGTTCAGCCGGTTTTAAGTAGATCTCCAACTATAGAGCACAAGTAGTCATATAAAAAAAATCTCATGAATATGACACAATAGTAGGGTCCTGCTAAGAGAATAAGTGAAAACACTCTAATCAGGGACAGTATGCCTTTTCTTTGATACCAGCTTATGGTGTCCTCCTGTCAAGGCAGTATTCCTCTACCTTGACACACGTTTAACATGCCCTCTGATTAATGACGGGCTGTGGCAGGAAGTGGGAGGTTGGCAACCAAAACTGGTCGGAGATGGGAAACTGGCCCCCAAAACAGGTGGGAGATGGGAGGTTGAAACCAATGCCACTCCTTTGTAAATGGGAGGTTGGTTGTAAAGAATCGTGGAAGGCTGGCCCCCAAAACAGGTGAAATATGGGAGGCACGATCCCCACACAACACTCCCTAGTAAAGGGGCATTGTTCCTTTGCCACGACAAACACTTTCAGACATGCATTTTCAAAACATTCAGTTACCACGCATAAAACACTGTCTAAATGTAACATACTAATAACACATAGTCCCATAAAAGTATACATTTTCGGAAAGCTAAATAAATGACCTATTCAACTAACAGCAAGGTATAGAAATATACAGATTAGGTGCATGGCACGTGCCACAGAAAACAACAAAATGCACAACTGAAAAACTGAATGTTCAAAATAAAAATTGTTTATTAAGATATACGCACACTTCTTGGGAGTAGGAGTAATGTTAGAAAACTACTCTGAATTACCGTGACTAGTCGGCATCAGTTACCAAGTGAGCAGTCATAAAAAAATGAGCAAAAACTGACCACATCACTAAAAAGAGTGATGGCAAGTTGCCCCGCTGTTACGTCATTGTATAATTCCGTCGTGTCAACACACATGACAGTGTCCATCAATGCAATATCCGGGTTCCCAGTACTCTGGTGTTCTTCTCATAATTCGAGTCCAATAAAGCTGAGTGAACTGAGGCAATGCAGAGGGAACAAAACTGCCCAGGTTTCAAATGGCAGCAAGAAGATTTAGACCCTGATCCTAAAAAATACCAGCATTCTGAGTATTTCGAATTTCATGGGCCATGTTTTAGTTATTGGCTTCTTGAACAGTTTACTGGCATATTTCGTTTTCTATCAGGAGTCTTCAATTACTTGTCAGCCATCTACAAGTGGGAGGAAACTGTTGTGTTTCTGCTTTCTGGCATGATGCATCCTCTCCCATTTTCAGCAGGTATTCGTGAATCCAGGGAAACGCTATGCTGCTTCCGAAAGTGGGGATACACCAAAAACCCTGAAATTGCGGTGAGATCCAGACCACTAAATATCTGACGATTTAATGCAGATCTTGCAGCAGCAACCAAAACAGCTGTCGCATGTTGTGGTTTTGGAAATACAAGATATGATGAGTTTGTATTCCTATGTAGCTGTAGTTTCTATGCATACACTGCTTCTGTTCCAGTCAAAATGTTTTTAGATCTTCTACAAGACTGGTTTTGACCCAACAACGTGCAACATCCACACACCAGTGTGTAATGACCAAGTGAAATAACCCTGTTCTAAATGTAAACACCAACCGTGTATTAGTGGAATAACAATGTGGAACATCCCTGAGTCAGCTCAACCTTTTTCTTACTGTCCCACATGACAGATTGCGCAATAAACATTCTCATTTATACAGCCGAGTGCACTGGGGCAATGAGGACTGAATGAAATTACCAAACCTTAGAATGGCAGCAAGTGGATCTGAACCCTGGTCTTCTCAGTGAAGAGTCGAATGTTTTGCCATTGTGCCACCATGCCCACATGTTTTGCCATTGTGCCACCATGCCCACATGTTTTACCATTATGCCACCATGCCCACATGTTTTACCATTGTGCCACCATGCCCACATGTTTTACCATTGTGCCACCATGCCCACATGTTTTACCATTGTGCCACCATGCCCACATAATGTTTTACCATTGTGCCACCATGCCCACATGTTTTACCATTGTGCCACCATGCCCACATGTTTTACCATTGTGCCACCATGCCCTCATAATGTTTTATCATTGTGCCACCAAGCCCACATAATGTAATTGCTGATGATAAACCAAGGTATCACGAACAAAGGGCAGAACAGCTGTACAGACATCCTCAAGGACTCTGCAACTGCCTGATCCCTGACTGACGGAATACGACAGCATGATAAAACAGACAAGAGCTGTTTGACGCAACATGTAGCAGACATAAATCTCTTGCACTCCAAAGTCACTTGTTTCGCAGGATCAGTATTCAAATTCATCAGTGAACCTGCCATGATGGCCTCTTTGGCAGAAGTGAAATTTTTAATCTGCCATGATGGCCTCTTTGGCAGAAGTGAATTTTTTAATCTGCCATGATGGCCTCTTTGGCAGAAGTGAAAATTTTAATCTGCCTTGATGGCCTCTTTGGCAGAAGTGAAATTTTTAATCTGCGTTGATGGCCTCTGTGGCAGAAGTGAAATTTTTAATCTGCGTTGATGGCCTCTGTGGCAGAAGTGAAATGTTTAATCTGCCTTGATGGCCTCTGTGGCAGAAGTGAAATTTTTAATCTGCCATGATAGCCTCTTTGGCAGAAGTGAAATTTTTAATCTGCCTTGATGGCCTCTTTGGCAGAAGTGAACATGGGAACCTGCCTTGATGGCCTCTGTGGCAGAAATGAAAGTGTGAACCTGCCATAATGGCCTCTGTGGCAGAAGTGAACATGTGAACCTGCCTTGATGGCCTCTGTGGCAGAAATGAAAGTGTGAACCTGCCATAATGGCCTCTGTGGCAGAAGTGAACATGGGAACCTGCCTTGATGGCCTCTGTGGCAGAAATGAAAGTGTGAACCTGTCATAATGGCCTCTGTGGCAGAAGTGAACATGGGAACCTGCCTTGATGGCCTCTGTGGCAGAAGTGAAAGTGTGAACCTGCCATAATGGCCTCTGTGGCAGAAGTGAACATGAGAACCTGCCTTGATGGCCTCTGTGGCAGAAGTGAACATGTGAACCTGCCTTGATGGCCTCTGTGGCAGAAGTGAACATGGGAACCTGCCTTGATGGCCTCTGTGGCAGAAGTGAACATGTGAACCTGCCTTGATGGCCTCTGTGGCAGAAGTGAACATGGGAACCTGCCTTGATGGCCTCTGTGGCAGAAGTGAACATGGGAACCTGCCTTGATGGCCTCTGTGGCAGAAGTGAACATGTGAACCTGCCTTGATGGCCTCTGTGGCAGAAGTGAACGTCAGAACTTGCCTCAATGGCCTCTGTCACAGAAGTGAACGTTTGAACTTGCCTCGTTGGCCTCTGTGGCAGAAGTGAACGTGTGAACCTGCCTTAATGGCCTCTGTGGCAGAAGTGAACGTTTGAACTTGCCTTGATGGCCTCTGTGGCAGAAGTGAACGTGTGAACTTGCCTCATGTACCTCTGTGGCAGAAGTGAAAGTGTGAACCTGCCTCAATGGCCTATGTGGCAGAAGTGAATGTGTGAACTTGCCTCAATGGCCCCTGTGGCAGAAATGAATGTTTGAACCTGCCTCACTGGCCTCTGTGGCAGAAGTGAACGCGTGAACCTGCCTCAATGGCCTATGTGGCAGAAGTGAATGTGTGAACCTGTGTAATGACGGTTTCTGTGGTAGAGGTGAACCTGTGAAACTGTAGCAGAAGCAAATGCCTTGACAGAAGTGAACCCGTGAATCTGCCAGGATGGCCTCTGTGGCAGAAGTGAACCTGCGAACTTGCCATGACTGCTTCTGTGCCACTGAAAGGCAGCTCCACATGCTAATAAAATAATCTTCACAATGGTCTTCTTCTTCAAATTGCACATCTTGTTCTCGATGTCGCTCCTCAAATCTCTTTGCAAAACCAATGTCATTCTCCAGCGATTCTACCAGCACTGTCACCATTATTTGGATTTTTAGGGAAAATATAGGAGGTAGTTTCATGTTGCGTCCTCCCGAGTGTTTTTTATGAGACACCACCACAGGTTTGGAATCAGAGTTTACCTTCTCCTACATCTCTAGCATGCTAGCCTGGGGCAGTAAGGTGCAATGGTCAAGATTTAACAAAAACATGTCTTTGATTATCAGGTGCTGCTCAAAAATGTGTTAATGTCTTTGTGGTAGCAACAGCTGTTTCAGTAAAAAAATAAAAATGTCTTATTCAAAATATCTGAAGACACTGTCACTGTTAAATGTAAGTAGACTCTACAGGCACATTTAACTTGCACAAGAACATTGGATGACACAAACATAATTTAAATTATTGAATTGACTGACGTTCCAGTTTCTTGGAATGTGATAATTGACATGGTGATTTCCTCTCAAGAAACTCTTGGTATTTGTTTCGAATGTTTTGGCCAACTCACTCAGCCTCAGGTCACCAGTGTTAAATCAAAGATGTAAGGATAATACATCATGAAAACTGGTCTAGCTCCCACAAGTCCTTCAGCTCCCACTAGTCTTCCAGCCCCCACCAGTCCTCCAGCTCCCACTGGTCCTCTAGTCCAGCTCCCACCAGTCCTCTAGCTCCCACAAGTCCTTCAGCTCCCACCAGTCCTCCAGCTCCCACCAGTCCTCTAGCTCCCACCAGTCCTCTAGCTCCCACAAGTCCTTCAGCTCCCACCAGTCCTCTAGCTCCCACAAGTCCTTCAGCTCCCACCAGTCCTCTAGCTCCCACAAGTCCTCTAGCTCCCACCAGTCCTCTAGCTCCCACAAGTCCTTCAGCTCCCACCAGTCCTCTAGCTCCCACAAGTCCTTCAGCTCCCACCAGTCCTTCAGCTCCCACCAGTCCTCTAGCTCCCACCAGTCCTCTAGCTCCCACAAGTCCTCTAGCTCCCACCAGTCCTCTAGCTCCCACAAGTCCTTCAGCTCCCACCAGTCCTCTAGCTCCCACAAGTCCTCTAGCTCCCACCAGTCCTCTAGCTCCCACAAGTCCTTCAGCTCCCACCAGTCCTCTAGCTCCCACAAGTCCTTCAGCTCCCACCAGTCCTTCAGCTCCTACCAGTCCTCTAGCTCCCACCAGTCCTCTAGCTCCCACAAGTCCTTCAGCTCCCACCAGTCCTCTAGCTCCCACAAGTCCTTCAGCTCCCACCAGTCCTCTAGCTCCCACAAGTCCTCTAGCTCCCACCAGTCCTCTAGCTCCCACAAGTCCTTCAGCTCCCACCAGTCCTCCTGCTCCTCATGCCCCATCACTTTGGTTATGTCAACCAAAATATTCGGAGTGAATATCAAAAGTTTCTTGAGAGGTAATCACCATGTCAAATATTATTTACATTGTTTTGCTTGTAACATTAACACTAACAGTAACATACAATGCAATGAAGACAGTGGACACACATCAGATTATTTCCCAGATTTATTAACACAATACATGTCTACAATAAGATAAAATTACAAGTGTTATGTTACACTGTGTGATGATGATTGTATGTTATCAATGGCTTTAATTATCCTAGTCACACACAAAAACACCTAAGTTGTTGCCAGCACACAACATATCACAACCATTGTATCATATCTGATGAAATGACAAATTAAATAAGGATTTACATGTGTACAACTATTAAAGATACATTGAAGTAAGAAATAAAATATTGGTGTTATCACATTGGGTATGCTGCCCACTCAGTCAGTCACATAGCCCATGGAGCCCGTGGTGACAGGGTAACCCAGTGGTGACACTTACCTGTTGCTTGCTGGCATTCTTGATGTCTGATATAGTGTCAGCTATCTTCTTGATTGACTCTTCATCCAGTGATCCCTACAAATGCGCATGTTCATTCACTTCATGACAGAGACATAAGACAATGCTCAGGCAGACATAAACCGAGATATAAGGGAGAAGAGATCTGTAAAACTATGGCATTGATCTTCTGCACTGGCATATAGTTGCTGAAGACTGATCTACCTTGCCGAGTCAGTACTACTGGCAGTCATGCTACTGACATCAAAGCTAACTGAACTAAACAAAAGCTGGCCACTACACTCACTAGTCACAGCTATCAGTTGGAACTGTAGCAAACCAGATATCAGCCTTTTTGCCAGAAAGGATTCCTACCTCACACACTCATTTCCCATATGACGTCATGTTGCTATTTCAAATCATTAACTTACTATTTTAAAACCAAGCATTGCAAAACGGTACACCTTGTCCCTCAACAGGACTCGTATATAAGACAAGATAATTCTTCATTGTCTCAACAATGAAATTGAGAAATTTGTCTCGGGTAAGAACAAACATGACTGCAATATATACATAAAACCATTCTATAAAAGCGGCAAATAAGTAGACAGTGAAACAGATTAATAATAATAGTAATAAATAATAACATACACAAATAAATAAATGAATAGACATTATATACATTGCATACACATTACTTGTTATGCTAGGAACAACA
Source organism: Lamellibrachia columna (assembly GCA_963662155.1). NCBI lineage: Eukaryota > Metazoa > Annelida > Polychaeta > Sabellida > Siboglinidae > Lamellibrachia > Lamellibrachia columna. The sequence goes on along the minus strand of OY759270.1, from coordinate 6,328,739 downwards.
AATGACACTGTTTGCAGCAGGTATCATGAGTTAAGTTGTTTAATGGACAAATGAGTATCTGTATCTGTATCGACAATTCTCTTAAAGGTCCCTCCTCAATTCTCTGAAAGTGCCCTCCTCAATTCTCTTAAAGGTCCCACTCAATTCTCTTAAAGGTTCCTCCTCAATTCAATGTTTTGTTAGTCTAATTTTATATTAATTTTGCAAAAAATCAAACATAGTATCCACTGCAACATGCGAGCTCGTTTGTGCAACTTTTGTATGCAGGTTTTGTGAAAACATCTGACAAAACTATTAAATTAATTAAGGTAGCTGGGGTGGCTATTATATGCTTATCTTGAATTTATCAGTTTCAGTAGAAGTTTTAAAGATAAATTAACAATTTCTTCAAAGATTGTAGTTGAAATGCTATATAATATACCAGATTTAAAAAAAGTTAGTTTTTCATTTATTTGGTTATGTTACAAGTTTTATTTTTTTTAATGTGAAAAAACCAGCCACTAAAAACAAAGTTTAATCGTTTTGAAACAATCCCCAAAGAAATAAATGATATACATATAAGTATGACAGTGTAACTGATAACTTGATGGCAGATCTTAGTTAACATAAACCAATTATGTCTGTTACACCACCATGAATGAATTAAGCAAAAGCTGAATGACAGCCTAAAATGGCAGTGTATTTTTGACACAAACCCTTCACCAATCGTAATTTACTGCTGTATTACGGTGTGTGCACGTAAGACGCGTTCATATGCAAAATTGCAACGTCGTGAGTGTTGTAGTTTTTCTCAAACAATATTTTAAACATCATTTCCTGGTTATTAATGAAAACACAATCTCAACAAATTGTTTTTGCATTGTTGACATAACATAATGGGCATTTGTAATATTGACGTCCCTTTAATTTGACGCCACAATAGCCCTTGAATCTGTACTTGTAACGTGTTGTCGTCTATGGTATCAGATTATGCCAGCCATCCAACAAATATGTGACAGGGTGTGTGTATGGTCATTTTGATTGCCCGTTATCCTGTGTCAAAGGCACAATAAACTACGTTAACGCTCACTGAACGCTGATATTTGCTGGTTTAAGTACATTATTTAGTTAGGTAGATATAATACTGAATTACTGATGTGTACTAGCATTACAGTAACCAGACGATGTGGTCTGCTTTCACGGCGAATGAATATAACTGGTTTGAACATCATAGAGCACGTGGTAGAAACATTGTCACTTTTCCGGGAAGTCAAGGGGATTTCCAAAACGACTGCGTTTTTAAAGGATGGATTGGCAAAATGACGTTAGTGCCGGGTGATTTTTTGTGGTGTTGACGTTTAGTTCAGTATATCCTAGTGTTATGAAGAAAAAATCAACTGACACGCTAGCCGCCCCAGAAACCTTAATGTTTGGTCAAACATAAAGTGAAGTGAAAATGGAAACACTGAAAACTCACAAAATTCACCCTTGGTCAAATTTCATAACTTTGTCATGTGATCAGTGAGAGGATGGAAGTCATGTGATCAGTGAGAGGATGGAAGTCATGTGACCAGTGAGAGGATGGAAATCACGCCCATGATTGACCCACACAGTGTTTACTATTTTGGATATCCACTATTTTAAACCTTACCAGATCTAAGGACTAAAATAAATTATTTCAATGATTTGAACAAAAATAGGCATTTTTTTAAATTAAATTGACTGCAGATGTTACATAGACTATTCACACACTACATATTTGGACAGCAACGAACTGGATTTGCAATAGACTAAATCAGTTGAGGACGGAGTTTAAGTCACGTTTACACAAGTCAGTGCCTCCTGACCAGCCTCATGGTTCGTGTCATGATGCTTTCAGTTAACAAAAATGTACTGTACAACTGTACAAAGGAATAGAAGCTGCCTCCACCCACGCACATTTTGAAAAGAAAATTGAAAATACTCGTCTCAGACTTACTTTGAGAAAAACATTAACCAGTCTAGTATCTGCTATGACATGCTAGTTCATTAAAAAAAAAATTATTTAGTTAATTTTGTTGAAATAATCTGAAAAACTAACTGTGCAACTGTGCATAAAATTGTTACTTGTATTCACACACCACAAATTTGAATATCAATGAACCTGATTTGTGATGTGCTAAATCAATCGAGGAGTTTTAATTAATAGCATGATGTCTTACTGGCAGAATAAATATATTACCATGGATTTGGACGGTTGAGGAGCGACAGTCCTAGATGTGTGGCTGTACTCGAACACTGTTAGGTTAGACTGGTTGGCTGCCGTCCCAGGGCCCTTGCTAGTCTCAGGACGTCTCACTTCAATCTGTTTGTGTCATTGTGCAATGTAATAAATCAAATACAGTACAAAACATTTAAAATTAATCACATATACAAACATCTCAAATTCATAAAACGTGCCTAAAACAAGATAATTACGCAGAAGACTGTGTGCAAGAGTTTACACATGAGCAAATCAATATCAGCTCACAATTGTATAATAAATAAAGTTTCCCCCATGTACTCAACATAGTTCTACCTACATAAAGGATCCCTTCGAAATAAAACTCACTTGAAACATTGTATCATCACATGTGCAGTGTAACAAAAACAAAACTAAAAATCTGCGACTTGCAAACAACCTGATCACAGCGAATAACTATCTAAAATGAGATGTACACTTTTACCCAAACCAAGGTTTTGAAGTGAACAATAAAAGTGAATGGTTACCTGCTGCTGACTGGCTTTCTCCATGTCCCACTCTGCTATCTTCGGAACTGACACCAATTCCGGATCTATGCTCATCTAAAAGTAAACGTATATTACTAATACTAGTCACAAAATAACCGTTATGTTCTGCCTTCAGAGTGAATGCTGGCAGGGAAGTTCGCTGTCATTTGAAACACATAATTACTATGACAATGCCACATAGCAGTTTCCAAGAATCCAACAGAAATTTCCACTAAGACAACAAAAATATTAGTTTTTAAATGGAGGACTAGTGAAATGTGATGTTATTGTAACGATTATTTGTGGCAGGACATTCAATTCAACATTTCTTTGCATATTAATCCAATTCATCCAGAAAATGATTCTAGTTGTAGTTACCGGTTTTATCCGGAATTTGACTCCATCTGTAGTGAGCACTTGTCGGGGAACCAAGTCAGAGCCCTTCTGTGCTTTATCCACATTGTAAGTGGGCACATTGTGCTAATTTAGTAAGAGAAAAACAAAAAAGGTGGGCAGAGGTGCAAGGATTGCTGTGATGTTGACGATGTTTGCAGAGATTATAATAACAATTTACTCGATACCGGTGGTACTAAGAAGGCAGACAATCGATATCATGTGCAGCTGATTAATGCGATATTTGACTGTAAAGTGAATTTTCAATGTGGTATAAATCAAGAATGGCACAGATTTATTAGCACAAAATTGGACACAGCTAGATTATTATTCAAGATACCTCTACAATTTGATTACCTATTTTTTTTTAGCAGAAACTGGTGTCTAACATGAAGGCAACATGGTCAGTGTGAAGTTGCCTCCTTCGTGGAAACAAATGTCAGGTAAAATGACAAAACACAATTCACATATGAATTTGTTAGTAGATGCTTAAGCATGCTGCACACAGTACACCACTTTAAACTATTGCTAAGTTATGAATACAGAATGTTAGTTCGTTTTATCTGATTTCTAATGGTATATCACATTTTTAAATTGGATGAGAAACAATAAACTAATGTCCATATAAGCTGCCCCAGCCACCCAGGCATCCCTGTATGATATGATGAAGAGATTACCATGGATGATTGTGGAATGCCAGTCGTGGAGATGTGGCTATACTCATACACTGTCAACTTAGGTCCTCTTTCCACCTCATTCACTCCACTCGTAGGGTAGGTCACCTCATACTTCTGCAAACATCAGATGAAAAGTGAAATACAAGTTGTAAAATTGCGGTTGCTAATGACCACTCGGACACTGCATGAAGGTTGAGAGGGCTTCTGCTTCCCATACAGTAGTACCTGCCTTGAACGGACACTTCTGTATCCAAGCAAGTGTCCCTACATGGCAGGTGTCCCCTCATCGGAGGGACAGGCATGCTGGAGTGGAGGGTTCAGTACTACCCATATATGGTAGACATATGTGCAGATGATGGATGTTATTAAGTTAATAATACATAAACAGGCTGTACAGTAAGGATATAACTGAGGTACATATACTACAAATTAGGCACATTAAGTGTTCCCATGTCTGCCACCAGGGAGCTACTAAACAACAGCGACCCCCGCCCGCTGCACCAAGTCCAAGAATGCTGTCGAAGCCACTGTGTGCTTGCAGCCCCATCTTATACGGCAACTCGCAGTTTATACAGCTTATTAAATGAGTCAACTAGCATCAACGTGTATTATTTTTAAATGTCACACCCTGTTTAATCGTTAATTGAATAAAATGGCTGATTAAACATAGAAAACGACAATAGGCAGAATTAATAATCGTTTCACCTCGATTTTCAACTGATCTCGACTGAAGCATAAATTTATGATGCACCACTTAGCATCGATTTATCGTTTCATATGCGGATGACGAATTCGTATTTTCGAGCACCGGCAGTGCCTTGGGTTTGGCATTTGGCATGTTAGTTTCGCGGCGTTTAGATTGGAAGCATGCCATTTCACCCCAGTGTCATATTAGTACTGCATACTAAATTGCATTTAAGACTGTTTATCTAATTCCTATGCGAGGAGTATTTGTGAATCTCGATTGCAATTTCAAACCGCCTAAGCGAAGCCAACATCAGCGATTGATGTCGGCGGCAGTGTCAAACAAACAACAGGCTCATATTCATTCATTGACTGACATTGTTCACCTGTTTCTTGAGAATTGTCAAAGTAATTCTAAGTAGGTTTAAGCAGGCCAATTTGGCATTTCCCCTGGTGGCAGAAAATCGGGGTCCACGACCAACAGCCTTATATCCGAATCCGCGATAGAACATTGTTTTGCCCACTACACACCGCGCTGTTTGCCCGTCGCCATTTTGGAAATCAAATATTTTGAGACAAAAATCACGAAAATAATGATTACTGTCTGCCTTAGCAGGGACAGAAAACCAAAATATCCTGTCCGCTGTCCACGTTAACCAGGTGTCCCCTCATCAGAGGGTCCGTTGAAGGCAGGTACTACTGTATACGTTTCTCCTATCTTTAATGAACATCTGGTAATCAAACAGCAGTGTGGCGGAATACTATCTGGTAGCGGGCGTCTATCAGGGCACTGTATGTGTGCCCTTTCTGTTGGAGGGTGCTGCGCTGTCGCATGTTGGCTCGTGCCCAGCCACAGCACGGCACATGTGCAGAATTTGCCTAACTCCAAGTCTAGTAGTCACCCCCTGAATTTGTGCTAGTACACCACAGGACGCAGTATACAAGTAGCCATGCATGGTTGTACTACACTGTGGACTGCAACATTTGGTGTCAGAAGTGGGATTATCAATAATTTAATACAATTGTGGCCGTAACACAAACCTTGCCGTCTGATGGCCTCATAAAATGAAGACCAACCTTTGTGGTGACTTTGTCCTTGGTGCAAGCTGACACGCCTTCCTTGCCAAATTTCTTGTTCTGTGACTCCCTCGATGGATCTGTGTTTCATAAAAGAACTTCTCTTAACAGCACTATTCACTATTCACTCAAACAATTTACAAATCATTTGGACCATTTAATTTAAGGGCCTGCTTACTACCATAAAATAGGACACTAAAAGAAAATGACCTCACTTTACATACTGAAGTGAAGCTTGCATGTAATCTGTACAATGGTTCATTTGGTCTTGACATGAGTAAACCCCATAGTGACAATGAAGAAAAACATTCACCAATAAATCAAAAAAAGACAGCACCAATTAATCTAAAGAAGACAGACAATTATTTGCTATGTTGTCAACAATATGTTCTATACATTGCATTAACTGGTGTTCAACATTGTAGTGAAGCGCACTGTCAGTTGAGAGGCCTGTGGTCCCAGTGTCCTCCTGCTGCTGTTTTGAAGATTGGGCAACTTCGTTCCCACTTTCAGAAGAGACACTAAAAGCCATTGTTCACGACAAAAGCATCCATGACATGGTTCAGTCAATTCTACCAACAACCTTCAAGAGAGCAATTAAAAAAGCATTGTTGTAATTACCTTCCCTTGCACTAGGGCTCTCTTCCTCCTCAGGACGAACCAATGGCAACACTCCGTAGATGTCTAGAAATCTCTCCAGGCCACACGATGAGATAAGGGATTCACAAAACTGAAACATACACATACACTACTTGGTCAAACATTAACAACAATAATAATTAACTTCTATCAACTATATAGTCCACAATCCCTGGAGGTGGGGGGGGGCAGGAGTGGGAGAGGAAAGGGGAGACAGGAGTTGGAGAGGGAAGGAGTGGCGGGGTTGGGAAGGAGGGAGTGGGACGACAGGAATGGGAGAGGGAACACGCAAAGGGAAACTAAATTGGAACAGTTGATTTCAGAAGAACTGTCTACTGACCTGTTCCTATGTCATGTCTCACTCCCAGGGCTCGGTAACATGGGTTCCATTGTAATTAAATTTGTTTAGAACAATGTAATTGTAATTACACTTTTGTAGGGCTGTGTAACTGTAACTGGCCATTGAAGCCAATACTTTTGTAGGGCTGTGTAACTGTAACTGGCCATTGAAGCCAATACTGGCAGCAAGATGGCAGGATTTCACCTCAAACTTACTGAAACCCTGTTTAAAAATGAGCAGTAGGGGAACATGTCTTGTTTTTATAAAACAAAGTAGTTGCACTCGACCTATGAACTATTGCAACTGACCCTTTATGAAGCATTGTAACTGACTTTTTTAAGTGCTGTAATTGTAATTGATATTTAGAAACAATGTAAGTGTAATGTTTATGACGCCGTGTAATTGCCCATTGTAATTGGACATCACTCCAGTGAATTACCATACAAATGATGTAAACTCTCAACACACCCATCAAGTAGTCATGTGACACCAACCTTCAAGTGTTTCATGCTGCGAATGTGACTGTGCCACTGACTGTGTCCAAAGCACTTCAGTGAACAAGCCTACAAACAACAATCTAAGTCAACCTTGCATCACTTCAGTGAACAAGCCTACAAACAACAATCTAAGTCAACCTTGCATCACTTCAGTGAACAAGCCTACAAACAACAATCTAAGTCAACCTTGCATCACTTCAGTGAACAAGCCTACAAACAACAATCTAAGTCAACCTTGCATCACTTCAGTGAACAAGCTTACAAACAACAATCTAAGTCAACCTTGCATCACTTCAGTGAACAAGCTTACAAACAACAATCTAAGTCAAACTTGCATCACTTCAGTGAACAAGCCTACAAACAACAATCTATGTCAACCTTGCATCACTTCAGTGAACAAGCCTACAAGCGACAATCTAAGTCAACCTTGCATCACTTCAGTGAACAAGCCTACAAACAACAATCTATGTCAACCTTGCATCACTTCAGTGAACAAGCTTACAAACAACAATCTAAGTCAACCTTGCATCACTTCAGTGAACAAGCCTACAAATAACAATCTAAGTCAACCTTGCATCACCATCGCTGCAAACTTCATCTCATTTAATATCTGCAAAATCACCCAAGGGCATATAGGCAGCTAACAATCAGGTTTGTCAGACGTTGTTAACAATTCAGTTTATATCCTGTTTAATTATATGACCATAGAGAAGTGTAAATTTAGCATGCTTCTATCCCACGACTGACATCAAACAAGGCTCAATATTCCCAGACCGAGATAAAAAACTGCTCCTTGTTCAGACCAACTACAAATACTGCTGTGTGCATATTTTCCTATATAATAGCTTTATTCTATGTTGACATTTTTATTTTCAATGTGGTTTACCAAATAAAAAAGTGCAGCATTACAACCTGGAAGATCTGAGGACAGTGGAACAAACGACTTACTGAGCATTCAAACTTCATGACGAGTCCACAACGGTAGATCAGCAGTTTAACAGGTTTCTGAAACAATGTGAGAAATATATATGTTGCTTCAATGAGTTTATTTGCCAAAATTCTCTGCAAACACAAGACACCGTTATCAGTAATTCTCACTGAAAACTTGACAGACTGAACTGAATGTACCTAAACTGAACTGAATGTACCCAGACTGAACTGAATGTACCCAGTCAACACAGTTGAAGCTGTGATCAACACCTGATGGATGGATTAAAACACTACATGAAATGAATTATCTCTTGTCAACAACCACCCCAGTGGGCTTGTCATTTTGAAATTTACTGGAGACAACAGGTAACAAATGCTGCTGGAGCAGCGCAGGAACAGAACATATTTACTCAGTAGCATTCCAAAGATGTTTCCATAAAATGATCAATTACTGTTGTTCCATAAACATACAATACAACTCTCACCTGGGCAGGGGGTGCTGTGCTGTAGGCATCTGAAATAACAAGACACATTCACAGTAACAACTAAAGTTACCAAACATGCCTGTCTTCCTTCAAAGAAACACACTATCACACACACGGATTCACCCAGAGTCATTGGGGATACACTTAGCAAAAACAACGTGAATGTATTTCTGTTTGAAACATTATATGATGATCCAATGTAGCTGCTAAGCAGTAAATGTGTAAGTTAAATATGTTGCTTTCGTGTAGCCACTTATTACTGTCTAAATCCTGACTGTAATTAAGTCAGTAAATTACAGTAAAATGTTGCCTTCTATTGCCAAGGACAAACATTGACGGAAGAATATGTCAGATGGTTCATTTTTGTATTCATTCTAAACACACAACCATCAATATGGAAGATGTTGTGCAATGATATTGTGTGTGTCAGAAAACACTTGCTGCCAATTTGTGAGGGGCTGTATTGGAATGGGGCTTGTGAGATGGCTTGGACACTGGGCTTTAACCCAATCATTTCATAAAAATTTGCTTACAAGCTGGTGCTTACAATTGTCTTTCAAATAAAACAGTAGCTCCTTCTACAATCTACATGGAGTCTGCACTGGGAGAAAGTGTGCAATCTCAATCTGTCTTAAAATCTCACAGATGGTTACCATTGCTTGAACACTACGTCAACACACAACCACTCACAACAGCAGCGACGGCACTACATAGTGTTGTTTACAGTCTCACCAGTGACAACACTATATAATGTTGTTTGCAGTCTCACCAGTGACAACACTATATAATGTTGTTTGCAGTCTCACCAGTGACGGCACTATATAATGTTGTCTACAGTCTCACCAGTGACAACACTATATAATGTTGTTTACAGTTTCACCAGTGACAACACTATATAATGTTGTTTACAGTATCACCAGTGACAACATTATAAAATGTTGTTTGTAGTCTCACCAGTGACAGCACTATATATTGTTGTTTGCAGTCTCACCAGTGACAGCACTATATAATGTTGTTTACAGTATCACCAGTGACAACATTATAAAATGTTGTTTGCAGTCTCACCAGTGACAGCACTATATAGTGTTGTTTGCAGTCTCACCAGTGACAGCACTATATAGTGTTGTTTGCAGTCTCACCAGTGACAGCACTATATAATGTTGTTTACAGTCTCACCAGTGACAACACTATATAATGTTGTTTACAGTATCACCAGTGACAACATTATAAAATGTTGTTTGCAGTCTCACCAGTGACAGCACTATATAATGTTGTTTACAGTATCACCAGTGACAACATTATAAAATGTTGTTTGCAGTCTCACCAGTGACAACACTATATAATGTTGTTTACAGTATCACCAGTGACAACATTATAAAATGTTGTTTGCAGTCTCACCAGTGACAGCACTATATAGTGTTGTTTGCAGTCTCACCAGTGACAGCACTATATAATGTTGTTTACAGTCTCACCAGTGACAGCACTATATAATGTTGTTTACAGTCTCACCAGTGACAACACTATATAATGTTGTTTGCAGTCTCAACAGTGATGACACTATACAGTGTTGTTTGCAGTCTCACGAGCAACAGCACTATATAGTGTTGTTTGCAGTCTAGGACAAACATGATTTCTTACAATAAGCCAGCAATGCCAGCATGTCACAGGTTACGAGTTGTTATTACTAACCTGTCAAGCCAAATACAGCATCTGGAAATTGAATGCCAAAGTCTTTGCATCCAAGCACAATCTGTTTGTAGAGATATTTCTGCAAAAACAAAAGGCATTAAGAATTTACGTACATATGTTCTGCACACTTGGCAAGTATGTAAGTTGCTAGTAATATTAACCTTATGCTGGATAGATTCAGTATCAGACCAGGTACCATTCTGATTCCAGAACTGAAACTGAAGCCCGATTCCAATATATACATTGATGTGATGAGAGGAATTGAGAATCTGAATTGCTTACTTAAATCAACGCATTATTCAATTCAGTAGCCACATATTAAAAAATTAAACAGCACCCTGCTCTCCTTTCTTGTCAAACGCCTATCAGTGGGTGGCTGGGAAGAGGAATTGTCACCAAGTCTTGTTAACCAATAAAGCATAATAACCCATGAATGCCTCTGGACTGCCATGAAGTCATCTGAACAAGAATACGAGATAAGAACCGGAATTGAAGGCTGATTCAGAAATCAGCTTATTTCAAAGCAGTAGAATCGGAACCGTCATAGAGTGGGTGGAATCAGATTAAAGTGTTGGAATCAGAATCGGAATTGCCTACATAGAATCAGCCCCAGCTCTGTTGAGTGTCTCATATAACACACACAACAGTAGACGCCCATGTGACAACTGAGTGTGCAGGTTAAGTCACTCACCCATATACTGGAGATGTATCATTCGGACTTAGCCAAAGTGACCTACACTGTTATGAAAATAATCTAGGACTGTCCCAGGGTGACCACAATGGTGAGTTTCTGTGTTACTGAAGTGACTGAAAAGCTTTGACTTTACACTGCAACACCTTGCATGTTGAGGTCATGCATGAAATTAGGTGTAGGTAGATCAAACATAATCCACATGACATCCAGTTTTAGTAACTGTAACATGCATGTCTTTTGTCATAACACACATTCTAAGAGAGCTGAAGCATGCTCACTGGCAATGCAAGGAAGTGGAGCAGACTACAATCCACAAACATCTATTTTGAAATAATGGCAGCCTGGTAGAGTAAACTAAAAATGAGAAACAAGAGGCACGACACAGAGACGTATGGGACCTACTGCACAGTGCTTGATGCTGGCTTCATGGGCTGTCTTGGTTGACTGGCTCAGCTGAATCTCACACAGCTACAACACATTATCATTGATTAGACATACACGTTTACTTCTACAATACTTGGCAACAGTATGAAGACAAGCGCATTAGAGGTGCAGAAAATTACTAAAAATATAACTTGTTTGACCAATGTGATGTTGAACAAATTGCTTTCTTATCAACATGAATTTTCTTATGGTGCATACTTATTTGTGGGACATCTTTAGTATATTAAAGATTTCCTAAAAATATTTTTAATTAATTCAAGATATCCCACAAACAAGAAAATGTGTGTCAATAGAGGAAATGTAACATAGGCTTTGTGAATATCATGTAACTTACACAATTCTGCAATTTGTTGCACAATCGACATAACATTATACAAGACATGATGAAAAAGTGTAAGCTGTAGGACTGTTTGCTTAGAAAACATTTCGACAATAATTTTTTATCACAAATTGCATTTATTCAATACAGTATACTTTGAGTAAGATTGTATTTTTAGGTATATTGACTAAATTCATTTCCACCATTAATGTTGCCTGTTGGGTTTCACTGCAGTTTCACTATGCAGACAGTGATGCTTCAAGAAAGTGTGCAACATGACTAGTAATAAGACCACTTACTGCGCAAACCAATTTGCCTTTTTGGTCTGGTGCTGGAGCAGGCCTCTGAAAACTCCCTTGCCGAGTCTGAGTCAGGGCAGGTCCTGACGTTTGTCCCATACCCAGAGTCTGCATCGACTGCTGCTGGAGGCTTCCGTCTGGTCGGCTCATGCCTGCACGTGTCTGCTTCAAGACTGGCATTTGCTGAGGCTGTCTAAACTCTCCTGCAGATGTTGGTTCCCGTCTCTGCCAGTTGTCAGAGGCCACCCCACCATCCTGTGGCCGGTGCCATGGCTCAGTTGATGACCTATGCCAATTATCTGTAGAGGATCCAGTAGACGGCATCCAGTTTCCTTCAACACGTTGTTGCCTGTCAGCAGGCATGATCCCTGGGCCACACTGTCCCTCCAAGTGTCTTGGTGCTAGCCCTTGTTGTTGCCTGTCCCCAGATGTCGGTCCAGGTCCACGTTGCCCCTCCAAGTGTCTCAATGTTAACCCTGGTTGCTGCCTGTCCCCAAATGCCAAACCTGGCCCTTGTCGGTGCCAATTATCAGCTGGCATTCCTCTTCCCTGCAGGCCTTCCACAGACATAGATGACATTCCTTGTTGCCCATAGTTATCAGATGGCAACCTTTTTCCTTGCTGGCTGTCCATGGATTTAGATTTCATCTGAAGTTTGTCATAAAGACTAGACTGTTGGCCTCTTTCACGCTGGCTATCCAGCAGTTTAGGCGTCACTTCTTGTTGTTCATAACGCTGCTCATAACTATCAGATGTCATACTTCTTCCATACTGACTCTCCGTGGCTTTATATAACATCCCATATTGTCCATAATTACTGGATTGTAGGCTTCGTTCGTGTATATTCCTTTGTGGTTCATAACAATCTGACTGCATACCTCGTCCCTGTAACGTATCTGTGGGCTTAGATGTGATCTGACTAGATTGCATACCTCGCTCATATTGGTTCTCCATTCGATCATGTATCATCCCACATTGTTCATAACTCCCTGATTGGCGGCCTCTCTCATGTTGCTTCCAATCACTGTATGGCGTCCCTCGCTCCAACGCACCTTCCACTGGCTTAGAGGCCAACCCCAACTGATCCCCTTTCTCCCAAGCATTAGAAGACAACCCAGTCTGTTGTGGCTGCTGTGAATACCACTCTGGTTGTCTGTCGATATCGTCTGGTTGGTCTGACAACATGTCCAACCCTGGGATAGCTTGTTCCCTGTCGTACATTCCAGCTCCACTGTATCTGTCTCCCTCGCTGTCTCGTGTCTGCTGCTGTGTCCCAGAAACAGGGTACAGTGGTTTGTCACTTCTATCCTGGCTCCACCACCGCCCAGAGTCAGCTCCTTGAGAACTCAAACTGTGTACACTCTGGGAAGCATTACTGTCAGGGTAACCGCACGAACCCCGTATTGGGGTGTTACATGCAATGTCTTTTTCTCCGGGTCCTTTTTTTATAAGTCCCTGGCGAGAATCATGACCAGCTGAAAACAACTCCTGATCATTCCTACGCTGAAACTGTTCAGCAGTGCTGAAGTGGTCCACTTGCAGTACGGAAGATGAACTTCGCTGTTGCGTGGGCTTGTGCTCATCATATGGCATGTTCCAACTGCCATAACTGTATTGTTCTGCTGTGTCATCTTGTCTGCCACTTCTAGCCAACTCCAGCGACCTACCACCAGCTGGGATGTCGACTGGAACACTCCGTCTGTTGGTTCCAGGAAACTGTGATGACATACTACTCTGAGCAAGTGGCGCCTTGACTGGGGTAGTCTTCAGGATGGGTTTCAGATATGCCACTGTCGGTTCACAACAATACCAACAATGTACTTCAAGTGTTACAATTTACAAGTCTTTACAATGTACAGTAGTCCCTCTCTCATAAGGCCACCCTTTCTGCAAATGTACAATGGCCTTATAACAGGGGTGACCTCTTGTGATGGGGGATTATTGTGGGAAAGCTTTATTTGCTGCACGGCAATTAGAGACCACATGGTGGAATTCCTTGTAAAACAAAAATTTATAAATACATCTCAACATGGATTCCTAAAAGCAAGGTCATGTCTAACTAATCTCTTATGTTTTTGGGAAGAAATTACAAAGTGGGTAGATGACGGGTTACCAGTGGATGTTGTCTACTTAGATTTTCAGAAAGCTTTCGATAAAGTGCCACATCAAAGATTGTTACTTAAACTAAAAGCCCATGGTATAGGTAATGATGTAATCAACTGGATAGAAAAGTGGCTTACACACACAAGACAGAGAGTAATAGTAGATGGTGAGATTTCAAACTGGAAATCGGTTTTGAGTGGGGTACCACAGGAAAAGGATGTAGGAGTAACATTTAGTGCCGACATGAAAGTTTCAGAGCAATGTGGGATTGCTGCTTCGAAAGGAAATCAAATGTTAGGACTAATTAGGAGAACTAGATTTAACAAGATTTGCCATCCAAGCCAAAGGCCCAGATGGCAAGTGGACAAGGAAGCCATTGGCTTATCGAGAGTCCAACAATGTTCATCTACTTATAACCCGCCCTCCTGAGATATGTGTCAACCTTGTTTTTAAACATATTCACGTTGCTAGCAGTTACACAATCTGTAGACAATTTGTTCCATTCATTTATTGTCCTCTGTGAGAACGAGTGCTTCCTGATGTCCAATCTACATTGATCCTTTACTAATTTTACCTCATGTCCTCTAGTTCTGCTATCCTTCTTGAGTGAGAAAAACATATTTCTATCAATATTTTCATACCCATTCAATATCTTAAAAACTTCAATCTGATCTCCTCTTAACCTCCTTGTCTCTAGAGTTGTTAAACCACATTCTTTCAGGCGTTCTTCATAACTAAGGTCTCTCAGTTCTGGAATCATTTTAGTTGCTCTCCTTTGTATGCGTTCAAGCGTATCTATATCTTTCTTACGATATGGTCTCCATGCTTGTATACAGTATTCTAAATGAGGTCTAACTATTGCTTTATAAAGAGGTATAATTAACTTTTTTCCCTTGTATGTTATGTTTCTTCTAATCAATCCAAGAATTTGATTACCCTTTGAAGCTGCAATACCACACTGCTCTGAAACTTTCATATCAGCGCTTATTGTAACTCCTAAGTCCTTTTCTTTTACAGTAGTACCCAGAACAGTATCTCCCATTTTATAGTTTACATTCAAGTTCCTATGTCCTGTATGTAGGCATTTACATTTCCCAAAATTGAACAACATCTGCCATTTCTCAGACCATTTCACTAATCTGTCTAGATCGTTTTGTAAATGTTGTTTATCACCATCAGTATTAACCTTTCTAAACAGTTTTGTGTCATCCGCAAATTTCAGTACGTTACTTGTTATACTATCATGTATAAGGAGAAACAGCTAATTGTACCCTTGTACAAAGCAATAGTTGGACCACATTTGGAATATTGTATTCAAGAATGGAGGCCGTATCATAAAAAGGACATAGACAAGCTAGAAAAAATAGATGAGAAAATTGTTGTACTCTCGATAAGAGAGATGATACTTAATCATGATATACCATTTAGATATCCACCAAAAACACCCAACTTCAGAATAGATATTTGTAAGCAGTTAACATTGTTGATAGTCTACATCCACTATTGTGGATGTCTGTTCGAAACTCACAAGTCTGTTCTGTGAATGACCGACTCAAATCCCTGCTTTGTTGCTCCGGCCTACAGGGTTTCTCAGTCCTTTGTGTGCTACTCCTCAAATGCTGCGGTTCATCCCTACCCATGCGGCCTTCACCCGATGGTCTGGATGCCATATGTGCTATGTGAGGCTCCCTGAAAGGCATCTGCCACGGACCTCCTCCAGTCTCGGCTACTTTGTCAGGTGTTTCTTCCTGACACAAAAAAAACATCAAATCAACATAAAAGGCAATTCATTAAACATCATTAGCTTGACGTGCTATTCACTGTCAATGACTGTTTACTCAATTGACAAGCAGTGATAATGCAGACATACCCAAGAAAACATGTTCTGCCAGGAAGCTGAAGTATAGCATTTTGTCTTTCAGGTGAGCCTCTGCAATGTTCAACAAAACCAACATGTTATAGATATGTCAGCAGTGTACCTGTGATTCCTGTTCACGCACTTTCTGCTTGTGCAGCATACCAGCACAATGTGACTCATAGTGCTGAAACAGAATAATTACTAACCGTTATTTACAACCGTGTAAATGACACATCATTTACAGTTCCTTTGTAACTGTTATAACATGAAGAACTTGTTCTAGTCAAACAAACTGCATCTGAAAAAAGCTATGCCAGGTATCATTCTTTACAACATAAATGTCAGAACCTTCCGAACTAGCCAAGACTTCCACAAAAGAGAGTTGTAAAATTAATTCCACTTAGTTGCTGATGCAACTGAAAATAGACATGACAGCTGGATAGGATTTTCTTTCTATTTGTAGTTAGTGCAATTGTTTATGCCTAGAATGGGTAATTTTTACGTAGAGTTGGTCTTAGAAAAAATATCGATATTTTGCCTGCAAGACCCGTTTCCATGGCAACAAATAAAGTGGCCACTCTATGAAGGAATTATAGCCCATCTAAAAAATGGCAACACTTAAAAAGTAATGTTTTAACATAATGCTTTCACGATCATCATTGGTTCCCTAAACTTTAGAACTTTACCAATGGATCTTTTTATATTATGACTGCCTTTAAAGTTTAATCTGACTCAAATTATTACACCATCAAAAACCATAATGACCAATAGATTTTGAGCAATGTCCAGAGAGAGCTGAGTGCAAAGGTCAAGCATTATGGTAGAAACAGGCATGACATAAGACAGTAATCCTTTACAAATATTTCCCAAATTATTATGGCTTTATGTTATATATCATACCACATTGTTTGAGGTACATAAAAGGCATATGTAATCATAAAAAATATTGCATTTTAGTGCACTTTTCAAGGTCCAAATGGTGCTCAGAATTGTATCATTCGCTATTGTAACAGCACGCAACGCTTCCGAAATGAGCAATGACAACCGAGGCCATCCTCACTAGCCAGGTGTGGAAGTAGTACTACAGTACTCCTGGCAGATCGACCTGGATAGGATTGACCTGCTGAAACATGGGTGTCAGTTTATCCCACACCATGTGCGGATGTACGGTAAATCATTTGTACTCTGTCCAACTTGCTGTCTTGGTCGACACGTTTCTGGGAACTAGACGTGCCTGAACTTCAAGGAAATGGCCATCATTACCTGTCCGACCAGTGACGACGGGTCCACTACCACTTCCAGTGAGCCATTTCACTGGTTGACACAGCAACTGAACAATCAGTGTTTCAAAGGTAATTATGCCAGGGGTACTGATGACTCTGAAGTGCCTGGTAGCAAGGATGACTGAGGCTGATGCAATTCACAGAGGTGTTTGGACTGTGAAGTGCTCTAAAAGGCAATATTTTATAAGAATATATGCCTTTCATGTACCTCAAATGGTGTGGTGAGATGGAATTAATGGCTTGGAATAAAAAATATATGTAAGAATGACATATAAAGCCGTACTAATTTGGGCCAACTCTGTATAGGAAACATTCTAAAAAAATCACCTTCCTATCAGTGAAGTCAATGTTACATAAGTTGCACTGCAGTGGTTTGATTTTATTTGCTGCATTGTCCTGCAGCCGGTTGCCTGCCACGGTTCCCCGCCAAGATTGCCATGGGTCGGCAGGCCAGTTCCCGGTCCCACGCTGCACACTCCTGTCATGGGACAACTGGTTTGCAGAGTAACCCGAATTGATTTCGTTGTGGGGTCGGTAAACGTCACTAACATTTTGTTCTTGCCATGTGTTCGCCTGGTGACTGTCGTTTGCTTGCTGCGGATTTGCTTGATTCCGCTGTGCCTGGCCGCCTTCGTTTGAGAACGGCGCAGCAAATCCACCCCCCGTTCCCCAGGCCGTCCTACTACGACTATTATAACCACCAAATGACATGGCTAACTGTTCACAATGACGATTTGTTTACTGCATTACATGGTACCACTGCAATGACATCACAAAATGGTTGCACTTATGGCAGTTTCATTGAAAGAAAGAAGAAATCGCCGGCTGATGTCTGAACTGACGTGAAAAAAACCGTCAAACGAAAATGGAACCAACGTTATACCAACTTATAGACATAATGGCACCGAAGTTAAATAAAAAATGTCATGGGCGCACTAAGACGTACAGAGCCTCCTCAGTTTTAGTGAACAACGCAAAATTAATTGTTAAAAACTGTGTTGATCACAAAGTGTTGTTGCCAACTTAGTTCTAAGCACATCTCCAAAATGTCGCCATTCGTGGAATATACGCATGCGTAATGCAGTATTTCCGGTGCATCTTAATTTTCGCGGGGGTCAGACTACAATTAAATTTCTTCTCCGCTTACACTTACAAATAATGAGCATTTGTAATGCTAGAGACAAACCTTTTATAGTTTGCCCATATCTTAGCCCAGTTTTTTTTATCTATTCTGTTTAAAAAAGTTAGTAGAGGGTGCAGATATAATATCGCTAGACAAGGAATTCCATACATCCACCACTAGCTTTGACTAAACAATCAGCGTCTGCATAACTTCATACACTGTTGTTTGTTTAATTTTTTTTACTAACGCCTCTAAGGTTATTTAGATTAATGTAAAAAAATGATCTAGGTATAAGTTCTCTTTCCCAGTTAACATCTTAAAAGTTTCAATTAAATTTCCTCGTAATCTCCGTTCTTCAAGTCTATAAAGTTTTAGTTTTGTTAATCTTTCCTCATATGTAAATTCCTTTAATCCAATTACCAGTTTTGTTGCCCTGCGTTTCTCAAGCATTAAAATGTCTTTTGCATAATAAGGTGACCATGCCTGTATGCAATATTCTAGATGTTGTCTAATATATGTGTTGAAACAATGTTAAACGTTTCTTTGATAAAAGTGAATAAATGCTCTTTTTACTGAACGCAAAACCTTGTTGGGTTGCTGCAACAACTTGTTTCTCCCATTTCAAATTATTTGAAATCCAGATACATAGATCCTTCTCTTGAACTGTTTCTGCTAAAACGATAGTATTATTTTCGGTTGTCATGGTGTACTGGAATTTTGGATTGTCTTTGACTATTTTATATTTACTTGTGTTGAATGTTAGGCGCCATCTATTACTCCACTCATTTAAATTATCTAAATCAGCTTGTAAGATTTCACGATCAGATTTGATTTTTAATGTTCTGAATATTTTGGTGTTGTCAGCAAACATTTTTACATTACTATTTACTGTCTCTGGTATATCATTTACATAAATTTAAAAGAGAATAGGTCCCAATACTGATCCTTGCAGAATCCCGCTAATGACATCAAAATGTTCAGAATATTCACTTCTTACCATAATTCGCATTTTTCTATTTGATAGAAAATAGTTTCTGCAACAACTTCTTTTTCGGGACTTTTTTAAAATCCAACAAAATAACATCAACACTATGTTCCTGATCCACATCTTCTGTCCAACTTTCAAACGTTTCTAACAAATTTGTTAGGCAAGAATGACCCTTTGTAAAACCATGTTGGTCTGGGGTATTTAAATTGTTGTCTGATAAATGTTTTAACATTGCATCTTTCACACAAGATTCCATCAGTTTACTGACTAGACAAGTTAAACTCACTGGTCTATAATTACCAGCCATAGACTGGGATCCTTTCCTATAAATTGGAGAAATGTTTGCCAATTTCCAATCTAATGGTACTACACCACTGGACAATGATAACATGAATATTAGAAACAACGGTTTAGCTAAAATTTCAGCACAATCCTTCAATATCTTTGGATGTATAACATCTGGACCACAAGCCTTGTCTTCTTTTAACTGCTGTAACTTTATAAATTATATCTAGCTCAAATTCTGGTAAAATATTATCACCATCATCTTCCATTGTAAATACTGATTCAAAGAACTTCCCAAGAACATCAGCTATTTCCTGGTCATTTTGTTGTGGTTTCACCCTCCTCTTTTCTTAAATGTGGTATGACTGGTTTTACCTTTTGCTTACTTCTTACATAGCTATAGAAAAGCTTTGGTTTGTCTTTACATTCTTTGTTCCTACCAGTTTTTTCATACCTTTTCCAAAGGTGAATCTGTTTCTTTACCGATCTACAGACTCTCTTAGTTTGCCAGGGGGCTTTAGGGTTTGGCTTCTTCCTTTCCCTTAATGATGCATTTTTTTTTACTTTCTGTTAAATTTTCAACTTAAAGTATTTCCATCTCACATTTAGTCCTTTTGTTTCCATTTCTTCTTCCCACTTAACATTATGAAAGGCGGCATTCATAGCTGCCATATTCGCTTTCCAGTAATCATATCTTTTCCCACCATATACTCTTGTATCTATAGCCGAGTATGTAATGAATGTCCACACCAATCCAACATGATCACTTTTCCCCAGTGGAGCAATAGATTTAAGTCCTGAATCTTATAATCCTCGTTTGTGAAAATTTAATCTAACATCTTACAACATTTCCTTCCCTAAATCTTGTGTTAAAATCAACATGTTGTTTCAGAAATAAGTCCTGTTACATAAAAAATTTAGCTGGAAGTGAGTTATCACCAGCTTTCAACAAACAGCTCTTCCAGTTAATTTCAGGGAAATTGAAGTCACCAAAAATCAGTACGTATGATATACCGAGTTTCTCGACTGCTTTGTTCATTAAACTAATAAGCAACTTAGTATTTTGTTCAGTTGAGCCTGTACTCTTATATATGCACCCTACTAGTAGCTTGCCCCTCTTATTTAGTGTGATTATACTCCATACCGCTATAACGTTTACTTGTACAAAATGTGAAGGCAGCAAAGTTTGTAGAAATGAACTGTTATATAGGTACTGTTTACTGTTGTGCAGTTTATTTTTGTTTGAGTAAGAAATAAGGTCTTGTAAACATGCACAAACTGAAATATGGCTTAAAAAACCCTCACTGTAATTGTTCATGTCTATTAGTGTTACACAGGGATATTTATCATCAAAGACAACATTTTCAGATGTCGTTTTAGCTTTATTACCCATATTTCATTTATTTGATCATAGACATTTTTATGTGAAATTGCATATTTTTCAATTGTATATATAAATAAATATTTCAACAAATTGAGTCAATGTTGCGATCCTCATTACATTCTCTTCTGAATGTATGCAGCGCACATCTCCGCAATTATGTTGATCGTGCCTTCTGCATCGCTGCTCCTCGCCTGTGGAATACAATACACCTTCAAAAGACTCTTGAAAACTCTCTTGTTTAAACGTGCATATTATTCTTAACTGTCGAATTGATTCGACTTTTAGTGCTGTATTCTATGAACTTGGATTTGCTATGTTTTTATTTATTTATTTTTAATCTTGATCCTCTTTGTTTGTGTCAGCGCCTTTGAACAGGGTCACCTGGATCCATGGTGCTCTACAAGTGCTCTTATTATTAATGTTTTTTCAGAGACCCAAATGGAGATTCTGTTGGTCTTGCAGAAACAAGCTCCACAAGCGGTTTCTGTCACAGTGGAATGCATTATCACATTTGTGACCTTCGCTGTATTTGCCTGTATATGTCTCTTTCTGTTGCCGAAACTATTGTTAATAGTATACTTGACTACTGCAATTCCCTTTTAACAATACTGCTCTCAAGGACATCATGAAACTTCAACATGTTTCTCTCACTCATTACCACTTCTTAAACCACAGCGTTGGCTCCCTGTGCGATACCACATTATTTTAACAAGATTTAACAAGATTTGCCATCCAAGCCAAAGGCCCAGATGGCAAGTGGACAAGGAAGCCATTGGCTCATCAAGAGTCCAACAATGTTCATCTACTTATAGCCCGCCCTCCTGAGATATGTGTCAACCTTGTTTTTAAACATATTCACGCTGCTAGCAGTTACACAATCTGTAGACAATTTGTTCCATTCATTTATTGTCCTCTGTGAGAACGAGTGCTTCCTGATGTCCAATCTACATTGATCCTTTACTAATTTTACCTCATGTCCTCTAGTTCTGCTATCCTTCTTGAGTGAGAAAAACATATTTCTATCAATATTTTCATACCCATTCAATATCTTAAAAACTTCAATCTGATCTCCTCTTAACCTCCTTGTCTCTAGAGTTGTTAAACCACATTCTTTCAGGCGTTCTTCATAACTAAGGTCTCTCAGTTCTGGAATCATTTTAGTTGCTCTCCTTTGTATGCGTTCAAGCGTATATATATCCTTCTTACGATATGGTCTCCATGCTTGTATACAGTATTCTAAATGAGGTCTAACTATTGCTTTATAAAGAGGTATAATTAACTTTTTTCCCTTGTATGTTATGTTTCTTCTAATCAATCCAAGAATTTAATTACCCTTTGAAGCTGCAATACCACACTGCTCTGAAACTTTCATATCAGCGCTTATTGTAACTCCTAAGTCCTTTTCTTTTACAGTAGTACCCAGAACAGTATCTCCCATTTTATAGTTTACATTCAAGTTCCTATGTCCTGTATGTAGGCATTTACATTTCCCAAAATTGAACAACATCTGCCATTTCTCAGACCATTTCACTAATCTGTCTAGATCGTTTTGTAAATGTTGTTTATCACCATCAGTATTAACCTTTCTAAACAGTTTTGTGTCATCCGCAAATTTCAGTACGTTACTTGTTATACTGTCGTCCAAGTCATTGATATAAATTAAGAATAATATAGGTCCTAATACTGATCCTTGAGGTACCCCACTCAAAACCGATTTCCAATTTGAAACTTCTCCATCTACTACAACTCGTTGTCTTCTGTCAGTCAGCCATTGTTCTATCCAGTCAGTTATGCTATCCCCGATGCCATGGACTTTTAATTTAAGTAGTAATCTTTGATGTGGCACTTTGTCAAAAGCTTTCTGAAAATCTAAGTAGATAATATCTACTGGCGATCCCACGTCTATCCACTTAGTGATTTCTTCCAAAAAACATAACATATTTGTTAAGCATGACCTCGCTTTAAGGAATCCATGTTGAGATGAATTTAATAATTTATGCTTAACGAGGAAGTCCACCATATGGTCTTTAATTAACCTTTCTAATAATTTACAAATCACCGACGTTAAACTCACTGGTCTGTAATTCTCTGACTTATTTCTCGAACCCTTTTTAAATAATGGTATGATGTTTGCTTCTTTCCATTCAAACGGAACAACTCCCTCTTTTAATGACAAGTTGAATACTCTTGCAAGTGGTATACTGATTTGTTCTACTGTTTCCATTAGTAATTTTGGAGGAATCCCATCCACTCCCGGTGATTTGTTATCCTTCATTGCCTTTATTTTCTTAGCTACCAATTCTGGAGTTACAACTAACGGACCTAAATAGTCAGATTTAGCCCCCTGAAATTTAGCATCAGCAACTGGTAATGAACTAATATCTTCTTTGGTAAACACTGAACTGAAGTAACCATTTAGGTCTTCCGCCATTAAAAACCCCTGTGATATTATATTTCCAGCACTGTCTTCTAGAGGTCCAACCTTGTCTTGTACGTTTTGTTTACTCCTGACATATGCATAAAAACTCTTGCTGTCATTTTTTATGTTACATGCTAGTTTTTGCTCATAGCTTCTTTTAGATTGTCTGATTTCAGTTGTAGCTGCATTAAGTGCCTCTTTGTATTTTGCATAGTCTTCGTCCTTTCTGGTACGCCTATAAACCCTCCACATAGTTTGTTTTAGCATTATTTTTCTAATAGCCTCTTTTGACAAGTGTTTCTTTCTACACCGTTTTCCTTGTTTTTGGAAGGGAACAAATTTATCGATGATACTCTCAATTTCATATTTTAGAATATTCCAACATTCAATTGCGGTCTTATTCATCAGCATGTTATTCCAATCTAGCTTTGCTAAGTATTTTCTCATATCTTTGTAGTTACCTTTGTGGAAGTTTCTCTTGTACGTTTTCTTATTTTTACTTTCTGATTTTACATTGATGTAAAAATGTATTTGATTATGGTCACTATTACCCAATGGTTCAAATATTTTTACATTGTCCACTAATTCTTTTTGTGATGACAAAACTATATCTAATACATTTTCTCCCCTGGTTGGTTCTAGTACGTGCTGAGTAAGAAAGCTATCCTGGATTAAAAATAGAAATTGTTGGTCCTCAATCCCTGTGCTCTCTAGAGAATTCCATTGTATGTGTCCATGGTTAAAATCTCCCATTATGATACATTCCCCTTTACTAACTTCCTTTATAGCGTTTTTTATTTTTGTGTTGTCCTCTTCGTTTAAGTTTGGACTTCGGTAAACTAATCCAATAGTTAATTTTGAATTTCCTGAAACAATTTTGCACCAAACAGCTTCATCGCAATCTCCTTCCCTTTCTAGTTTTATTTCATAAGCCTGAATAGATTCTTTAACATATAAAATAACTCCCCCGCCCCTTCTTCCTATTCGATCTTTCCTAAAAATTACATATCCTGTCAGTCCTAATTCAGCATCTGTTATATCTATGTTGGCCCATGATTCAGTTATACCAATTATGTGAGGGTCAATATCTTCTACCATGTTTAATTCGTTTTTCTTATTTACTATGCTCCTTGCATTTAAACATACGCATCTATAACCTTTTTCAGAGATGTTTTTCGGATGATTTGATATTGGTTTATCTGTGCTAGTGGCCTCTTGTTCTGCTTGAGACACCTCTAGGTAACCCCCCTGCACTTCTAGTTTAAAGAATGTTTACTTCCAAAAATATTTGTCATTGTACCCAAGTCACTATCTACTGCTGCTGAAAGTTTGTCCGCGAATACTGCCGCCCCCTTTCCACTTAAATGAAGCCCATCCTTCATGTACATATCAGCCCTCCCAACAAAACTTCCCCATAAATCCACCTTCCTCTTCCCTACATAGCTTCTGGACTAACATGTTAATTGCCATCCCCCGACAATTTCGATATTTGTGACCCCTCCTGCCCATTACAGGTAAAATCCCTGACAGTATTACCTGCTCAACCCGCATCTGTTTTAGTGTTCTGACCAACTGCCTATATTTCCTAACTATGGCAGTTGTACCCTCCCTCTCTACGTTATTTGTCCCTACGTGTACTAAAACAGATCCACCCTTACCCGAGCCTACGATGTTTTTTACCCTCTCAGTTATCGCCTCTATTTTGGCTCCAGGCAAGCAGACCACCACATCATCTCCTTTGTTTAAGACTCTGTTGGTCTTCCTAACTATCGAATCCCCCACAAACACCCTCGCTCTCTTCCTCACCCCCTCTATCACTGCTGCAGAATAACTCTTCCGTTCGATCCCCTCCATCACATTCTGTCCTGACCCCTTCCCTCCCGTCTCCTTTGCTCCTGTCTCCCCCACTTCCCGATCCTTTGCTCTTGTCTCTCCCACTCCCCTCTCCTTCACTCCGGTTGTTTTCCCTCCCGTCTCCCCCACTCCCTTCTCCTTCCCTCCTGTCTCCCCTACTCCCCTCTCCTTCACTCCGGTTGTCTTCCCTCCCGTTCCTTTCCTTCCCGTCTCCTTACGTCCTGTCTCCCTACGACCTGTCACCTTCCCTCCTCTCAGCTTCCTCCCAGGCTGCGGTGAGCTCTCCCTAGCATCTCTTGTGTCTTTCCCCACTTTATCATCTACTGTTCCCCCACCGGAACTACTGGCACAACCCCCCTGTTCCCTTCCCACCATTGCCACAACGAGCAGCCTCAGCTCTTCCAACTCCACCTCTAGTTCCTTCATCTTCGTACATCCCCTACACTCAAAACTAAAACTATCTGCCTGGACCTCAGCCCAGGACTTCTATTAAGAACTTAATTAAGGCAATAAATAATGGTAGTCTAGATGTACATATATTACTGCTGAATGACTATAATTGGGTTTTGTGACAGATCTGTTGTAACCTCCATACTCACAAACAACTTAGGACCGAGATATAGTTTCAAACTCAGTTTCTTGTCATGATGCCTTAACTCTGTATCAGTCGGGCCTTGATAGACCTAGCTGATAGCATAATTGTGTTCTTCTTGCAGCAACATTTCTCCAATATATGTTAGAATTGTTTGCTTCAACCACAACTATTGAGATTACTTATTCTCATTGGTAGCCTTCATCAGGAATTCTGGGATTAGTTCTTCCTCGGCATGCCAGTTGACTTGGCAACTAGGCCGTCCCATACGTGGCTCTGTTTGTATCCCCCTTTGTCTCGATTCATGATTGGAGTTGTCTTTCTGGTCCATATGGCCTCTAATCGATGTTGCGTTTCTGTTGCTCTCGCTATCACCTTTGCTTCCTCACAGTCTATGATGCAATTGTTTCTGTCTGCATGGTCTGTTATTGCAGACTAATGCTCTACTGTCGCCGTCTCTTTTGTTCCCGGGTAAATCGTCTCATTGTTATGTTCTCGACTTCCTTCTTGTGTTCCAAATGTTTTCCCTGTTTTGCCAAGGGGCGGGTGGCTACAGCTCTTACAGGTGACCTGGTATATACAGTCTGTCTTTTTACTGTCTTGATGTTTTAAAATCTGCTCTACAGGTTCTGTTACTCGTTTCACATACGGGAGAGTGACCATACCTTTGAATTTCTGTGTTCATATCCTTCCTTTCTTTGGTCTTTTCCTTCTGACTTTGCTGCTCTGTCATCTTCGTTATGGTCCAACTTGGGTACCCACATCTTTCTAGTGCCTTGGTGATGTGCTCCACCTCTTTCTCCCTGTCTTCTGGCTCTGACACGATGTTGTTGCATCTATCCAGTAACATTTTGATGAGCCCCAGTTTCTGATGTAGCGGATGGTGAGAGGTAAAGTTCAGATATTGGTCTGTGTTTGTCTTGTTCCGATACACTAGGAGTTTCCCTGTTCCATCCTCCTTTCGTACTATAAGTGTGTCCAGGAAGGGCAGGGAGTTATCGCTCTCTTCTTCATATGTGGACTTAATGCTGCCTGTCGTGTCTATGCTGTTGAGATGCACTGTCAGTTCTTCCTCATGTCCCTTCCTCACTACTTCCATCACATCGTCCACATATATCTCTTCCACACTTTTGGTTTGTATGTTACTGGTGCTGTGAGACTACCGGTTACTTGCTGTTCCAGCTATTCTATGAAGAGATTTGCTACTACAGTTGACACCGGACTTGTTGTGCCAAATTTCTGCTGATAAATAGTGCGATGATGAACTTCAGCAGCTCCACTATGTCATCCACATTTAGGTTTGTCTATAGTTTCAGTTCTGTGTTGTCTTCTAGTTGCTTCTTGATGATATCCAGTGTCTCGTTGATAGGGGTGTTAGTGACGAGAGACATTACATCTTGTGAAAGGAAAATATCATCTTGTTCAATCATGATAGAAGCCATTTCATTTGCTTCTTTATGTGGTGTGATGTCTTACCCACGATAAATAAGACATCTCCTAGAAAGTCTGCCCATGATCTTGATACATTGTACCCTATTGACCACGTAAAGTTCACAATAGAGGGTTGCATGGTAATATTCCTTGTATTTTGACTTAGGATCTTTCTTCAGCTTCTCATGCGTCTTCTCGTCTGATAACATGGTGGTGACTTTCTGTTCATACTCATCCATGTCCATAACAACTGTGGCTTTTCCCTTGTCTTCTGGCAGAATCATACTTTTTCCAGCTCTGCTAGCACTTGTCTATCTTTCTGGTTTGGTAGTTTGCTGTTTCCAGCTGCCTGAGATCACAGTTGCTCTTATTTAGTGATAAGCAGTGATCGACATGCTTGTTCTATAACAATGACGAATCCTCCACAATTTTGAAAACAGCAAACTACCAAAACCAGAAAGATAGACAAGTGCTAGCACAGCTGGCATAATAGTGAAGTTTAGTCCTTTGCCGAGAATCCTGTAATCCTGTCTGTTGGCAGCCGAAATGTTGAGAGTAAGTAATCTCAATAGTTGTGGTTGAAGAAAATCGTTACTCATATATATATATTATATATATGTGTATATATGTATGTACCAAGTTGATGAACATTTTCATGAAAATCACACAGGTAGTTTCCTGGAATCTATGCAGGTCAGCATTGCCATTGGGGAATCCCTAGTCATGGATGGGTGACAAGGTGCACTTCACAGTTTGGCAAGTAGTTTTGAAAATATCAGGTATTGGAACAACATGAGCCCAGTAAATGACAGAACAGTCTGTCTACTGCATCTTCGTCAAGTCTTCTCCATGCCTTCATTTATTCAGGATCAGACTTCAGTCCTACAATGACAAGGATGTGTCTGATCTGAAAAAGGATCTCTCATAGTTGTGCTTGTTCCTTGTGTAGCAGAATGCAGAAATATTTCTACACATTGTTCTGGTGATCACCATTATCGTCACAATATACAATTATGCCATCTGTCATGCAATGCACAACATTGAGCCTTTCAAGTGTTGTGTGATGTTTTGGGTTTATTTATGCGGTGTTGCTCACAGATCAACCCTATTCCAAAGTCTATACATTCACTGAAACTGATGAAATTGAGTTGCTGCTGCTGCAGACACAGTATGATGGGTCCAGAGACAACAAAATATAAGCAACATAAGTAAAACAAATATCTTCAAATATGAAATTTTATACAAAACCAGCATATACAGTTTTGCATGCCGACACGCAGTGGTGCAAAAAAAAAATCAATATTTCATACCTCATTGACTTGATACAATGCATGATGACTAGATTATTTTATATACAAATAGAAGCACACAGGACAAATTGCACTATATGAATACTGATGCAAATTAGTGCATTAATTTTTTGTCACCAAACTTAAAATTAAAGACTAACAAGCAGTAGACCATACTGTTGGAATACCTAAAATTTAACCTCAGTTTCCAATTGTTGTTCTTTAAAGTTTTCCAAAATTCTTGCTACGGAAATCTGAATAAAAATTAACTGAACTGAAGCACACCAGACATTGATCAGACCATATACAAAATATCATTATATTGTATCAGAAACATGATTTTATTTAACCAAAATTTGTAGCCGAGAAGACGTACACTCAGAAATGGATCTTATCTGTGCGACGACATTAAGTCCAAATTCATTCATAAAGATTCATTCATTCATTCAAAACATTGTACAGCACAGACACCAATAATTAATAGTTTTCAATGGAAGTGAAGTTGTCATTTAATCTAGAAAAATAAAAACGTCCATTGTTAAAAATGTCACACAACCACATATAAGGCATTGTATGTACCTGCAAAGCAGTTTTGTTTTTCCGACTTCCAGACAAGTTGGCCACATCTTAGGACATTGGAATTTCTCAACAAGAGACAAGTTTCACAGCCATCTCTTGTCACCAGATACCATTCTGGAACAATCAGTGTGTGAAAGTAAGTGGTGTGTAATCTTCTTGATTGTAGTTTGACCACTACAGAAGGAGATTCGTTATATATAACACTGAGTTGCGGCTGTAGTAATGATGTTCACGTGAAATCATTAGGATCCCATTGGACGGCAACTGTTCTCATAGGTGGCCGAACGTACATCCTTCGCGCTGAAACACAAGTACACATACCATAAATACTAACTCTTGGCATGCAGCTTAAAATGAAGGACGACCTCGAGCAGCAACATCAGATTGTAAAAACAAGAACTGATGGGCAGATACTACATTGAATACTACATTGAACAGTCAGTCGCTCACGCAAGCTGGCTGTCATGACTGTGACATACATTTTAAAATAATATACATCTCATTGTATGTGTGATTGTGAGTACATGAGCGAGCATACACACCCACATATATGGGTGTGACACATGCAGTGACCACTGTAAATGAATGACTTTTCGGTGAGAAACGTACCTTCTAATGCATTGTATTCTCCAGCTTCTTGCTTGATAAGAGTGCCACACAGCGTGCACAGTGAACAGTAACTGCTGCCTACACAGTTATTGCTGGCTACGGAATTTTCTGAAATATACACCAAGGTTTGCACTTGCAATTCAGTAAAGTAGGAAAACACAGTGCATTTGTTGTTATATGATAATGGGTTCCAAGACCAACAGGGTGATTCCATTCAAAACTATTGCAGACTCAAGAGTAAGCAACACAATACAGGGGACACATAAGACAATGGCTATTGCCTGTGAATGGCTATACAAAACATACAGCTAAAATAGAAGATGTAAATGTCACAATAAATAAAGAAATATGAACATTGCTGGGAATATTCACATATCAAGAAAATAATATTAATGTGATTGTGATTCATTCACTAGATTCTCATGCAAGAGGCACATCTTAAGTTGGGCAATTTAAAAAATATAGCTGACTGCCATTATACACATATGGGTGGTCAAGCAATCAGCTATATCTTTCCAAATGCCTAACTTAAGATGTGCCTCTTGCATGAAACTCTAGTGGAACACATTAATATCAGCATATAGCTTATATTATATAACATGACTTTATAATTAAAACCGATCAGACGATAATCTGTTAATTTGCACCTAATTAAATAATATATGTAAAATATTGATGACATGTTTACCTTGGAATGAGTTGTCCTCCTGTTTGACCACAAAGTTAATGCTGCACCGTGTGCCAGGTAAACGGTCAATGCTGCCTAACATGCCAGGTAAATGATCAATGCTGCCCAATGTGCCAGGTAAACGGTCAATGTTGCCCAATGTGCCAGGTAAATGGTCAATGCTGCCCAATGTGCCAGGTAAATGGTCAATGCTGCCCAACATGCCAGGTAAATGGTCAATGCTGCCCAATGTGCCAGGTAAATGATCAGCAATGCCCAGTGTGCCAGTTAAACTGTCAGTGCTGCCCAGCGTGCCAGGTAAACTGTCGGGGCTGCCCAATGTGCCGGGTAAACTGTCTGTGTCTTCCCCACAACCATTGGTGGTTATTGTATATGCTGCAATAAACAATCACCATAACAGACATGGACAGACCCACCTGTCAACAAAAGCATGCATACACAACCATATACAGCATACTGTTATAACACTTTTAAAAGACGATTCTAGGGGTGTTTTGACCTAACAAGATCGCAAATGACGAACTGCTCTGCAAAACAGACACAACATCTCTGCCCATAAAGACAGAGACAAAGATTGAGGTGGCTAAAGCATGTAGGCTGAATGTTCGTTGGCACACTGCCAAAGACAGCCTTATATGCGACACATATGGGGGTCACCTGGGACGCCATCACCATCATTCTCCTTATGTGCCACTCAGGGCACGAAGAGGACTAATTATTAACATAAGACATAGTGTTATCAAACTGTTTAAAGGATTTACCAGTCTGCATGAACGGGCATGGTTTCAAAGTAAACATACATTCAATAACAATACAGATTAAAACCCACACAAATGTACCTTCAAATGCAGCGTTCTCTTGAGGTTCCTGCTTGACCGCACAGCCAGAGCCACCCCGAATGAGACGTGAACTATCACTGCCGTCTATACAGTTGTTGCTGTTTACAGTGTATTCTGAAACATATACCACGGTTTGCATTTTAACACAATTTGACAAGATTTCCATCGAGAGTTAACATTTTTTTCCAGCTATGTGTAACCCACCCTTCTGGGATATTTGACAATTTGTTTTTAAACATATTCATGCTGCTAGCATTTGCACATGCAATCTGTAGATAATCTGTTCCATTCATTTATTGTCCTCTGTGAGAACGAGTACATTCTGATATCCAATCTACACTGATGTTATTTCATGTCCTCTAGTTCTACTATATTTCTTAAGTGAGAAAAACTATTTCAATCAATTATTTCATACCCTTTCAATATCTTGAACATTTCAATTTGATCTCCTCTTAACCTCCTTGTCTGTAGGGTTGATAGACCACATTCTTTTAGGCATTATTTATATCTAAGGTATCTCAGTCCTGGAATAATTTTAGTTGCTCTCCTCTGTAATAATTCTAGTGTATTTATATCCTTCTTACAATATCTATATCCTTCTTACACTTGACCTTGTGGTAGATGTGGTGTATTTGTCAAGACAAAACATAATGGTACATAAATCATAAAATAATGTTAGAATATTATGCATGTTTTGCAGTTATAGCTGTGGCTGCTGTCTTACACTGTGACCAGTAGCAATACTTCAAACATCATTAAGAGTAAGTAAATCTTAATGGTTGTGGTTGAAGAAAATCATTACTCAAACACTAAGACGTTTCCCTAATATTAAAACTTCTGTAGCACCTAAATCTAAAGGAACCTGAGCCAAGACGCGACAAGCTGTTGGAGGAAGGTAGCTATAGGTTAAGTTTAGGTCTAGGAACAAAACGTTGTAGCAAGATAGATGATATGAAATGCCTGGAGATATCTGAAAGATGCAGGAGACTAACCAAATAGGGTGGAGGTTGTGTTAATTGAGCACAATGTGTAAGATTCTAAGAGTGAACACTATCACCACAAAGCCTTTTTTTGAATAAACAACCACCTTACATGAGCAGAGAGGAACAATATATGTTTACCTTGGAATGAATTGACCTCCTGTTTGACCACAAAGTCAATGGTGTCCAGTGTGTCAGGTAAACTGTCAGTGCTTTCCTCACAACCGTTAGTGGTTATTGTATATGCTGCAATAAATTCAAGGGTTCCATCAGAAACTTAGTAGAGTGGGGAATAAGTGAAGCATTTGCTTTGTGTTCCCAAGCCAGAATATAATGTATTGAAAATAAAGTGAAGGAACAAACTATTTACAAACAATTCAATGTTTCATTCTTTCTTCTTATAGTATATGTCCCACTTTGGGGCATTGTTGTAGTGTTAAAGATATTGAGTCCACAAAAAACATATGTTCTTATATAGCACAGTATCCAGTCCTTGGGACTGCTCAAAGTGCTTTTCATTTCACCCCATTGCAGACTTGATCCTTCCAGCACCAACTCGACTTCTCTGGGAAGCATTCAGCTATGCATGCTGTAATTACTGCGTGAAGACTATTTGTTCAAATATATACACCACTGTCTATAGCCAGGTATAGCTGGGTGTAATGAGGCAATGTAGAGTGACTGAAATTGCCCAAACTACGAAACAGCAGCAAGAGGATTCGAAGGTTGGTTCTCTGCGAGTCCGATGTTCCAACCATTACCCCACTGCGCCCCACAACAGGTTACAAATTCACCCACTGTATGGGACCTCTCTTCCGAAAGACACAGGCTAAGTGGAATAAACAAAGTGGCATGTTTCAAAACAGCAACAACAGAGACTCAAACGGTCCTCTAGATTGGCGCTCTAGTCTGGCATTGTAAACACTGAGCTGCAGCACCCACATTAATTGATTATCTCTAATTTAAACCTATGTTTGTAAAAGGCGGTAGCACAATATTCATTATGAAATTCCTTCAAAACAGTCAAATATCTTCAATAATAAATACCTGGTTCTATAAAACTGATACCCCGTTGGCACTGGAGCAAATCTTCGTTTGTTGACATTGTGTCATTAGCGCTCTTGTCCAAACAGCTTGTTTCCGTGTCTTCTGCGTTATCAGAAGACTTGTTTTTTCCCTCCATTCTTTTGGTGGCATTTCTAGCCTTGGTGTCATGGCCAGCTTTACTTAAGAGGCGGTATCTTTGTTTTCTAGTCAGTTTCTTCGAAGTATGTTTGTTGGCACCCTCACCACTGTTCACCATGTTTATGCTTGGATTTAGCAAAATACCCTGGAAAAACAAATACAACAAAACAAATACAATATTAAAGAACCAGAGGAATGCTTGTTGATACTTTCTATCCCCGACAGCTAGGTTTGTTGGTGTACAATTACAGTACACCAATTTCAATTACATGTGCACCAATTACATCTCAAACAAACAAATCCCAATTCAAAAACACCAATTCCATATGATAATAACAGTATGTGATAATAACAGTATGTGATAATAACAGTATGTGATAATAACAGTATGTGAACAGAGCAACCATTGACATATATAAATCTATATGCAAACAAATATGATATATGCAATATATAATATTTATTGATTATTTGTGGAGATAAATCGAGTTAAGTTGCATGACATAATTAAAAATGTCCATGTAATTGAAAATACCAATTACATTTTCAAGAATTCCAATTCCTTTTTTAAAGACAAAACACCAGGTTTTTATTCAGCATATTTGCATTTGATCAAGTGTACATCTGTACTTGATCAAGTGAACATCTATACTTGCATGTATATCTGTGCTTGTATTTGACATTTTAAAATAGAGCATAGTCGTATCTATAGTTTCATTTTAAAATGCAATATATTAAATTGTAGTTGATCATGGAGTGTATTTGACTCGTTTCTACCAGTCAGTGACTGGGCCCTGGAAAGGTACAACATCACACTGACTCAGTCAGTGACTGGGCCCTGGCAAGGTGCAGCATCACACTGACTCAGTCACAGAAAATAACATGAACCTATGCATGTGGAAATAACACAAGTTTTACTATGAACTTGGTTTTTAGAATATATGTATACTTTGTATAAATGTGTTTGCATATGAATTTATACATTGCATAAATTACCAAATAATTAAAGTAATATCAAGGTAATGAGTCAATCATTTCAACGATTTACGGGTAATGTGAACAGCAGCTATAGCTGCCAGGTTTCTTTTAAAAAACGAGTTGAGACATAGGCCCCGCCTCTGTCTACACAGGCAGCTCTCCCACAGTACCCATTGATGGCATCTCGCTGTGCAACCAGAGTACTTGGTACACAGGTGTGTTTCTCAGCAAACCCAGCACGCCATCCACTCCACCTGTTGCCTCACATCGTCTTGTAACATCATGCATAGCTGCACTGAACCAAACCTCTCTGCGGATACAGCCAGTCTATTTAAAATTAACTTAGAATCTGTTCTAAAAGTGGGTGATTCTGGTCAAATCTCAGTTTTCCTGGCAGCGGACATGTTCACTAGGGTACTGACGCTTGATGACTACGAGTCTGTGACATAGACACAATTGTTTAGACCACTCATGCATCAAATCAGTGGGAATAGTGAATATTATCTGAACTACTGCATTACAAGGACTAACAAAAGCAGCACTTATCAAACTGGAAAAATAAAAATGGAAAGGCTGAAAGAAACTTTGAAAAACAATTTTATTAAGAGAAGGCAGGGTAGTAAACTTCAAAACAATGCGACAAAATTATCACTGTGGCTCTATGCGATGCCTGAAGATAGAAGATTGCATGATATCTCTAAATTAATGGCAATGGACAGATGCTGACAGCTCGAGTGGTTACTTGTCTGGATGAACCAACATTTTACAGCCACTGGGCAGGGCTCAAAATTAACTGATATTGGTTTTTTTCTTCTGAAAACCAACATATACTGGAATGTAATTTTCATGAATTTCACACACAGGTCAGTTAATTGATATTTAATGTGGTGTGAACATTTAAATCATCAAACAAATTGCTCAAAGGGACCAGGAAATGCCACAATTGCCACCAATTGCAAAACTGTCTCTTTCTTACTTCTGCCTGTGTCTCAATCTTGACCAAACATTCCTGCAGGTCTACACCTCTTGCAGTCCGCTCCAACACCTCAGTAATATTAGCATCTCTAGGAATGGAGACTGCTACTTTCTTTCGCCTTGAATATTCATCCAGAATCTGAAATAAACAAGTCATTAAATATATCCCCAAATCATGAGAACTAAAGAAATTGTCATTCATGTTGTACAAAAACATACATGCATTACAAAATTAATCATGTTTTATTGTTCAGCTTTGGTTTGTTGTATGTTTGGTTGATTTTTGCATCTTATGCCGACTCATTTTTATGTTCTGGGTCATTCCAGACAAATGGTGTATTGTACAATTGTATTTTTCTTACACATAAAACCACTTTCATCCAATTTAAGTTTGAGCCACTTTTATTCAACATATATTTTTGAACATCCAGAATTCTCTGCCAGATCTTCCTGAGAATATGGGATGAAGAAGACACACCAGACGATTGGAAGACAGGCACAATTATCAAGCTACCAAAGAAGGGCGACTTGGGGAACTGTAACAACTGGCGAGGCATAACCTTGTTATCAATAACATGCAAGATTTTCAGCTGCATAATCGTGAAGAGAATATCAGCACCTACTGACACAATCCTCCGCTAGGAACAAGCCGGGTTCAGAAGAGGAAGGGCATGCATCAACCACATTTTCACGTCACGGTAGATTTTGGAACAAAGCACGGAATGGAACAGTACGACCTACATTGCTTTTGAAATTTACATACATTTTGTATTTACATACAACTGGTGTTAAACTCACTGGTCTGTAATTTTCTGGCTTCTTCCTCGATCCCTTCTTAAATAGCGGCGTAATGTTTGCTTCTTTCCATTCTGAAGGAACTATTCCTTCTTCTAGTGACAAGTTAAATAAGTTTGTAAGTGGTGTACTAATTTGATCAACAATTTCCTTTAGCAGTTTTGGTGGTATCCCATCAACTCCAGGTGATTTATTATCTTTCATCTTCTTAATTTTCTTTGCTATCATTTCAGGAGTTACAAATAACTGCCCTAAATGTTCTGATTTATTGCCCTCAAATTTAGTCAATGGAACTGGAAGTAAGCTGATATCTTCTGTGGTAAAAACTGAGCTGAAATACCCATTCAGGACCTCTGCCATTTGGAACCCATCTGAAATTATGTTTTCACTGTTGTTTTCCAGTAGTCCGACCTTATCTCGAACTTTCTGTTTACTCCTTACATAAGCATAGAAACTCTTGCTGTCATTTTTTATAATACCTGCCAATTTTGGTTCA
This sequence comes from Lamellibrachia columna, assembly GCA_963662155.1. NCBI lineage: Eukaryota > Metazoa > Annelida > Polychaeta > Sabellida > Siboglinidae > Lamellibrachia > Lamellibrachia columna. The sequence continues at coordinate 6,292,112 of OY759270.1, read as the reverse complement.
AAGGTTCTTTTAGATTTTCTAATTTCAGTTGTAGCTAGGTTAAGTGCCTCTTTGTAGTTTGTGTAGTCTTCTACATTTCCAGTGTGTTTATAGACCCTCCACAGCATCTGTTTGTGAGCAATTTTTCTAATAGCTTCTTTTGACAGGTGTTTTTTCCGGGATCTTTTCCCTTGTTTTCTTAATGGAATAAATTTCTCAATAATGCCCTCAATCTCATATTTTAAACAAGTCCAGCAATCTGTTGCTGTCTTGTTCTTCAGCAAGTTATTCCAATCTATATTTGCTAGATATGTTCTCATCACTTTATATTTGCCTTTGTTGAAGTTCCTCCTCCATTGTTTTTTATATGTATTCCCTGTTTTTACTTTTATATTAAAATGGATTTGGTTATGGTCACTTGAACCCAAAGGTTCGTGTACTTTAACATTGTCAACTAATTCATTTTGAGAAGACAAAATTAAATCTAACACATTCCCACCTCTGGTTGGTTCCAAGACATGTTGAGTAAGGAAACAATCCTGTGTTAGAAGTAGAAACTGATGGTCGTCACCTCCAGCACTCTCTAATGATTCCCATTGTATATGGCCATGGTTAAAATCACCCATTATAACACATTCTCCCTTGCTCACCTCCCTTATCGCCTTTTGTAATTTTCTTCCTCTTGTCCTATGTTAGGACTACGATAAACTACTCCTATTGTTAATGTTGAGTTCCTGGTAACTATGTTACACCAAATTGCTTCCACACTATCTGCTTCACTTTTCAGTGTAATTTCATATGCTTGGATAGATTCTTTAATATACAAAATTACTCCACCTCCCCTTCTTTCTCGTCTATCCTTCCTAAACATTACATAGCCTGTCAGTGCAAACTCAGCATCTACTATATCTTCATTTGCCCATGATTCTGTGATGCCTATTACATGAGGATCAATATTTGCTACCATAATGTCTAACTCACTTTTTTTATTTACTATGCTCCTGGCATTTAAGCATATACATTTAAGTTCATTGTCTGAAATTATTGGTGAACATTTCTTTGGATGTGTATTTGTAGTAGTACTCCTTAGAGTTTTCTCTGTCAGTTCCCCCTGCGCATCTAACGGGTGTTTTATTTATATCTGTACTGCTGGCCCATTCTGGCCTCATTCTACACGAAATCGCGTTTGATCATGTGACCCAAAGGCAACATCACGTGCACAGTATGGCGGCTATTTATGAAATATTTTCTGTGTGACCGATAAATGTACTCATAAATAATTATTTGGAGAACATTTCTTCAGTTTCTTGACGCCTAAGTGTCGGTTGTATGTCACGGAATACATATGTGAAACGGTTAGTGCGTATCGGTTTTAAAACTTAAGTTATTAGTTCCGTAGCCATTTGGCTACGGAAAGCTCAAATCGACGTGTTAGTAAAACCAGGTTTGGACTTTCGCCCCAGAGTGTGGCGGACAATTTTGCCTACCGCCATACCGATTTTGGAGTCTTTCCACAAAACGTCTTTGCATCTGCTTCTACTTCATAAATATTTCACTAAAACAACTTTCTAACAATTTATTTGCACTCAATAGATGAAATAACCAGTTAGTTATTTAGAATATCGATTCATTTACTTTAAAATTTTGCAAATAATGTTTCTTGATTCTTCATATTTTTGTGAGCTAACTTTTGATTGCCACTGCGATCCTTCGTGACCCAATTTTTATATTTATCGTCCAATAATCACTCATGTTTTACAGTCACTCTCAACTCTCGGCATGTCGATGATCAATTATAAATCAAACAGCTTATATAACGAAAACGAAATAAAATAAACATCACGTACGCTGGCGCCTGCCTCCCAGACCACCGGAGAAAGAGCTCATTTGATTGGTTCATGTTCGGATGTGGCGACATCTGGTTATTACAGCTGAACTATTAAAAAGATAATTATAGTTTTACGTCGGTCTTATACGAGAAATTAAAATAATTGAAGCAATTTACCATAAGTACAAAACATGCAATAATCAATAGTTGGTGCATTCACATAACAACACAGAACATGTGTTTTCAAGAACTAGCATTGCCATCCATAAATTCAAGAACAATAGGCCTAATTTAAGGGTACTCGAGTCGAGACGAGTCAAATGCCAAGCCGGCGAAGGCCAAGGGATCTGTGTGAACCCTGCTAGGCGCATACCATGTCCATGGTGAGTATTTAGAAAGCTTCACTATGAAATAGGCGCTCAATGCCTGTATAAGTTGTACTGTGATAAAATACCATGGTAATTACACAGCAAACGTACTGCACCAAATGGTTTTGCATACAAAAACGATGTTACTAGTATGTTATTTGGCCCATCAGCCATGCATATGTAAATCTAGTGCTGGGACAGTACGTAACTTAGTAGACACATTTTAACGAAATGTTATTTTAATTAATCTCAGTTTAAAGGACAGTATTACATGAGTTAACAAGAGTGATAGAGACATAAAATCGATGAGTTTTGAGTAAGGAAGCACTCATCCTTGTCAAACAAAATAATTAAAGACAAAGACCCAATAAGTTATATACCACCCAGTATATATTGTGACAATTAAGATCCCGCATAAATTTCACAATTTGCCCGGATGACCCTTTTCCTTTGTCTATTGATTTTTGATTATGCTGTTTTTATGTCGTATGTTGGCTCACGTTGTATGTAACAATGACTCGTTTTTTATGTTATGCTGACTGTGTTTTATGTAATGCTGAATTCACCCTCCAGACTTCGAGCTTTCTCACTGTCGACCGGCGACGGTCAGTGGAACTGGTAGCCCCGATATCGCCAGCACTTGAATTGGCAGTAGTGACGAACTTTCCGCCGGCGTCAGTAGCAACAGTGGGGTAGATGGTTGGAAGTGCAGTTTTCTTCAGCAAGAGGTTCCGGGCGTATCCCATGTCAGCCTTCAACTTGTTTGCAAAGTCGTTATCAGAAAAATGTTTGCCGCATATGTGAGCGTGACGACACGTTTCTAATTTCCAATGTGCACGTGTTCTTTGGACGAATCTCTCCCATATCCGTCGACGTCGTGAATCACTTGGTCTTGGAAACTCGTGTAAGCTCGCCGAATTGCTGCACCCAAATACTACACAACGATTTACCATGTCTGCACTTTACGAATATCAACCAGACTTCCAAAATATTCTGATTTGCAATAAGAAATATGATGATGTGTTACGAGTTAATCGATGAACTGAATGTAAGAAACACTGCACAACATGGTAGCCCCCGCATCCCACGTAGCATGGCCAGTTTGTTAGTCCTGGTGTGATGTCATAGCATAGCTGACCTACATTTATCTGGGACAGCCTAAAAAGTAGGCCTAGGAAAAGGCGGACGAAAAGGCGGACCAGCGAGGTTGGCCGAGGCAGTGCACTGCTTGGAGCGATGCCAAAATTGGCTTTACTTTTGTTCTGAAAACTTACCAAAACTGCTTGTCAAATAGTAATGATTTCAAATTAATGGCATTATTATCATTAACTCCATAATAATTCATTACCAAAATAATACGTGCGTGCATATACCGTCTTAAATCACTTGTCCCTGTGTTTACAGTTTGGCTTACCATACACTTCGCGCGAAATTAATGCTTTTGAACCAGAAGCGACAGCCTCATTCTCGGTTTGTTTCCATGGCTCATTGCAGGGCTGGCAGGAAGCGTAACTTGTTGTTGTCCGTGACGAGTGGCGGTATTTAGGAGGATCACATACTGCGACAGTGGTAATCTGTGTGGGATACGCATGTTTCAACATATGATGTTGCTGGCATTTTAAGGATATCTGTCGTATGTTTATGACTGATTAGGCTAGGCCGTGTGACCGAGAACTTTTGGGGCAAGTGCGCGTCGCCTGACCTAGCCGTTGCCGGTAACGCGCTGGCGGTGTACTGTGGTACGCGCATGGAGAACTATATCCTGGGACACGGATACCTGACCGATCTCGACAACCAGTGAAATGTCACTGGCCTCCCTAAAGCTGAGCAGTACTCAAATGATGACGCTCACATGGCATGTACTTTTGACTTTTGGTCAACGTCCACAGTGCACGTTTTATTAATAATTAAAATAGTGTTTGACATCCTTGGCTTTGGCTTTGGCGAGTCGTCGTGACAGATCACTACTATGTCTATGTCGATGAATTTGCCAGTGATTACGCACCCCATGTCACAAGTGGGAGACCGCCCTGCCTTCAGTGTGCAGGGGCAGTCTCAGTTACCCTGCCACTCCCACAGTAGACAGGGCAACCACAACTTTGTTAGCTCCAGTTTACCCCTGCTGTCTGACCAGAGGAAAGGCAGCAAAGAAAAGAAGCTCCATCTGCTCATAGGTTGGTCAATTATTTGTACGGGTCACTATCAGGGATAGTTTTACTGTTGTAATATTCTTCTTCCTGTCAAGGACTGGGCTCCTTAAGAGCGTTGTAAGTCCTGCTTGGCGCCTCTCACGTGCCGGGAATTGGTGGGTTAGAGATAGAGACCACCACTCTTTGAGTCCACGACAGGTTACACATTTACCCCCTGTGTGGGATCTTTTACTTCCCCTGGCATAGACACCAGGTAGAAGGGACCAACGGCTTTTACTGTCTCTTCCGAAAGACACGAGCAAAGTGGGGTGAACGAAATTGCCCAGGTTTTGAAACGGCAGCAGGTGGTTTTGAACCCCGGTCCCTTCGACTGAAAGTCCGACGCTCTACCACTCGACCACTGCGTCCCTCTAAGGCAGCAAATATTATCATGATAGCTGTATACATATTGCAATACTGTGATAGCTTCATAACTATGGAGATAGTATTGCAACAGTGTCACATAATAGTGAATAGGCAGGACAACAGTCCCAAACAGTAATGATGGGTTGCGCTATCTTGTAGCCCTGGATATAGTTGATTAAAAAATGCTGAATCTATGAATGACCCTGCTCTAACCAATGATTGTTGGTATCAAATAAATAAATTAATGAAATTATACAATACAGTTGAACAGAATATGTTTATTTCTACGATGACACAATTAATATCTTGCAGATCGGAAGTCCCGGGATGAACGCAAGGGAAAATTCCAGAGACCGTTTGTGGTCTACTCAAATCTGGATGAGGTGGGTAACTTTATATTAGTTATGGCTACTACCAAGGAACACAACTTAATAAACCAATATATTTTGTTAGCGAGAGGAATGCATAAGTTTAATATGCATGAACGAGACTGAGATGAAATAATGCTTAAACATTCCTGAAATATTTATTTTAAGTAATGTCATAGTTATTTTTATGTATATTACTTAATTTAGAATTGATCTTATTTTAATTGACTGCACAGGTCTTTGTAGGTAAATACACTGTCATACTCTGACCAACAGTATCACATGACTGGTCAGCATAGTCCCACGCTGACCTTGTGGTCTTTTTCTCCCAGGAGTTCAGATTGCTCAGTCCCATCCAAGTTAAACAGTAAATTATTACATTTATCTGTACCATTTCCTCTTGGAAGGTTGGCTATCTTGGATCATCACTCCTGTCTGTGTTGTGCTGTTCTGAGTCCGACTTCCGATTAGATCTTCATAGTCCACGTTGTTCCCCATCCATGCCTTGATGTCACCTGTCCATGTGGCGCTTGGTCTTCCTCAGTCTCTTTCACCCTCCCCCATTGCCTCCAGTATCTGCTGTTGTATTCCTTCTTCTCTTAAATTTTTTTTCTATATTTTATATTGAAGAGTTGCATTTTTGTTCTAGCCCATGTCACAACGTCCACCATAATGTTCTCCTTAGACACCATAACTCATGCTTTTCTGATGATTTCTTTTGGAAATTGTCAGTGTTTTTGCACCATACGCCAATATTTCTAGGTAGACTACCATTTTATAAATCTCATCTTTAGCTGAAAAATCAGTTTGCCAGTCAGCACTTTTGACATGTTGCTGAAAGTTGTCTATACTCTACAGTTTTGTTAACTTTATATAACAGCGACTGGTAGCAACATACGTGCTGGCGCTATTAAAATATTTGTTCTGATGGTCTTGTTTCAGTTGGAAGCACTTGTACAAGAAAAAGTTACTACAGGACTCCATGGTGTGAAATGTATGTTCAAGGCAAATGATCCATCGGGACTAGGGACCGTCTCAAGGTAAGTACATATTCAAGGCAATTTATGCAATGGGACTAGGGGGTGTTGCAAGTACTGAAGGCAATTTACAGCAACAACCAGATGAAGGACAACGACAAGGTAAGAACGTGTTCAAAACAAATGATCCATTTGCATTTTGTACCACCAGGAGCATGTTCAGGACAAAAGATCATATGTCATTAAGGACCATTACTGGGTTTATGGGGCCGTCTCAAGTCCATGTTTAAAAAAAAATTGCATAAAATGATTAAGTAAGCACCTATTCTGCTATTATTATCACCTCGCAAGATAAATAGTACCAGCCATATCATTATACATCAATGCGGACTGCACAATCTAGCTTGCATTAAGTTGCATCAGTATATAGCTTTTAATTACATTGATCTAAGGTGGAATATATTACAATATTTAAGACACCTAACAAGCTTAAGCCAGGTCTGACAGGCTCGGAGTAGTTTATCATTTAAGTAATCATCAGTGTCAGACCGAGTAGCCATGTGCCTGTTGACCCAGTATGTAGCAGTTAGATGGCTGCTAGACAGTGCTAGTTAGCCAATTCATTGCTGTAAGACAACACAAATAACAATAAGCCTGACAAGCATAGTTTGTAAATGCATAGAAAAAATTATTAGAAATCACATTATCAGTTACAAGAAAGACAATGGTCTGTTCAGTCAAAAACAATATGGTTTTGTCTCTGGCAGATCAACAGTTCTCCAACTAATTAAAATAATAGATGAATGGACCTCAGAAATGGATAAGGGTAACTACACAGGTGTTATTTATATGGATTTTTAGAAGGCTTTTGATACCGTGCCACATAAGAGACTAATAAGTAAATTAAAAAGTTTTAACATTAGGAACAAATTAATTAACTGGATAGAGGCATTCATCACAAACAGACGACAAAAGGTAGCAGTAAATGGAAAAGAATCAAACTGGTATAAAGTAACGTCAGGGATACCGCAGGGATCTGTCCTAGGACCTTTATTGTTTGTTTTATACATAAACGACCTGCCAGATTTAACTAAATCCAATACATTTCTATTTGCTGATGACATTACAATATTTAGAGCCATAGCAAATAAAAATGACCAGGATATACTACAAGATCTGAGTATGCTAGAACAATGGAGCGACAAATGATTACTAAAATTCCACCCAGACAAATGTAAACACATGGAAATTGGAAAAAATAATGTAGATGAAAATATGAATATTTCATGACAAGCAATAATGTTAAACATTCACTAGTCACCACAGATAAGCAAACTGACTTAGGTGTAATTATCGATTCAAAACTGTAATTTGATGATCACATAAACCAAGTGGTTAATAAAGCAACCAAATTGATAAAAAATAATCTGAAGAACCTTCCAATTCCTAGACACTTTCTTGTTATTACATAAGACAATGGTTAGATCTCACCTAGATTATGCGATAGCAGTATGGTAAGATGCAGTATGGTATCCATATAAGATGAAATATAAAATAGCAATAGAAAATGTCCAGAGAAGAGCCACAAAAGAACTACCTGGTATGAGGGACATATATATAGAAAGACTAAAATTACTGAAGCTACCCACATTAGCATACCGGAGGCTAAGAGGAGACATGATGGAAGTCTATAAAATAGTGCATGAAATGTGCGATAATGAATCTGCACTAAACCTCCTGAAATGGGAGGATGTGACACTAAGATCAGGAAATAGAGGACACTCTCTTAAATTATTTACCCAAAGAGCGAAAATAAATCTATGAAAAAAATGCATTCCCTCTTAGAGTGGCTGAACCATGGAATATTCAGTCTCCCAAACTCTGTAATACAAGCTGGATCAATAAACTCATTTAAAAACCATCTAGACAAATTCTGATCTACCCAGGCAATAATATACGACTATGACTAATCTGTAATATACCATCACAATGTTATCACTAATCTGTAATATACCATCACAATGTTATCACTAACAGATGTACCAGGAACGTGTCACAATCTTAATGATGCATCACAACAACAACTGTGTGTGTGTGTGTGTGTGCGTGCGTGCGTGCGTGCGTGCGTGCGTGCGTGCGTGCGTGCGTGCGTGCGTGCGTGTGTGTGTATATATATCTATGTGTATATATGTATATATATATTTGTGTATATATGTATATATGTATATATGCATAACAACAACAACTATTTGTATAGATATATATTTCAGATACATTTGGAATGCTTCTTATGTATCTGCATGGATATTTGAGCTTTTGGCATAGTATTGATCTAGATCTGGCTGTACCTGTAAGTAGTGTGTCAAGCTGAAGGTATTGCTCTACTAATGTGTCAACACTGTCAAGTAATCAGTCAGGTAAATAGGATTTCTTTTGTTCAGACAGGAGTGGATTTCTGTAGATATCAATAAACACTACCAAGTCGTTCTGGTCCAACGAACCATGAAATTAAACTAGTTGGTTATAATTGGAGGCGATATTAATCATTTAGCGAGAACACATTTCAGCTAGAATGCAGGTATCTGTGTAGACACGCACTGCACAGTTATGGAACAGAGTTAATGGATGTGTTTTGCCATAGTCCTACGCTATTTTATGCCAACAAAATACATGTTCACATTAGTGTAATTACATTTAGCATTACATGTTCAGCTTTGCTGCACACATTGCTGTTATACTCAATACTTAATGGTCTTGAATGTTCTGAGTTCTGTTCACCAACAGGTATTGCTGCTAATATTATATAATACTGTAAATATATATAGCTGTACATAAGTTCTGTTCACCAACAGGTATTGCTGCTAATATTATACAATACTGTAAATATATATAGCTGTACATGAGTTCTGTTCACCAACAGGTATTGCTGCTAATATTATACAATACTGTAAATATATATAGCTGTACATAAGTTCTGTTCACCGACAGGTATTGCTGCTAATATTATACAATACTGTAAATATATATAGCTGTACATGAGTTCTGTTCACCGACAGGTATTGCTGCTAATATTATACAATACTGTAAATATATATAGCTGTACATGAGTTCTGTTCACCGACAGGTATTGCTGCTAATATTATACAATACTGTAAATATATATAGCTGTACATGAGTTCTGTTCACCAACAGGTATTGCTGCTAATATTATACAATACTGTAAATATATATAGCTGTACATGAGTTCTGTTCACCAACAGGTATTGCTGCTAATATTATACAATACTGTAAATATATATAGCTGTACATGAGTTCTGTTCACCGACAGGTATTGCTGCTAATATTATACAATACTGTAAATATATATAGCTGTACATGAGTTCTGTTCACCGACAGGTATTGCTGCTAATATTATACAATACTGTAAATATATATAGCTGTACATGAGTTCTGTTCACCAACAGGTATTGCTGCTAATATTATACAATACTGTAAATATATATAGCTGTACATGAGTTCTGTTCACCGACAGGTATTGCTGCTAATATTATACAATACTGTAAATATATATAGCTGTACATGAAGTGTACTTGACCTAACATGCTTTACATAAATACATTTCCAAGTACTTGACTCCAATCCTGCTGTGCTATTGACAGTTGGGGCTATGCAGCGCCGCTATTGTCACACTAGGACTCTCACATTATATCAACAACTACACCCCAGCCATTCCCAGACTATGGAAACACTTGTTTTAATGAGTCCTAAAGCAGTAAGTCTCAGATGATAAGAAAGCCTTAGGCTCATTGGGAGTCCTACAAGTTGACATCTATGTGCTACCCACACAGGCTACCACTTTGAGGTGTCTTTCAAATAATATGTATTTTTATGCCAGTTAAAACTGCTAATGGAATGCATAGATTATTAAGAACAGTGTAAAAAAATTTTTTTAATCACAACTATTGAAATTTACCTACTGAACATTTCAGCTGCCATCGTTAGTAAGTGAATTCAATGGTTGTGATTAAAATAAAATCGTTTTGTCATTATTATCTACCAACTTGAACATTTTCATGAATACTTTTTATAAATTGTCAAGTAGATCAACATCACTTAAATGAGTTAGATATACCTGCCAAACCAGGTATCTGTTATTTTGAAATTGCCATACTGTCAATGTCCACCATTTTGTTTTGTTGTGAACAAATGTGGCTATTCCCGTCCGAGTTATAAGAAGCAGAATGCGTGAATGATTTTTAACATTGTCATGTTGTAGAGAGGCTTTTTTCAAGATCCTCTGCAACTTGGTGGGATATGTAAGCGTTGATCAGTTCAGCAGACTCCTCAGAAGGTAGTCAATACTTGTTTGTATATGCTCTGACTGTAATATGTTACATGATTGGATTACAACGATTAAAAGGCATTCATTTGAATTACACTTTCACATATTTTTATTACAGTTACATTATCATAATTACAATCAAGATAGCCCAGCCCTGTTTCTGGAATACATGAATTATGATATGGCTTTATAACATGAGGGAATAACACCATTTATTTTCAAACCTGATTTGATTTTTTTATCTGTGTATGTTCTGCTTAAATAATATATTACACTTTAGTATGTTACAAATATATATATATATATATATATATATATATATATATATATATATATATATATATATATATAATATGAGAATACATAGTAATTATGATAATATTATGATAATACATAATAAATGCAATAATATTATTACAACAATGTTACTGTAATACATTATAATAATACATTACGATATTACAGTACAGTAATTCAGTGCAGTAATACAGTACTTACAGTAACACAGTACTTGCAGTAATGCATTACCATGTTGTTGTAAATGACATTTTCTGTGTCTGCTGTCCTTCTAGGCTTGGTCTTGAGACTCGGGCCAGTATTTCCTTTGAGGACTTTATGATGTGCTACAAAGAAAATGAGGTTGGTCTTGTTTCACTTAGAAAGAAAAGAAGCATAGGTCTGCATAAAGGATAACAATCTTTGATGGTCTAGCAACTAGGAAAGAGCGCAACAGAACTATGTGATCGGGGGAAATTGAGAATCATGTTTGCCTACTCCTGCAACAGACACAGCAACTGATGTTTATGAATATCTTAAGATAATTTGCTTTCAGTTGTATATCAGTTAGACCAGTGTTTGTATTGGTTTCTTGAAACCATTGCAGCACATAGAGAAGGAGTGGATCATCCCCCTACATATACAGCGGCTGAAGGAGCAAGATCACTGGCCACAGCCAGAGAAGGGTCTGCGTGAGGACCTGACGTACCGCGACGGCTTCATTAGTGTCCCACTTTGTCTCGACCTACTCAAGCAGAAAGTCCGACAAAGGTTTGTCTCAGTGGTAATATGATGTGACATTCTTAATACCTTTCTGCTGACTAATGCAGATTTTCACTGAACAGTTGCACGCTTTGGTAAATTCCAGTTGTTCCGAGTTTGATAAAACAACGCATGTTCAGCATTTATTTAAAAGAAGTTATGTAGACATTAAATAAAATATCTGACTACTTATTGACAACATGCAAATGCAATATGATTGGTTGACATGTTTGGTCACATGTTAAGCACAATGGAGAACAAATGTGTTGGACAAATGGGAAATTTTCCTGTCCCTAATAAAGCCCTTTTGTTGATTCAGTGATCATGTCTGATTGTCACCATGAGTGAAGATGTTCCTCAGACTGGATTGTTCAAATGAGTAATATTTTTACTTGTTTCACAGTCAGTTGACCTTTTTTCCTGTGAAAAAAGGTAAACTGACTGTGAAATAAGTGATCATGTCTTGATATTCTTTCAGAGGGTTCCGCATGGCTGATTATCTGCCAAACATGAGACAGGATGAAGAGGGATGCATCCTCCCTCCCCAGCTTGCTCAGTTCCTGGAGAAACTAGGACTGATGTTGACAGAGGAGGACTTCAGGAACTTATGGGGCAGGTATGCAATAAGGCACAGTTGACGCTGTGACAGAAGACCACAGAAAGACCAACAAACATGCAAACATGAAAAAAGATTAAATCAATAACTTTTGTGTGACACAGTGAAAATGTTCATTATTGTTTATAACGTGTATTGGTCTTTGACTTCAGCAAGGTGAAGACTAACAACCATAAATGCAAAAAGCAAAAATGCCTGTACTTGGATATATAAGTTATTTTTCACTTTCAATTCAAATAAAGTGGTGAGACCATGATCCCATGGCAGCATAGTCCATGTTGTATTGAATTTTAAGAACACTGCTGACACTTTGGCATAACATTTTAATGTCTTCTGCAGTGAAATTCAAGAAACGTGTGTGTGTGCATGCGTGCGTGTGTGATATTTACGCTCTAATAGTTATGATTAAAGAAGAGATTACACATAGAATTGCTGGGCACTGCTGTCAATGTTAATGATGAAATTACATCAATCCTGTGGCAAACAGTTTACATATGTTATATGCTGTAGGTATGACATGGAGGGCGTTGGTGCAATCAAGATGCTGCAGTTCTTCAAGATGCTGGGTCTGGATGAGTCTGGCACACCTCGACCCACCACGACTGACTCGTTCTTCAGTCTGCGGTCGTCCAGGCGGAACAGTCACATGCACCCTTATGGCAAGGCACGGAAGAAGACCTTTCTACAGAGAGTCATCAAGGTCTGTATTCATTGCTTCTACTGTTCTCTCTACACAGGGTTTTACGGTCTGTATTTATTTATTTTACTGTTTCTATAGAAGGTCTGCATCCATTTTTTCTACTGCATAGTTTCCAGGTTAAAAGCTGGCAAGACAGTCTTTTTCTTCTTTTGTATGACTTTAGTTGGTTGGCAATGATTATAAATTTATGACCAGATTTTATATCCAATCAAATGCTTGAATGTGAGCTGTGTGTTCAATGTTCTAAAACGTGCACACCATTGAATCAAGCGGAGTTGTGACAATTGATAGAACTGAACATTGGAATATTGAAGGATTTGTGCATACACATGCAAACGTGCATACACTCACACAGGCATGCAGACACACATGCATGCACGATCGCATGCATGCATGCATATGTGTATACATGTATATGTACGTGCATATGTGTGTACATTTTAGCACATGTGCATGCAAGCACATACACACATGCATATGTGTGCATACTATTCTTATTCAGACACAATTACTGATAAGTAATGTGTTTATCTAGTATACTTCTCTTTTAAAATATGATAGGTTTCATACCAAAGTTGTCATAGTCAAAGTTCTGTCTGTCGTGTTGATGTAGAAACTGGATGAAGAGAGTCAGAGAGAAGCATCTGTGGAGGAGGAGACAACCCAGGAGAAACAGAACGACGTCCCAGTCGTCAGGCGAAAAACATCAAAGACAAAGAGAGTTGCTCCAAAACTAGACAATGTGGTGGATGCTCTCAAATATAAGGTGTGTCAGCTTACAGTAGCATGAGCCTAACACACAGAATCAATTCAGTCATGTGCCACTCCTGTTGAAGCTTGTCCATCCAGGATCTTGATTCTTTGCTGACATCTCAGTATAGTGAAGTATGTTTTAAAGTTAGACCAACATAAGGAGAAAATGTTTTTGAAAGAAGATGATACAAATTGTAACGTTATACTGGTGTCAATAAGATATATACATGAAAATTACTTTTTACACTACTCCACTCAGCTCAGTGATTCAAACACACAACTTGGGTTGCCACATATATACAGGTGATACACATAACTACCTTTCCTTGGCCACCCTGGATACAAATTGCTCTTTAAGCCAGCTCAGAGATTGTCTCAATGATATCTTCCACTGGATGACTGACAGCAAATTAAAGTTAAATGCAGATAACACAGAGTTTCTTATTATTGGTACACAAAAGCAGCATGGTAAATTTGATTGTTTTTTCCAAATACCTATGTTAAGCCAGAATTTCACACTGACCATCTCAGCGCGGAATTTAGGAGTCACCTTTAACAATAATAAAAGTTTGTCATTGCAGCTTTTATCACATTCGTTACCTTCGTCGTATTCGCTGGTATATGTCTTTTGCTGTCACCAAAACTATTGCAACTGCACATTTTAGCAGTAGATTTCACTATTGCAGTTCCCTTTATCACAATATTGCTCCCAAGGACATCTTGAAACTTCAACATGTGTAAAATTCTTTGGCAAGGGTAATTACCCAGTCTCCTAATTTCTCTCACTCAGCACCACTTCTTAACTCATTGCATTGGCTCCCTGTCCGATGTTGCATTATTTTATAAGATCTGCACAATTACCTATCAAGCACTTTCATCCAAGCAACCAGCATATTTACATTCACTGTTCACTCCTGCAAGACAGCCCAGACAGCTTCTATCATCTAATTCCAATCTACTTTTTATTCCCAGTGTTAAGACAAACGTTGAACCTACCAGGTAGAGCTTTTTTAGTTGCTGCACTGATTCTGTAGAACTCACTCCCTGTTAGTGTTAAGTCTATAGGAAATATAGCAACATTTTGCGTAAACTAAAAACACACCTGTTTAAACTTGCTTATCCTCCATAGCTCTTCAGCACCCTACTGCCACATGGTAATGCATAATTTTTTTATTCTTACTAATGACATCTGATTGAATTCTATATCCTAATGAAACACATTCGGGAAACCCCCAATACCATCCAAGTTCAAGATTAGCAACTTCTAAAAATAAGTCTTATAAAAAATGCTCCCTTTTCTGGCACACTGCTTTCTTGTCTCAATGCCAATGGAGTGTTGGAGTTATATATTGTTTGCAATATCTTACAAGACATTGTTGTTTGTAGTTTGAGCAGTCGTACCAGGCTATGCTGAAGGGAATGCAGTGTTTTGACGTGAGGGGAGAAGGCTTGATTTCACGTGTAGACCTACAGAAAGTGTTGGAGGAGTTTGGCTTCCCCCTGCTAGTTATGGACGTGCCACAGTTCTTGACCAGGTGATTTGTTGTCTCCACACTATTGGGTTCAATTGTGTATAGTGTAATTTGCAATTAATTACAATCACAGTAATTAAAGTTGTAATTAATTATGATTACAATGTAAACAATCAATTACAGATACATTGTAATCAATTACAACTATGATTACACTGCAATTGTAATTAATTGCAAATTATGTATTGTAATTTGCTTTGTATGAGGCTGTGTAATTTTAATTGACCTTTGTAATTGAACCAAAGCAAGAATACATGGAATTCTCGTAAAGCCCTTTCTAAACGAGCAGTAACGATACATGTAATCATATTTCCAACATAAAGTAGTTATACTCAGCCTATGATCTATTATAGTTGACCCTTTACGAAGTACTGTAATAATTTTTTTTTCTAGCAGTGTACCGGTAATTGTAATTATAATATATTATAGATATTTGATTGTATTTCAGTAACATATTGTCATATAGGTGTATTTTTATAAACACGTTTGATCTGAATCAAGGAAATTGTTTGATACAAGATATAATTACAATTTTCTATAAAGCTGTTTCTGCCAGTTGGACCTAACACAAGACTGTCTGCATTTACCCTGTACCTGTGTTAGCTTGAGTATACAGACTGTTGTCATAATGGCCACTAGTGTAATAAGGGGAATTGTCACTAATTTACTTCCAGGTTCATGGTATACAAATGAAGTGATTTTGAGATGGTAGCCCATTTTGGCAATTTTTGTGCTCCCTGAAAAATTATTTTTGAACAGGAATATGGCCATATTTAAGGACACTTATGTGATGCCCAGATTAAAATTTCTAGTGACAGTGACTGTAGGATCTCTTGCCCCTGAAGAGTGTGTGTACAGTGACTGACAGTGTGTGACAGTGACTGACAGTGTGTGACAGTGACTGTCAGTGTGTGACAGTGACTGACAGTGTGTGACAGTGACTGACAGTGTGTGACAGTGACTGACAGTGTGTGACAGTGACTGACAGTGTGTGACAGTGGCTGACAGTGTGTGACAGTGACTGACAGTGTGTGACAGTGACTGACAGTGTGTGACAGTGACTGACAGTGTGTGACAGTGACTGACAGTGTGTGACAGTGACTGACAGTGTGTGACAGTGACTGACAGTGTGTGACAGTGACTGACAGTGTGTGACAGTGACTGACAGTGTGTGACAGTGGCTGACAGTGTGTGACAGTGTGTGACAGTGACTGACAGTGTGTGACAGTGTGTGACAGTGACTGACAGTGTGTGACAGTGGCTGACAGTGTGTGACAGTGACTGACAGTGTGTGACAGTGACTGACAGTGTGTGACAGTGGCTGACAGTGTGTGACAGTGACTGACTGTGTGACAGTGACTGACAGTGTGTGACAGTGACTGACAGTGTGTGACAGTGACTGACAGTGTGTGACAGTGACTGACAGTGTGTGACAGTGACTGACAGTGTGTGACAGTGACTGACAGTGTGTGACAGTGGCTGACAGTGTGTGACAGTGACTGACAGTGTGTGACAGTGGCTGACAGTGTGTGACAGTGACTGACAGTGTGTGACAGTGGCTGACAGTGTGTGACAGTGACTGACAGTGTGTGACAGTGACTGACAGTGTGTGACAGTGACTGACAGTGTGTGACAGTGGCTGACAGTGTGTGACAGTGACTGACAGTGTGTGACAGTGACTGACAGTGTGTGACAGTGGCTGACAGTGTGTGACAGTGGCTGACAGTGTGTGACAGTGACTGACAGTGTGTGACAGTGGTTGACAGCGTGTGACAGTGACTGACAGCGTGTGACAGTGGCTGACAGTGTGTGACAGTGTGTGACAGTGGCTGACAGTGTGTGACAGTGGCTGACAGTGTGTGACAGTGGCTGTAGGATCTCTTGCCCCTGAAGAGAAGAAAGAATAACTTAGTTTATTTTCAGAAGATTCAAAATACAAATTTGCGAACAGCATTTGAAAACTAACATTGGGAAAATAAATAGTGATCTGACCCCATAACGAGGCAGTTGTGACCTACTGTTGCAGGTGTGGTGTGAAGGCCACCCAGGGAGAGTTTGCCTACACAGAGCTCATCGATCGTTTCTGGAACCGGTCAGAAGCGGGCTTTGTTCACCGCCTACTTGAGAGAAAGATTGAACAGACAATGCTTCGGTAGGTCGCATTCAATTACTTTTTCGCTCTCATTTACTTAACACATTTATGGCATGGAAACGATAAAAAGAAGATAATTGCAATTTGTAGGACGTATATTGAGAAACTGTCAGATTGAAAAAAACACAAAGCTAGAGGGAGGCAAAGATAATACATTAATAATCTAAACATATGGCTTTAAAGACCAGCCAATGTGAGACTCCAAAACATTTCAGACATTTTGTGATCAAACAATTTGTTTATTGTATCAAAAATATTTTTGTTTACCTGTAGAGTTTTCAACACCTCATCGAGATGGCTTTATCAGTACTAATGATGATGTCCTGGTAAGATGACGTCATCTTTTGGATATGACAAAAGACATTTTTGATCACAAAAACTAACTAGCCTGAGAAATGTTAAATAGTTTCAGATATTTACTGTTCATCATGACGTTGTCAGTTCTCAATTGTGTGTCTTTAACATTGTTCCAATTGTATTTGTTTTTTATTGAAGTCTGTTCTATTGACCTGTTGCTACTTACAGGGGGGAAAGTCGTTCCCCTCCCGTCGGTGAGAAGCTGACAGTGGACGAGCTGGAGCAACATCTTGTGGAGTTCATACATCGCCACTTCATCACTCTCTCTGCTGATCTCAGGTAGGCAGCTCTCATGGTCACTGTACCATGACTGGGTGTACATAGCTCCCATGGTCACTGAACCATGACTGGGTGTACACAGTTCCTGTCGTCACTGTACCATGACTGGGTGTACATAGCTCCCATGGTCACTGTACCATGACTGGGTGTACACAGCTCCCATGGTTACTGTACCATGACTGGGTGTACACAGCTCTCATGGTCACTGTACCATGAATGGGTGTACACAGTTCCTGTCGTCACTGTACCATGACTGGGTGTACACAGTTCCTGTCGTCACTGTACCATGACTGGGTGTACATAGCTCCCATGGTCACTGTACCATGACTGGGTGTACACAGCTCCCATGGTTACTGTACCATGACTGGGTGTACACAGCTCCCATGGTCACTGAACCATGAATGGGTGTACACAGTTCCTGTCGTCACTGTACCATGACTGGGTGTACACAGCTCCCATGGTCACTGAACCATGACTGGGTGTACACAGATCCCATGGTAACTGTACCATGACTGGGTGTATACAGCTCCCATGGTTACTGTACCATGACTGGGTGTACACAGCTCCCATGGTCACTAAACCATGACTGGGTGTACACAGCTCCCATGGTCACTGTACCATGACTGGATGTACACAGCTCCCATGGTCACTGAACCATGACTGGGTGTACAAAGCTTTCATGGTCACTGAACCATGGCTGGGTGTACACACCTCCCATGGTCACTGAACCATGACTGGGTATACACTGCTCTCATTGTCACTGAACCTTGACTGTGTGTACATAGTTCCCGTGGTCACTGAACCATGACTGGATGTGCACTGCTCTCGTGGTCAATGTGCCATGACTGGATGTGCACAGCTCTCGTGGTCACTGCACCATGATTGGGTGTACAGAATCCCTTATAATCTATAGTTCAAAACTATGTTGGTGACAAGTCACGATTAAAAATTTCATCTGAGAGTCATTCAAGGCAGAAGAAGCTAATTGTAGCAATTTTCCAGCATTTTACCTAAAAGTATACATTGTCTGACATTCTTAAATATTAAGACAACATTGTACTAGTACACATGGTGCCCCCTGGTGACAATCTATGTTGCCCGTTGTTTGTAGGAAGTGCGACTACAACCACCTGGGTGTGTTGCCTCAGTATGAGTTCCGTGCAGCGATTGAGAAGTCTCTTGGCCATCAGATGTCAGAGTCGCAGTGGAGCACACTGAAGGAGCAGGCCGCCATCGACGGGGACGGACTGGTGCCATACAGGAAGTTTCTTGAGACTTTCTTGGATAGGTGAGTGTCGGTGCAGTGGGTCAGTAGCGGCGTCAGTCAGTAGTAATAAGAAGAAGAACATTTTATAGTGTCTTAACCCTCGGAAACCCGAGCTCTGAGGCGCATCAAAACAAAGGTGTTAGGCAATCTCAAAATTGGGATGCAATGCAAAAGATGGAAGAAAACGCTATATCATATCTGCCAACCATGTGGTTGCCTACTGTATGTCCACTGTTTTGCAGCGCATGCTCGAAAGGAGATCGACATGCAAACTGGGTTTTACTGTTTGAATCTGAGGACATTCTGGTGCAGCAGACTCTGCATAAGTAAAATATTTGCAACAGCTGCTCTTTGGATGTATTTTGAACTTTTGATCTGTTATTTGCTGCCATTTCACAAAAGTGGGCTGTATCATGTAATACAAAAAAGCCTTGTCCAAAGCATACAAAGCCGTCAGGAGCATTTCCTACATCTGTACGACCATCAAATTTATTGGCTTATCAAGCATCCAACAGTTTGTCGTCTATGTGTAACCCGCTCTTCTAAGATATTTATCAATTTTGTTTTTAAACATACGCTGCTAGGATTTACACGATCTGTAAATAAGTGGTTCCATTAATTTACTGTACTCTGTTAAATTGAGTACTTTATCATATCCAATCTACACCGATCCTTCATTAATGTTATTTTGTGTCCTACTTCTATTTTTCTTTAGAGTGAAAAGAATACTTCTATTAATATTAAAATGTTTAGTAATATTAATTTTGCCTATTCAGTATCTTACAAAACTTCTATTTAATCTAGTCTTAATCTCTTTGTCTGTATTCTTTTAGGCATTTTCATAGCTAAGGTCATTCAGTTCATTTTAATGCCTGTTCCAGTCCTGGTGCGTGGAACAAGCGAGAATACATCAGTGTCATGGTGAGGAAGGTTCCACCCATTCAGACACCCTCCGTGGTTGAGCGACTGCGGGCAAGGGCACAGATCCCTGTTGATGAATGGGAGGGGGCTAGCCAGCGGGAGGAGGCAGGAACAGACCGGAGGATGTCGTTTATGGATGGAAGAAGTACCAGGGCAGAACAAGAGGAACGCTCCCCAGAACAGGTGAGGGTGCTTTCTTTACCCGTGATGGGTCGGCATGTCTTAATCTGGCTCAGACTTGCTGCAGTTAATAAATTTTTATTTTTAAGCAAGAGGTCCATATATATATATACATGCATGCACGCACGCACGCACGCACACACACACAATGCAAGTATATATATATAAAATACAAGTAAAAATATATATAAATATAAATTAAATTAAAAGTATATGTAAACAGAATTTTAAATATATAAATATATACACATATATTAAAAGTATACAGTTGACTTAGCCAATAATTAATCATTGGACTTCTGTAATAAATAAAAGTTTGTCCTAGTGTTGAACATGAGATGTTTGGGTATATTGGTACAGTACTGTAATTATGTTCATATTTGTTTTTTGCAGTTAACAGAAATCATCCAAGAGCTGTTCCGCAAGAGATTTTACGAGATTGATAAGGTCAGTTGAACAGCGCAGCAGGCAGCTGTGGTTAAAGAACACAGATGTAATCACATTATTTTATTTGCATATAAATGTTGCTTTCACAAATACCTTACTTTATATTGTGTAGCATTTTCTTCAGGTATCCATGCTTGTATTTGCATATACTTGTATTCTTATTTAACCATAATAACACGAGGGGTTCCATTCTCAATGATGACACCTGTTTGATGAGTCCAATACTACAACTGGAGGTGTAGTTTAGTAGGAAAGTTCTTTCTCAGGTAGCTTAATATGAAAGTTTCAGGAAATCTTTTAGGTTTTGTTTAATTATTATGTATTAATTAGATTACCATCCCGATAAGGAATTCTTGCTTTATTTCCAGGCTTTCAGGGAACTTGACCGAAAAATGACCGGACGATTCAACAAACAACAATTTGGTGACTTGTTGAAGAAGTGAGTGATCTATGACATATTTAGTTACAGTAAAAGGTGCCTTAGCGGACACCTGTCCATAACAGACACCTGTCCATGATGGACACCTGTCTATGACGGACACCTGTCTATGATGGACACTTTTGAAAGTCCTGAATTAATTGCTATTAGTTTGCACTGTCCGCTAACTGCCCATAGCAGCCACCTGGCCAATGTGGACAATGGATAGGGAATTTGGATCCAACCATTCATTGTCACCTTGCTGCTAGCGGACAGGTCAAAGTGCATTAACAATCCCGCGAGTCAATCTAGCTGAGCCACCACTGATACCCACTAACTTCGCTGATACCCACTAACTTCGCTGAGTATGTATTCTGTTTTATACCGTCTGCATAATGTTGTCAAGAAGCATAAGAAATACGCTCCAAATAAGGCGAACCTCTAGCCTAGGTTGCCACCAGCTGTGTAAACTTTCACCCTTTGGCTTCTCTTGGGCATCAAAGCCATTTCAGTTCGCCTTTCCATAACCCTAACCCTGCTTTGTTTTGACAAAGACTCAAAATCTCAGAAGCCAAGCTCCAACCAAAGTGAATGAACAAGGAGAAATTTGTCAGTATTACTATTGGCCCGACAGCAGTGGACCGGATTCAGTTCATTTCAATTACGTCACTCGGCGGATTAATCATTTATTCATAGAGGGGTCAAATAAATGGTGATCACGGGCCCCATACCCCACCTGGTTTCCATGCAGTGGAATGCAGTAATGCTGTGTGATTAATGACATTTTGACCAACTATATTTATGGCCCACATATATTGTATATACATGTATTGTTTTATTAACTGTGGCTTTGTACCGTTCATGACAGTACCAACTAGCAACTGTAACAAATAATAATGGCCACCTAATGAGTGGCCACTAAAATTCTCCACAACGGACACCTGTCCATAACGGACACCTGTCCATAACGGACATAATGCATAGTCCCTGCGGTGTCCGCTATGGACAGGGTTCACTGTATTATGAGACCACAATTTATGCTCTGTCATGTGAACCTGCCAGGTTTATCTTTGTTTATGTTGACTGAAAATTATTTTACTACTTTGTTACCCTAACAATAAATTGTAAAACTGATTTAGTAAAATTTCTGTGAAGTGATTATGATTTTAGTAAATAACATTTGCAGGTGGAAGCACTATCACATACACACACATATTTGCATAACAATTGTTGCAACTTTTGGGGGGTTTCGTGAAAAAAAATATTGGCAGGATGAAGCACAATTCCTATTTATGGAACACAAATGCACAGAAAAAACACTTGTATCTATTTTAATAAAATAAATTATGATGAATTTCAAGGCCTGTTTCCGTTTCAAGGTGTGACATTGAGTTGAGTTTGAAGGAAGTCGACAGCTTGTGGGAGATGGTTGAAACATCCTCCGACAATATGGTCACTTTTTCAAAAGTCGTCAGCCATTTTGCTGGTTACCTTGTCAACCACTCTTCCCAGAATTCAACAGGTGAGCTACACATATTAATATTATTTATATAAAATGATACATTTGTGAATTGCATCCCTCTATGATCGTCCAAGATGGCGGCGCAGTAACACAGATATTTGGAGAGGCAGTAGTAGGTTGTGTCCGATTGTTTTTCATATTTATTTTCTATTGATTTCTCATGTGACACACCAAATTCAAAGTTGGGGGCTATGTTTTTTTATTGTTGTATTTGGTTGTGATTCAGTTTTAAAACAATACAAATGTTCATTTGCCATCTGCCACGATGATGTAAACAATAGTTGCATCTTCATCACGTGTTCCATTTTGATGTAACAAATAGTTCTGTCATAAACGCATACATCTGATTATATAAAGTCATAACACCTTTACCGTGATGCCATGTTTTCTTGTAATGAACATTGCAAGATGTCGTTTAGTCTCTTAAATATTTATCCTGAATCAGTTTCAGTTTTTTACAGAGGGTATTTCCGTGACAATATTCTGTTTGTGTAGGTGGAGAGACCTCCAGGGAGGGGAGTGCCTTCCACAAGGGGAATCGCTGGGTTCCCTCTCGTCCCTCCACGAGTAACTCAATTACGTCTGATCTGTTGCGACTCATCCGAGCTGATGCAAGTATAGTTTAAGCTTTGTACATTCACTTGTTCTAAGTATAGTTTAAGCTTTGTACATTCACTTGTTCGAAGGATAGTTTAAGCTTTGTACATTCACTTGTTCGAAGTATAGTTTAAGCTTTGTACATTCACTTGTTCTAAGTATAGTTTAAGCTTTGTACATTCACTTGTTCTAAGTATAGTTTAAGCTTTGTACATTCACTTGTTCTAAGTATAGTTTAAGCTTTGTACATTCACTTGTTCGAAGTATACTTTAAGCTTTGTGCATTCACTTGTTCGAAGTATAGTTTAAGCTTTGTGCATTCACTTGTTTGAAGTATAGTTTAAGCTTTGTGCATTCTCTTGTTCTAGTCTGTCTCATTCTTATGAACATTCGTAATGTTGACGAATTTGGATATTTACACTGAATGTGCTCTTAAATGTTAACTTAAGCTGTAATATTTCAGTATATATTTATCCTGAATATATTTTTGGTTATTACCTATTTAAGCATTTATTATTGTTCAGTTGGCCTTGTAAAGTGCTCTAGAGCTGTTGAGTTGGGAGCTACACAAGCATCACGCCACTCGTAGTAATATATGTGTCAAGTTTGGACATGATAGCTAGGGGAGTATGTTTGTCAAGGCAAATGTGTAGCTAATAGCTATAGACCTTTGTTCACTTGTGCATTGGTGCCTCTGTCACATTAACACAGTTCCAGACATGCATGGGATTACACTTACAGTACTAGTAGGGTCTAATTATTTCTATCTTTAGGTGGTGGGGCAGTGGGATAAACTACGGCGGATCTTCAAACATCTGGATAAGACTCTCAGTGCCACAGTGTCCACTGCTGACATGAAGGTAAGACATGACATGAAAATAAGTAAAACAGTGTCACAGTGTCAACTGCTGACATGAAGGTAAGACATGACATGAAAATAAGTAAAACAGTGTCACAGTGTCAACTACTGACATGAAGGCAAGACATGACATGAAAATAAATAAAACATTGTCACAGTGTCAACTGCTGACATGAAGGTTTAGGAATACATGTTGTTGCAGTTGTGTGTGTTTTGAGTAAATGTGTTGTAATGTAATTGTGTGTATGTGTTTAGGAGGTGATGAAACTACTCCACTTCAACTTGACCGAGGAAGAGATGGAGGCGGTGGTTGGTGAATTTGACCTGCGGGCAGATGGCAGGTGGGCAACTCATTCACTGACCGGCACATGGTTATAACATACACACCTATCACATGGTTATAACATACACACCTATCACATGGTTATAACATACACACCTATCACATGGTTATAACATACACACCTATCACATGGTTATAACATACACACCTATCACATGGTTATAACATACACACCTATCACATGGTTATAACATACACACCTATCACATGGTTATAACATACACACCTATCACATGGTTATAACATACACACCTATCACATGGTTATAACATACACACCTATCACATGGTTATAACATACACACCTATCACATGGTTATAACATAAACACCTATCACATGGTTATAACATAAACACCTATCACATGGTTATAACATACACACCTATCACATGCTCTGCTGAACAGCCGGCAACAGTTGAACTACAAAAATAGTTGCTCTTTTATTTGAGCATTCAGTGATTTCCAAACAATACCATAAACCCACCCGCCCGTCCATCCGCACGCACCACGCATGCACCCACCAACTCGGAGAGATGGGTAGGCTAGGGATTATGTATGGGAGATGAGATTGATATGTTTCTTATGTGCTGGGTTTTATGCATCTGGGTCATTCTCCAAATAGTGTACTCTTTCAATGTACAAATAATGTAATCTTTCAATGTACAAATAGTGTACTCTTTCAATGTACAAATAGTGTAATCTTTCAATGTACAAATAGTGTACTCTTTCAATGTACAAATAATGTAATCTTTCAATGTACAAATAATGTAATATTTCAATGTACAAATAGTGTACTCTTTCAATGTACAAATAGTGTACTATTTCAATGTACAAATAATGTAATCTTTCAATGTACAAATAGTGTAATCTTTCAATGTACAAATAGTGTACTCTTTCAATGTACAAATAATGTAATCTTTCAATGTACAAATAATGTAATCTTTCAATGTACAAATAGTGTACTCTTTCAATGTACAAATAGTGTACTCTTTCAATGTACAAATAGTGTACTCTTTCAATGTACAAATAGTGTACTCTTTCAATGTACAAATAATGTAATATTTCGATGTACAAATAGTGTACTCTTTCAATGTACAATAATGTAATATTTCGATGTACAAATAGTGTACTCTTTCAATGTACAAATAGTGTACTATTTCAATGTACAAATAATGTAATCTTTCAATGTACAAATATTGTACTCTTTCAATGTACAAATAGTGTACTCTTTCAATGTACAAATAGTGTACTCTTTCAATGTACAAATAATGTAATCTTTCGATGTACAAATAGTGTACTCTTTCGATGTACAAATAGTGTACTCTTTCGATGTACAAATAGTGTACCATTTCGATGTACAAATAGTGTACCCTTTCGATGTACAAATAGAGGCACAGTTGGATAATATCCTGTTGTGGCTAAGATGAATGGTCACCTATCAATGAAGACATACTGACTGGGCAGAGCTAAATCTGGCAATCTCGTCATTTCATGGTTCTGTCATGGTGTTATCTCAATTTTATCAATAGTGTTATGGACAAACTATGCCAGCTTGTATGTATCCAGATGATATAGTATATATATATATATATATATATATATATATATACACAAAATGATCTATTCTATGAGCAGTGTGTCATATCACTATTTTATGTACAACAAACTAAGCTAAAATGTATTTTCATGACAAAATCTCAATTTTTACGTGCCATCAGGTGCTAGAAACCACATGATGACCAGTATCAATAGCATACAACATCTTTTTGAGAACTAAGACTGTAGTTGTTTTACCTCTAATTGTTGCATTCATGTTTGCCTATAAATATATGACACTAAGAAGCTATGTGCAGGGACTTTCATTGGCTCTGGCAGTCAATGAGAGGTATAACACGTAACAGGTGGAACAACACCAGTGACCACTTGCGATGGACAACTATACTTTATTGCAAGAAATTCACGTCTCCAACGAATGATGTATCAAAATGCCTAACAGATCATGAAATGGAACTATTCAAAATGGCGCACAACATATTTCGATAATAATTCCCTCGATAAGTCACTGAAATCCATATAACCAAGGCTCATCAAGGGTGATGCTTTCAGAGTTGCTGTGTTTTGGGTTAATTTTGGCTTGGTAAAACAAGTCAAGTATTCATGCTCTAATGCAAAATCCGAAGCAGTTTTTCCCGTCAGGGGTGGTCCTGTCATTTGTAAATTTGATAACACCAGTGACACCTAATTTCATAATTAATAATAAATAAATAAAAGTTGTGGTCTAATATAATTTCTACATATGCACACATTCAAATATGTATATATTAAATTGCATCAATTAGTAATAATTCACCATTTTATCTGTTGCAGCTTTCATTACATTGAGTTCATGAAGAACTTTGCCAAAAAGAGAACACACCACATAGTAAACAGAATTAGTGCTGGATATCTAGGCCGGGTCATAGAGGTCACTGATGGAGATGTAGGTCATGGCACAGAGGTCAGTGCTGGAGGTCAAGGTCACAGCACAGAGAGAGGTGGATTCATAACAAAGACAGGTTAGTATTTGTGTACATATATCTGGTACACAGATGTTGCAAGTCATCCATTCACTGAATACATTTACATTCCTGCATGGTTCTTCATCATTCAGTGAACTGTAAAATAATAATAATGAAATTTATAAAGTGCCATGAATTTAGACAAGCATTAGCAATATTGAAAGGTCATAACATGTTTTAATCTTTTCCATATGATTTGCAACAATTGTTATCCTGAGTGACTGTGAACTTGCATCTATTTTGTTTTCATCTCCACTAATTAACAGATATCTGAAAAATGAAAGACAAGATTTAACTACACCTTGCTTATGTGACACTTTTGACTTTTGTACTTTATACTGTACACATGAAATACATAATTATCATGTAGCATGTGTTAATGCTGGTTGTACGTCTGACGGTAAGTCCAGACGGAGATTGTATTACTTTGTATATACTTGTACATTTACAGTAATTTCGGTACAACCAGCCATGCGTTCACCACAATAGGTGTGTGAGCATCCGGCAGTCCAATAAATTTATTCATGGTTTGCCATGTTAACAACCTACTATTGTCTTTGCTTTGTTGATGTAAATTGAACCAGGCACATCATTTATGGTTCTAATCAATTCACAATGGAGTGATCCTATAGACAGCAGTGCAGGAATGTAAAAACTAAATTATCATCCATAGCACCAAGTTCCAGATAACAAGTAAACCAGGATCTCATTGGCTTATTGAGAATTCAACAATTGTTCACCTGTAGCCTGGTCTTGTCTATCAGATACTATGGCTGTCTATCTGTTAAAATTATATTCTGTCATTGTATTTGTTATAAGAGAGTGCACTATTGATCTTTGTGGTATACTTGTGATTTATGTTATGAATAAAAGAAAGAAAATGCCAATAATCAAACTTTACAGACTAGCATGAAACAATTACAGTATACCAATAAAATTGTCTATCCAATATCTTCCTATGCCTATTTTCGTATTTCAGTGTTGGCCGAGTGATTTAATATTTCCTGATGTTTTCTGTTGCAGATTCCATGGCTGGTCAGTGATGATATAAGTGACCGGCTCACCTCTGAGTATCGAGCATGTTGTATTTGACCACAATTGGTCACTGGCTACTGTGTGCAACCTGACTGAAGTTGTGCCAGAGAATGATGTTTAAGGGTCCAAGAACCCATTTGATTAGGTTTCTTATCAGCACATAATGTGAATGTGCCAGCTTCATTAACTGGGTAATGCAGGCATCAGGGTAAAATTAAGATTTCTTGGTTGTTAAGTAAGCAGCATTGTTCTGAGTTGTATACAGAGTACTTATTTGTGATGTTGATCTGGTTTTCATTTAGGTTACCTCTGTCAACTGAAGGGTGGTTTCCATTCTCAAAGCACTTTTGTGATATTTATCTTCATTGATGTGATAAAGATCAGATGTATGCAGTGTTCTGTATGTGCTGTTACACATTCTATTTATTACTGAAACTAACACAAATAGCCTGAGCTATGATGAATAACATTGTGTGCGTACCTCATGAGGATGACAATGTTGTTGAAACTAACACAAATAGCCTGAGCTGACGTAAGGCAATGATGAATAACATTGTGTGCGTACCTCATGAGGATGACAATGTTGTTGAAACTAACACAAATAGCCTGAGCTGACGTAAGGCAATGATGAATAACATTGTGTGCGTACCTCATGAGGATGACAATGTTGAAACTAACACAAATAGCCTGAGCTGACGTAAGGCAATGATGAATAACATTGTGTGCGTACCTCATGAGGATGACAATGTTGAAACTAACACAAATAGCCTGAGCTGACGTAAGGCAATGATGAATAACATTGTGTGCGTACCTCATGAGGATGACAATGTTGCTGTATAAAATATCTATGTATCTACTATGTGCCAAAACATAGTTTGTTGATCAAACAGATATGATATCAGGCTGTTATTT
Organism: Lamellibrachia columna; assembly: GCA_963662155.1. Classification (NCBI taxonomy): domain Eukaryota; kingdom Metazoa; phylum Annelida; class Polychaeta; order Sabellida; family Siboglinidae; genus Lamellibrachia; species Lamellibrachia columna. Next base: position 6,263,209 of record OY759270.1, on the reverse strand, counting down.
TATATCTTACAGGATATTAATGTTGATCAAATGTGATACCAGGTCGTTATGTCTTACAGGGTATTAATGTTGCTCAAACAGATCAGATATCAGGCTGTTACTTATATCTTGAGGGTATTAAAGTTGCTCAAACAGACGTGATATCTTGCTGTTATTTATATTTTACAGGGTATTACTGTTGCTCAGAGATGCGACTTATTTATCTTGCAGGACATTCGTGTTGGTCAAACGTGATATCAGGCTGTTATCTATATCTTACATAATTATATTAATGTGGATCAAACGTGATATCATGCTGTTATTTATATCTTACATAATTATGTTAATGTGGATTAAACGTGATAACATGCTGTTAAATATCTTGCAGATATTAATGTTGATCAAAAAGATGTAATATCATGCTGTTATCAAAATCTTACAAGATATTAATGTTGCTCAAACATATGATATCAGGCTATTATTTATATCTTACACAATATTAATGTTGCTCAAACAGATGTGATATCAGGCTGTTATTTATATATTACAGGGTATTAATGTTGACCAGTTCTTCCAGACATGTTGTTCCATGTATTGTGTGTTGGATATTTAACATTAGGATGGGTTTAGACATGTAATGAAATGGGCCAAAATGTTATTTGGTGCTCAAACTAATATGATATGGTATTAATGGTGATTAGTTATGAAACAGGATATGTGTTTTGTCATGGAAAGGTGTTTTGTCACTGGATATTAAAATGAGTAAGGTTTATGATATATAAGGAATTGCATGTTTGTTTTGACCATACATGTGCCAAATTTAGATATTTATTTTTACTTTACAGGTAACTGTATTCACTTTGGGTTACAAGTGTAACAAGGTGCATACCTAGGTATGTGTATAATGAAATAATGCAATTGTTAATCAAGTGTTTTATTGTAGTGGACAATGTTTTGAACCTTTGAGCAGTCTGTGTAAAGTGTAGTGTATCATGGTTATGTGAGGTTTTAGAACAACTAATTGTAGAAGGGTATCTTATGAAATGGTCAGCACAAGTAAGAGAATAGACTTTTGACACCAAGTAATTGATACCATGTGTCATTAGGGGCTTTAAAATAATTAATAATAATTCCAAAACAAATTGGATAGGATTGAACACACCCACCAACCCCTTATCCAAAAACAAACCAAAACCGGGAAATTGGAGGCATTACCAATGAATTGCCAGTGAATGTAAAGCTGAATATTACAAAATTTCACCATGGAAAAAGAACTCTTTCAAATTTTTTGGTGATAATCAAAGTGGACCCTAGACCCACCCACAAAATAAATTCTTTTTTTTTTAAATTTGTTCGTATTTACAACCCCCCCCCCCCCGAATAAATGCAGTACCACAGTTTGTGTCCTGCATACTCATAAGTATACTATAGCACTTCTTCACGAAATGATAAATTACTTGAATGAATTACTCTTGAACATTGTTGAAGAATCAACATCCTGTATATCTTGTATAACGGACAAACTGAGATGTGTTAAACTGTGCATCGTAATATATTGAATGTCGGCATTAGACCAATTTGACTTGGTAGTGCTGTAATAGTTACATAGTTTTACTGTGGTATTATATGCTGTGATATAATTAAAACAAATGTACACTAACTTCGTGCATGCCAGTTTCTCCAGCAGAATCTAGCTGCTGTCTGGAGTTTGGTTGTAATAAATATTACAGTGTACCCAGAAACTATAAAGACAGTAATATTGTTTCTTTCAACATATCATAAATGCATACATGGAAAATTTTGGTTTTAATTATGAGATTACTAGCTGGGTTAGTGTAATAATTTGTAATGTCTTCTCATATTGCAGTATTGACAATATTATGTAATATGTAATGCAGCAATTTCATATACAGGTTTGTAATTTAACACAAACTGGTTAATAAAATAATTTCATGAGATGGTGCAAAAACCATTGGTTAGCATTTTCATGCATTTCCTCACTCAAAATAAACAACCTTGTGCTAAAATACGAATGGGTAATTCTTCTCTCAAAAAGATTACGCAAATGTACAATACTTACAAATGCAAATACAAATGATGCAAACTCATAATTATAGATACTGATAAAGCAGGCTTTATTCCAGGCTTTTTAATCACAACATTGAGAATACCCCACATCATGGAGGGTCATCACACATGAACTTGGAGAATACCCCACATCATGGAGGGTCATCACGCATGAACTTGGAGAATACCCCACATCATGGAGGGTCATCACGCATGAACTTGGAGAATACCCCACATCATGGAGGGTCATCACGCATGAACTTGGAGAATACCCCACATCATGGAGGGTCATCACGCATGAACTTAGAGAATACCCCACATCATGGAGGGTCATCACGCTTGAACTTGGAGAATACCCCACATCATGGAGGGTGATCATGCATGAACTTGGAGAATACCCCACATCATGGAGGGTCATCACGCATGAACTTGGAGAATACCCCACATCATGGAGGGTCATCACGCATGAACTTGGAGAATACCCCACATCATGGAGGGTCATCACGCATGAACTTGGAGAATACCCCACATCATGGAGGGTCATCACGCATGAACTTGGAGAATACCCCACATCATGGAGGGTCATCACGCATGAACTTAGAGAATACCCCACATCATGGAGGGTCATCACGCTTGAACTTGGAGAATACCCCACATCATGGAGGGTGATCATGCATGAACTTGGAGAATACCCCACATCATGGAGGGTGATCACGCATGAACTTAGAAAATACCCCACATCATGGAGGGTGATCACGCTTGAACTTGGAGAATACCCCACATCATGGAGGGTGATCATGCATGAACTTGGAGAATACCCCACATCATGGAGGGTGATCACGCTTGAACTTGGAGAATACCCCACATCATGGAGGGTCATCACGCATGAACTTAGAGAATACCCCACATCATGGAGGGTCATCACGCTTGAACTTGGAGAATACCCCACATCATGGAGGGTGATCATGCATGAACTTGGAGAATACCCCACATCATGGAGGGTCATCACGCATGAACTTAGAAAATACCCCACATCATGGAGGGTGATCACGCTTGAACTTGGAGAATACCCCACATCATGGAGGGTGATCATGCATGAACTTGGAGAATACCCCACATCATGGAGGGTCATCACGCATGAACTTGGAGAATACCCCACATCATGGAGGGTGATCATGCATGAACTTGGAGAATACCCCACATCATGGAGGGTCATCACGCATGAACTTAGAAAATACCCCACATCATGGAGGGTGATCACGCTTGAACTTGGAGAATACCCCACATCATGGAGGGTGATCATGCATGAACTTGGAGAATACCCCACATCATGGAGGGTCATCACGCATGAACTTGGAGAATACCCCACATCATGGAGGGTGATCATGCATGAACTTGGAGAATACCCCACATCATGGAGGGTCATCACGCATGAACTTAGAGAATACCCCACATCATGGAGGGTCATCACGCTTGAACTTGGAGAATACCCCACATCATGGAGGGTGATCATGCATGAACTTGGAGAATACCCCACATCATGGAGGGTGATCACGCATGAACTTGGAAAATACCCCACATCATGGAGGGTGATCACGCTTGAACTTGGAGAATACCCCACATCATGGAGGGTGATCATGCATGAACTTAGAGAATACCCCACATCATGGAGGGTCATCACGCTTGAACTTGGAGAATACCCCACATCATGGAGGGTGATCATGCATGAACTTGGAGAATACCCCACATCATGGAGGGTCATCACGCATGAACTTGGAGAATACCCCACATCATGGAGGGTCATCACGCATGAACTTGGAGAATACCCCACATCATGGAGGGTCATCACGCATGAACTTGGAGAATACCCCACATCATGGAGGGTCATCACGCATGAACTTGGAGAATACCCCACATCATGGAGGGTGATCAGGCATGAACTTGGAGAATACCCCACATCATGGAGGGTCATCACGCATGAACTTGGAGAATACCCCACATCATGGAGGGTCATCACGCATGAACTTGGAGAATACCCCACATCATGGAGGGTCATCACGCATGAACTTGGAGAATACCCCACATCATGGAGGGTCATCACGCATGAACTTGGAGAATACCCCACATCATGGAGGGTCATCACACATGAACTTAGAGAATACCCCACATCATGGAGGGTCATCACGCTTGAACTTGGAGAATACCCCACATCATGGAGGGTGATCATGCATGAACTTGGAGAATACCCCACATCATGGAGGGTCATCACGCATGAACTTAGAGAATACCCCACATCATGGAGGGTCATCACGCTTGAACTTGGAGAATACCCCACATCATGGAGGGTGATCATGCATGAACTTGGAGAATACCCCACATCATGGAGGGTCATCACGCATGAACTTTGAGAATACCCCACATCATGGAGGGTCATCACGCTTGAACTTGGAGAATACCCCACATCATGGAGGGTGATCATGCATGAACTTGGAGAATACCCCACATCATGGAGGGTCATCACGCATGAACTTAGAAAATACCCCACATCATGGAGGGTGATCACGCTTGAACTTGGAGAATACCCCACATCATGGAGGGTGATCATGCATGAACTTGGAGAATACCCCACATCATAGAGGGTCATCACGCATGAACTTGGAGAATATACCACATACGTTCCTGAATAGGTCACCCCTAAATTAGAATTTTCATTTACAGGTACACCTGTATAACAGAAAAGTAACCTATAATAGAGAAATACCTTGGGTACTGATGCATCTGGCAGATTGCATATGCACCAGCGAACATGTTTTCAAGGACACTAACATTTATTTCACGCAAAACAATAGCCAAAATATTACATAAGTATTTCAAACAACACTCCATCAACAGAATATAGTGTAACATACGTACAGTATTTTCGCGCTTGTTAAAATACTCAGTGACAGGCATAAGCCACGCAGGTCTATTGTGCCGAGACTGTCCTCTAGATTTAGTGAGTCCATAATAATTTTTTCATTTCCCTGCATGGAATCTTACTTCCCCTGGCACAGATATACCAGACAGAAGGGACCAACGGCTTTTAGTGTCTCTTCTGAAAGACGAAGGTGAATATGATGACTTGGTAACATGGCAATTGTGTTTATGCTTTACAACAAAAAATTTGCAGCGACTGCACAATAAACAATTTGTCTGGACATGATTCAATAGCAGCACAAAAATATTTATTATGCGAAAAATATCTAACCAACTAAAATTCATGTTGATTCACCATATCAAACTAAATGTATATATGGATGTAAAACATACTTAAATATTTGTATAATAAATTGTACTTTATATATTTTACTGGACATTTGTGTAAGAGAATACCAGACAACTAGCTACAATGGCATAAGCATCTCTACAGACTACAGGTGATAAACACCCTATAGTTTACAGGTCATATGCAACCCTATTTCATAGCTTTCTTCATACTAACTCCCAAATACAGGCAACATCATACATTTGTATTTCTTTGTAAACGTTCACTTTGCTGATGGCACAAAGTATAGACTAGTATCAAAATAATGCCTTACATATAAGGCCATGATACATCTTGTGAGAAACAGTTGTTAGAAAGGTGAAATGGCTTTTGCATAATATTATAACTCCAAAATCTGCATGAGTATTCATGAAATGACCTACTTGATGCAGCAATTGTCCCCATGGCAACTGTCCCAATGACAACTGTCCCCACAACATGCATAAACTAATGTGTTCATGCATAAACTAATGTGTTCATGCAATTAAAAACAAGGTTGTGTTTTGTTTTCATTCCAACCACCACACACTTCTTGAAACAAAGTTTTAACATTAAATAAAATATCATTATGTTAAGTTAATGTAACATTAAAGTGTAACATTTAAAATATGATGGACAATGAACCAGTTTTAAGTCTACAATGTCAATATTTCTAATCCAATTATGATACTAATGGTCTGCTATATGTATTATGAATATACAACTAAAATGACAACAGTTTCTGATGCTCCATAATCAGCAGTATCATAGAAATTCTCCCCAGCCTCGACACAGCAGACCATGTTGTTTGTGTCAGTTTGGATACTTCAACCCTTTAACAACCTGAGACCCCCAAACAAAAAGACTCCTAAGGAACTGAAAGATTCTGTCTCATAACTCTCAAGCCATCCACACACTGACCAAGTTCATCTCTGCTTGCAGGTCATTAAGAACCATAATCCATTACGCTAATATATACTATGCTAGGTCTACAAACAATACTTCTAGCAGCCAAGTTCACTTTGTGCATGTTCACAACTCAAAGTCTGCCAGCAAAACACTACCGTGATTAATGCAAGGCTACATATCTCTGTAAAATAGACATATAATTATGGCACAACCGTCTCTTGCTAAGCAAATGTAAGCGTTGTCCTATTGTCACTCTCTAGTAACAGGTACAATAAAAAAAATGTCACTGGCTCACCTGGGAACATACTGTTGGCATATGTATGTATGAATGTATTATGTTTGTATGTATTTATGTATGGGTCATAGGATACTGGTATTGTTGTTAGAATATGCTCTAATATTTTTATTAGAACATTGGCAGATGTAGTCACGTATTTGATTAATCACTATTCTTTGCTTGAATCTAAGACATATTTTATAATACTCCATATAGATATGTTGTTAATAACAGCTGTAAAACTCTTTAAAAAAGAGGGGATCACACATGCTGTTCGAAATTCTTAAAAAAATATCCTAGACCCAAGCCTGACATATATAACAAACCAAGCACAAGTAAGTTAGGTGCTGAAAGCAGTCACTAACTCTATTACCCGCGATGCTGGCATCATAGAACTACACAGCTGCGCCATTGACCAATACAGGATGAGACGTTATACGTAGGTTGTCTCATCCCCGTGTTCCACCACTGTCGGAGTGGCGGCGTAGTTGATGTGGCGGAGGGCGTCTTGTGACATCTGGCGATTCTGGGCAATCTCAAGTTCTGTGCGCAGGATGAGTTCGTTGGTGAGGTACGCCTCCTGCCGCGCCTGCTCACTCAACTTGCGAGGCATATCGGGGATGAGGAATGCAATCAGACTTGCCAGCAACACCACAACGTTCTTGCAAGAAAACACAATCTTTATGTAAAGATGTTATATCTTACTATAATCCAGCTAGTGTATGTATGTTTGTATGTATGTTTTGCTACTCCTAGATGATTGCATCTCGGGCACCAAACTTTGAGGGGTTCATCTACGACCCAATGGTTGGGGTGTTAGTTTTATTTTTTTTAATTCACCCTGCTAATGCTATGCAAACAATTACGTAGAATTGCTCAAAACATCCCGCGTCTTTTCTATGACTGTCCCAATAACACAAGGGCAAAGTGTCGCTAGCTGTTACTGTATTATGCTGCAATTTTGAGAGTTGGATTCTAAAAAGCCATCAAGATATTGACTGGCAGCATATATGGATATTTCTGTGCTAATGTTGTGTATACAGACATTTGGTGAATATTGTTATCATGAGTCACTTATAAACTACAAAATTATCCTGTCGGTATTTTGGTTAGTACAGTGTAACCAGATTATGTGTGAAAGTAAATGAGACTGCAAGTGCATCATGAATTACTGTGCTGTCAGACACAAGGCTGAGACTGACTTACTCCCTCCCTGTGCCATCAGACACACACAAGGCAGAGACTGACTTACTCCCTCCCTGTGCCATCAGACACACACAAGGCAGAGACTGACTTACTCCCTCCCTGTGCCATCACACACAAGGCAGAGACTGACTTACTCCCTCCCTGTGCCGTCACACACAAGGCAGAGACTGACTTACTCCCTCCCTGTGCCATCAGACACACACAAGGCAGAGACTGACTTACAGACACACAAAGTTGAGACTGACTTACTCCCTCCCTGTGCACACACAAGGCAGAGAGCAAGCAATGTCTTGATGATTTAAACCTTTATGTAAATGTTATGTAAATATGTTATACAAGATGCAACCAATATTTACCTCAAAGATGACCACAAACATGAACTGTGCTGCCAGGATGTGCCAGAACTTGGCGGAGTACATGTACTTGTGTGCAGACCACGGAGGCTCACGGTAGTCTGGGTACCTGGTTGATTGTAAAACACTGGTATTGGCAGAAGTGTAAAGTTAAAGGTGCTTAATCAATTTGATTTTTTTGCTTGTCTCATTTGAAATTAATTTTGCGAAAAACCAAACCTACCTAGTATCCACTGCAACATGCTAGCTCGTTAGTGCAACTTTTGTACATGTAGTTTTGTGAAATCATCAGGCAAACTATTAAATTAGTTAATGCTTGTTGAAGCATTAACTGAAATGAAAATCAATATGCTGAAAAATCACGATTTTCTTCCTTGGTGAAATTTCGTAACTTTGTCATGTGATCGGTGAGAGGATGGAAGTCACGCCAATGATCAGCACTGACCCACATAGCGTTTACCATTTTGGATATACACTGTTTTGATCCTTACTAGATCTAACAACTAAAGTAAATTCTTTCGATGATTTAAAAAAAATAGGCATTTCATTCAATTGACTGCGGATATTACATAAACTATTCACACACTACATATTTGGACACCAATGAACCGGATTTGCGATAGGCTAAATCAGTTGGTTCCCAACCTTTTTCTCCCTGCATACCCCCATGTCATGTACCCCATCACAGTGACATAGAATTATAGATGAAACAACATTCACCATTGAGTTCAGTGATAGAGGATATCACGGCTAGTTGTCACAATTTTCATTTAAGGTCACTTTTTTGTGAAAAGTATGTTAGATGCATTATTTCTGTCAACGTATAATTATAGTAAATTTACTATTCATATTAATAAAATGTACTTTACCAATATTCCATATTATAGTTAGGTAGCTATGTGAACTTTTCCAGGTGCGATTGATAGTAACAACTAGCCCTGTAAGCAGGGCAAGTCATTACATAATATGGTGCACATTGTTACAGCAAAGAATGTGTGGATCGCAAAGCAAGTGTCAATCGTAGGTGTTCACAGATTCATAATATTATAATTTTTAGTTACCAAAGGGGACATATTCCCCGGATTCTTACATAACAAACAATTGTGAATGGAATAAAAATCATTGAATGGAGTATGAAATAGTGAATGGCAACTATATTTGCAATGCGACTTCTACTTGATTGAACACATATGCCCTCACGCACTCACATCCACATTTCAATGAATCATGCAATATTTATTAATTGTTCAAATAGGATTGTGCAATAAAAATTTAACAAGATTGCTATCCAAGGCAAAACACCCAGGTGACAGGTGGACAAGGAAGCCAATTTTTCATCTATGTGTAACTCACCCTTCTGAGATATTTGTCAATTTTGGTTTCAAACATATTCATGCTGCTAGCATTTACTGTACTAGACGGTACTAAACTGTACCAACAACTTGCCCCAATACAATTGTACCCCAGGTTGGAAAGCGCTGTGTTAAAATGAAATTCAATGTGCTTCCCACACATTTCACATACATCCCATATTCACAGAAACATATACAACTCCCAGTCCACAATGATTACAAATACTGAATTAAACAAAAACTTTCTTGGAACAAAAAATGTCTAAACCACTAACCTTAAGCAGTAGAACAAATAAAATATTAATTACTGTGAAGGCTGATTTATACGAGTGATCTGTGCCCCAACTGGCCGGGTGACATGTTGCATGATAATGCGCAGCTAAATTATGTGAGCTTTTTAACGAGTGACACATCTAGACACTGTCACCTAGATTTTGACTTCAGATCTAAGTTTTGATGAAAGGTGACATGCACCTGCTGTTGGTCGCTCCAGTTGCTAATTGGCCATTAATTACTTCAAAATTTCAACTGACTTTCGGTCAAATTGGGACTACCCCTGGTAGCCCCAATTCACTGACTCAATCGTAGCCGCCAACTGGACTCGCTAATCGGTCTCGTGGTTTGTCTATATGACCAATTCACACACAGCGATACCGCGTGACACCGTGTGACACTGTGTCAGCTGACCAATTGGGCAATTAATCACTTACGCAAACCGGCCTTTAAAACATAATTCTAAGTTCACTGCAGGTTGAACTGTCTTTCAGCAAAAGAAACAGCACTAAATGCATTTAGAACAAGATTTCCAACTGAAGTGTGACAAATAATTTGCTATAGTCACTTTCTCATTTGACCACATGCCATCATTTGACCACATGTTACATCATCGTATGATGTAACAAAAATGTTTACTTAAAAATAGACAATGCAAAGATTCATATTGATGGCATTATGATATTTATAAAAAACAATACATAAATGGACAAATAAAATGATTACTGTAACTTTAGTATAAAAACAATGTTATTGCTGTGTTACTGATGTGTTACTGATGTGTTACTGATGTGTTACTGATGTGTTACTGATGTGTTACTGATGTGTTACTGATGTGTTACTGATGTGTTACTGCTGCAAATGATTATTACCTGCAAATAAGTACGTCTTTGAACCTGCCCTCATAGTCAATTGGACGGTGTTCTGAAGTGAAGTTTGCAACATCAAAGTACGCGAGGCTGTCATTGACAAAGCCCTTGAGTGTGCCGTCTTCGCTGTAGCCTGTCACGTACACCAGGCGGTCGATGAAGGTTGACGTCACAGCAATGATTAAGGCCTGGACACAACAAACACATCTGGTTTAAGACTACTGTGTCTCCCATTAAAACCAGAGATAAAAGTCAGACAGTTCCCCACTGTGCGTGGAGTTAGGTTTGTCCTACATTTTGGTGTGTCTTGTCACCTACCTGCAATGGTCGTTTTGACAAATCCTACAATTTTGTTTTTGAGAAAACCAACATGGAAGATACTCCTTGTCATTTGTTCCCCAAATAAACTGGATTCTATCTTCATATACAGGAATCCTTCTCTGACATGTGCACATGCTGCCAACCAGCTACTAGAAATTTAAGCATTTGTGCAGCAGAAGTGACATCATCCACAAATGTGCCTTTTCCCTGTACACAACTATTCAGGGTGAACAAAATCCTTGAAAGGCGGTACCCTCTCAAAATCATTTGCTTGTTATTCGTATGACATAAACCTGGAAGGAAAGTAATGATCTGTCCCCATCTGTGAGACTGTTTCTCAAGAGTTGACAAGTATGTCTCCCCACTCAACCACAGTACGTCTCCCCACTCACACTCAGTATGTCTCCCCACTCACCCACAGTGCGTCTACCCACTCACCCATAGTGTGTCTCCCCACTCACCCACAGTGCATCTCCCCACTCACCCACAGTATGTCTCCCCACTCACCCACAGTGCGTCTCCCCACTCACCCACAGTGTGTCTCCCCACTCACCCACAGTGCGTCTCCCCACTCACCCACAGTATGTCTCCCCACTCACCCACAGTGCGTCTCCCCACTCACCCACAGTGCATCTCCCCACTCACCCACAGTATGTCTCCCAACTCACCCACAGGGACTGATATCTTTGTATCATCAACAATTCTTTGACAATGACTATGACTAACCACATTAACCAGTAACACTATATGTGTGATCGAGTCATAAAATTAGACAATTCTAAGCTTCTGGAAAGTTATCTACAAACAAATGTAGGTGCCAATATCTGAGCATACAATAGATGCAGACAATAGAATAAATGTAGACTTACATTGGTGAGTACAGCCAGTCGGGACAGTCCAAACAACACGTTGTACCAGACTCCTAAAACAACACACCGCTAATCTTTATGATGAAAGTGAGACCCTAAAATGGTCAGCCAATGCCAAGTGACACTTGTTGAATTCATTTTGGGCCATACATGTATTACATGTGTCTACATTTCCACTGATAGTTCATGTTGGGAATAAGCTTAACATGTTTAGCTCCTAGGGAAAGAAAGGGGGAGCGTAAGAGAGGCGGCGGGAGAGAGGGGGGGATGAGGTCAAATCAAGGTCAAATATAGTTTACTGTCACTACAATTAAACAGAGCAAAATGCTTTAAAAAAACCATAAAGATAACAATGCGAGAAGAACATAATATATAATGTTATATTCCCTTCTGTATGTTACAAAATACATATCAGTGATAAAAACAACAACAATGTGCAGAATAAACGTGACTGTAGGAAATGTAATACAACATGGCTTTAGATGTTAGCATGATTTTAGGAAATAATTGTTTTATTGTAAACAGCTACAGAGAGATGAAAGATATGTTCAATAAAACTGCTGCTCGATGACAAACTGCAAATTTAGGTTGTAGACAAACCCGAGAAGAATATAACGGTGACATCAACTGTGTCACCTACCTATCGTCTGTGTGCGTGCTGCCATGGGTCGACGCAGCTGAGTAACAAACTTGTTTGCGTCTATGCGGATCTCAATGACATTGTTGATGAGGGCACACAGAGGGGCAAGGGGGAACGCTGCGACAAATATTGTCACAAAGCCAAACTGTAACACTGCAAGAAATACACATATATGACAGTAAACATTGATGTAATAATGTAACAGGATAACATTTCTCTGTAAGAGTTCATAGACATATTACAGGAATGTATAACACAATTATTACTGTATTGTATCATGTAAAATTATAAGTAGACAGTTTATTCGTATTAGTGTCTAAGAATGTAACAGTTCACCATACTATTGGTAATTATTGATTTTTGTGTAACTAGAAGAGAATAATAAAAAGTTTATTTTGCTTTGCAGTCGTAGAAACTAAATAGTACACGCAAGTACATACTACAAAATGTATAAAGCATGAAATACCGTAAATTAATACAGCATTAAATTGCATATAAATGAACAAATAAAATTATATTATTATTATATGTAAGGTTATCATCACACAGGACCAAAGAAACAACTTACACATTTCAAGGTATTCGGAAAACATCCCTCTTGGCCCGAGTTCCACGAGCAAGTAGTCTTTCTCCCACACGGCATAGTGCTTCTTGCTCAGATTGTCCTTATTGGCAAAACAGATCTTTGCCATCTTCATGAGACGTCTACAAAGACAAGAGAACAATCAGCATTTGTTGTAAAAGAAATTTTCTGCCTATGATGCTAAGCCTGTGTGTGTGTGTGCGTATGCGTGTGCGTGTTCGCATGCATGTGTGTTTGTCCCAAACAGTGTATAATTACCAATTTAATTTGCCAAATTTATCAAACATTTAAATTTTGAGAGATTACTGGTGGATCTGATGCATGTATATCATCATCAAATAAAACACTTCTTGAAATTGTATATATCTGCGCTTTTCGGATAACCTTGCTTATTTCTACCTGACATTTTTCTCTCGCAAATGGAGTTGTAGCTACTCACGGCATGAAAACCTCCACTACACTGTTCATGATTTGTTTGCCAACAAAAATGATGGACAGCTGGATACAGAGCTCCATCAAACATCCTCCACCGACACACTGCAACAAACATGTAGAATACATGACATGCGAATAAAAAGTCTGCAACATTCCTACTTCATTCATTGGAGAACTCCTTCTACGTGACACGTTTGGTCAATATTGTGGTGTTGTGGTTAGATCTTCAGTCTCTAGAGCAAGAGAATTTGGATTCGAATTCTTTTGATGCCATTTCATAGCTTGGGCTATTTTGTTAACTTCAGGTTGCTCCAGTTCACCCGGCTGTATAAATGAGGACCTGGCGATAGACAGTGGTGAATATCTAAACGAATAGTCTTTGCGTAATTGTAGCGTGGCTGAATGCTTCTCAGAGAAGTCAAGTTGACATTGGATGGAACAGGTCTGCCAGGGGGTGAAGTGTAAAGTGCTTTGAGCAGTCCTAAGGACTGGATGCCGAGCTATATAAGAACTCACCTTTACCAGTGCAATGTTGAGGTTGCACAACCACTGTAAATACAGACGGTGCTGCACATTCAGGCATGGGCAGGGGAGCTATTTAAAACATATTTTTCATCTCTTCAAATATTTTGTTATGTACAATATATCACTGATACATAAAACCCAACTACAGTTACATAAGCCCAGTTGTGTGGTGGCTCAGCTCTAGTGACTCATTTCCAGTCTTACAATTTTGTTCACCCCACTTTGCCTATGTCCTTCGGAAGAGACACTTAAAGCTGTCAATCCCTTCTACCAGCCAGGGGGGTAGATGTGGAGCCTGTCATAGACTGACTATCTCTAACACTGAGCAATAATGCCCCAGAGTGGTATGTGTACTATATATGAAAAAAGAAAAGAAATACCCCCATTCCTCACCTCCTCCTGTCTGGCACCAAAGAAGCGGTTGTATCGGCCGGGACTGCCAGCGAAGCGGCCCTTGAAGAACGCGATGTAGAAGAGAGACGAGTAGAAATTGACAAACTGGAGCACATACAACTTGAACGTGAGACTGCTGTCGTACTCCGTCTGTGTGCGCAGACACTCCCAGTCTGTCAGTTTCAGTCCTACAAAATGTGATGCCTACAACAACATAGGTGTCTGTCAGTCTAACAGCCACAAAGTCACAAGGCTGCAACAACATGGGTGTCTGTCAGCTTCACAGCCACAGTCACAAGCCTGCAACAACATGGGTGTCTGTCAGTTTCGCAACCATAAAGTCACAAGCCTGCAACAACATGGGTGTCTGTCAGCTTCACAGCCACAAAGTCACAAGCCTGCAACAACATGGGTGTCTGTCAGTTTCACAGCCATAAAGTCACAAGCCTGCAACAACATGGGTGTCTGTCAGTTTCACAGCCATAAAGTCACAAGCCTGCAACAACATGACAAACATTAGAAAACACCACTACTACAGCATAGATTGTCTACGTTACTACAAGTTCCATACAATCAAGTAGTGTTGTATTTGTTTGAATTACGAATTCTGGGATGGCAAGTTCTTCCTCTGCTCGCCAGTTGTCTTGGCAAGCAGGCCGTCCCATACGTGACTTAATATATATATCCCACCATGTCTCGATTCATGACTGGAGTTGTCTTTTTGATCCATATGGCCTCTTTGATCCATCTTGCATTTCTGTTACACACTGTCAATCATTTTTGTCCCCTCCCAGTCTATGATGCTACTGTTTCTGTCTGCATGGTCTGTTATTGAGATGTATGCTTTATCACTGGTGACACTCCCTTCTGTAAACATCTTGCCATCCCAGAATTCCTGATGAAGGCTGGCGATGGCAGTCGAAACGTTGAGTAACTAATCAAAATAGTTGTGGTTGAAGAAAATCGTAATCGTAATATATATATATATATATATATATATATATATATATATATACCAACTTGATGAACATTTTCACAAATGTTGTATTTGTTGTTAAAGCAAATGTCGTCTGTGTCTGTTGTCGTATTTATTTGCTAGACCATGCCAAGAGTCATATCGATGTTTACCCATAACTTGATAATTAGCCAAACACTGACTGTGTGTTCACTGTTCATAACATGGAGCAAAAGGCTGTGTTTCATCACATATGTTACACTATGAAATATGCTTTCTGTTTCAAGCAAAATATTTAACTATTAAAACAGCATTCATAAATATCTCATGGAATAACATTTTTATACTGAAACATGTTTACTTATACAGATTTCATCTACTTACGTGCATGTCATTAAAACAAAAGAGAAAGTGTGGGAAGGTCATCGATACACTAGACCTCTAGTGCACATGTAAGTACGATGAATGCCTTTTGTCAATTTCATGATTTGTGAAAAAGTTGTAGATTACCACAAAGACACTTACCATCCACACACTACATGACGTATGTTGTAATGTCTACTGTAACCATGACAACCCTACATGATACACTTTCAATGTTTGGTATATACTAAAAGATTACCACAAAGGCCCCACAAAATGCCCACGTTCCATGGTTTCTCACCCAGTTCAAGATGAAGATAAGAACGAGATTGATGCAGGCTGCGGTTGCCGTGGCGACAAGGCTGGCTTGCTTGTAGAACCTTTCGTCATCTTGTAGGTACATGGCTCCAAGGACAGACATCCGGTAGACGATGATGCCAATGACTACCATTATAGCCATCGCCACCTTGACACAAACACACACACACTATACATTTGACATGACGCTCAAGAAACTTGTTTGTATTTTCCAAATGTTTCATCTGATGCACTCAATCTTTATGTCGGGGGGCTAGGGCTGAGTGAGTTGGCCAAAATATTACGAGAGGTAAAAATTTTTTTTTGCACGGTACAATGAATATAAAAGTCATGGTTTTGGGGCTATGCACCTAAGAGATAATACAAACTAACCACATGCAACTAAAGTGAAGAATATCATGCCAGTGATTTATTTAGAATGTGTTCTGGAAGTGGGAGTTTCCAATTATTTCTCCAGTTGACTGAAGGCTGACATATTAACCAGCACAACCAGTAAGTGCATTAGTAGTTCTATGAATATCAAGTGACCTAAACTACACGTGACATACTAAGGGAGGCATACACAGAACCAATGGAAAATCTCAAACAAATGTGACATTTTGTCAAAAAGAGGACTAGTTTAGTAAACAAAGACTAAAATATGTTACATAAGTTGAGCTTGGGTGCAAACAGCATAGCCACATCCTATTGGCAAGTATAGGAATAGGTGTATACAAATATATTTTCATTTGGCAAGCAAGCAAATTTTTTTAGACTGACACTCATGACGTAGAGTTATCTAACAATATGGCACGACCCATGAAATTAAGATTATGTGTGTTCAACAAGGTTTTCCTAGTAAACCACTGGCATGATATTCTCTCTTATTCTTGTGGTTGCAAATGGTTATGTTTTATAGTAATTCTTATAGGTAGATATAACCAAAACGATGACTTTTGTTTCCCTTTAAAGTGAGATATGCTTAAAGTGAGAATACTTACAAGAAAGAGCATTATTGAGACTGACGTGATGTAGACAGGCACTCGTCTTCGCCAGAACGGCATGTACGGCTCGTTAACCTGTCACATGATGAACAGACACCTCAACAGAAGGTATGTCTATGTCATACTTATCATTAACACAAACGTATATACAGAAAAAAACTATGGTTAATCTGATGTGGGAGTTTGTCATCTATACAACATACATTATCTAACAAAACATCATCTAGTGTTAGCAATTAATACAAGATCATGCAACACATGAATTATGGTAAGGTTTAAAAAGGTTGTTCATAAGATTTTCATGGTTCTAATTGGGACCACGTTAATTGTCTATACCTAAATGCTAATGTGCAATTGGGACCACGTTAATTGTCTATACCTAAATGCTAATGTGCCTGAGCATCTCAATTATTTGTACAATGATCTGGATAATTACTCAGCAAAGTCCTACTATGATGTTTCGCTGACAGTTTATTTCAGTTTTCCTTCTCCAGAGTTAGTGTGTCCATGGCAGTTTTTTCCATTTCCCTGCGTGGGATCTTTTACTTCTCCTGACATAGACACCAGGCAGAAGGGACCAACAAGTTTTAGTGGCTCTTCCAAAAGACACAGACAATGTGGGGTAAATGACACAGACAATGTGGGGTAAATGACACAGACAATGTGGGGTAAACAACACAGACAATGTGGGGTAAACAACACAGACAATGTGGGGTAAATGACACAGACAATGTGGGGTAAATGACACAGACAACGTGGGGTAAACAACACAGACAATGTGGGGTAAATGACACAGACAATGTGGGGTAAATGACACAGACAATGTGGGGTAAACAACACAGACAATGTGGGGTAAACAACACAGACAATGTGGGGTAAATGACACAGACAATGTGGGGTAAATGACAAAATGTGGGGTAAACAACACAGACAATGTGGGGTAAACGACACAGACAATGTGGGGTAAACAACACTGCCCAAGTTTCAAAATAGCAGTAGGCGGTTCTGAACCCCGGTCCGGAGCTCACATGCCACTTACCCCAGAAACGCTGTGTACTCTGCGGAACTTACTCCTCGACAGACTGGCAAGAAACTCTGGCCGAGGAGGTTCCTATAAGAGAAGATGTCTTAACTCACATACATAGCACATCATAGATAGGTCAGACTTTGTCAGACTATGCATCACTCAACTTCTAAAGCTGTTTAAGATAAACATACTAAATATATTTTGTAGTTGCATTGAGTCAATGACATGGTGGCAGTGAATAAACAACTGAGTGAGTGACTGAGTGAGAACAACTGATGGACTGACTAAGTGACTTAGAACTGAGTGAGTGACTGAATGAGTGATTGAGTGAGAACAACAGAGTGAGTGAGTGAGTGAGGACTGTACCTCTTCCTCCTGGAAACTCATCAGGTTCCATCGAAACTGTATAGCCGACTGCTCCCGCTTCCAAAACTCCAGGAAGAATGTTCCTGGTCACACACAATTCAAGCTGGTCTACACGGATGTAGAAACAATTCAAGCTGGTCTACACGGATGCACAAATGATTCAAGCTCGTCTACACGGATGCACAAATGATTCAAGCTCGTCTACATGGATGCACAAACAATTCAAGCTGGTCTACACAGATGCACAAACAATTCAAGCTGGTCTATACGGATGCACAAACAATTCAAGCTGGTCTACACGGATGCATAAACAATTCAAGCTGGTCTACACGGATGCACAAACGATTCAAGCTGGTCTACACGGATGCACAAACAATTCAAGCTCGTCTACACGGATGCACAAACAATTCAAACTGGTCTACACGGATGCACAAACAATTCAAGCTGGTCTACATGGATGCACAAACAATTCAAACTGGTCTACACGGATGCACAAACAATTCAAGCTCGTCTACACAGATGCACAAACAATTCAAGCTCATCTACATGGAAGCACAAACAATTCAAGCTCGTCTACACGGATGCACAAACAATTCAAGCTCGTCTACACGGATGCACAAACAATTCAAACTGGTCTATACCGATGCACAAACAATTTAAGCTGGTCAACATGGATGCACAAACAATTCAAACTGGTCTACACGGATGCACAAACAATTCAAGCTCGTCTACACAGATGCACAAACAATTCAAGCTCATCTACATGGAAGCACAAACAATTCAAGCTCGTCTACACGGATGCACAAACAATTCAAGCTCGTCTACACAGATGCACAAACAATTCAAGCTCATCTACATGGAAGCACAAACAATTCAAGCTCATCTACATAGATGCACAAACAATTCAAGCTCATCTACATGGAAGCACAAACAATTCAAGTTCGTCTACACGGATGCACAAACAATTCGAGCTCATCTATTTTGTGCAAATGTTTTATTAATTTTGATGAAACCACCGGACAAATAATTAGATTATTTTGAACTGGACCCAGTTAAAATATGACAATAAAGTAACTCTGCCTCTATATACTACACCATGAGGCTATTCACACTTTCAGAAGTTACCCGACCTAACGAACAAAGTAAATTCTTTTGATGTTAGTAAAGGTATGCACTCTTGTATGAAACTGACTGCACAAATTGTTTTAAATATTCACGCACCAACATGAACAAACCTGATTTGCAATGGGCTAAATCAACTGAGAAGGGAGTTTTTGTTAGAGGAGTGTGACAAAATAAAGAAGTTTAAATACAAAAATCCTTTCTGTCAGTCAGAAATTCTCATCCACAAAGCTATATAAAGAAATACATAACAAAGTATATTTGTATGAACACACCCCAAAGTGAGATGAAAACAGCAAAGAAGACTGTGGCTCCGTTGTCAAACATGTGACTGGCTCGGACTTCATTGCAGATTATTGCATAGTTCCAGTAGGGGCACCACCGGTCGCATTTCGGACACATTGTGAAGTTGTTGTTCCAATCACAACTTTCCCTGCTACAAACGCACACAGCAAACATCACGTCAGTCACATCACAAGATCACAAACATCACGTCAGTCACATCACAATAAGACCACAATCACCCTAAAAATGGCAACCAGGAGGAAAGGTTAAAGTATCGTACAACTACAAAATTCCATGCGGCCCACATGGTAAAACTGAAGAATACAGCAGCCTAAACCTTTGAGATGCTAATTGATGTTGTAGAACCAGTTCTGCTAAAAAATTCCAAATTCCATAAATTACTCTGGAAATATAGAATGCAAATCCACATACATTCTGCTGTCCTCCATATAACTTTCTTAAACATACATGTAATGAATCCACATACAATTAAATATGCAAGAACAAGTAAATTTTTTTTGGTGCCAGTATTGACTAAATACCTGAGGTGTCAGATATTGCTTTTCTAAGTGGTTTTTAGAAAAACAATATACAACATCTCTGGTCACCATGTGAACTGTTCTCTCCAGAAAGAAGAGATTTGGAGATGAGGAGAATATCCACAGAAATCATCTACTGCATGGTTAATTGGTAGGTTGGCTCAAAACTTGGCAAAATACCAGGCGAACTAGTTGACTGGACAGGCAACATGTTTACATGTAAATATTTTGATAGCAAACCTAATTTAAAATGCCTAAACAAATTATCATATATTTTTTACATTTTACTATTATTGCTTTGAAATGAAATACATTTTATTGATTATTATAATTATTTAAATTAAGAGCACCAAAACAGTTCAAGAAATGAGATATGATATGTTTATTAAACACACAACTGCAGCCACTATGACTTGGTCAACTTACGAAACAATGTCATTACTGACGGTGACGAGTCCATAGATGAAGACAAACAGACCAACGATGGAAGCCGGCAGGAGGAAGTAGGTGTAGTAGCCAAGCCACGCAAAGTACATGGCCACCTTCTCTCCAAAGTACACTCTGAAAATAACGAGAACGTCTAAGCACTTTCCTTGTTTGGCAAAAGTAGTTACTCTGACTCCTTGATTCACTCATTCACTCACTGTCACTTCTGAAATCTCTAGTATTGGCTCCCATTCCGATGTATTATTTTCAAGATCTGTACTATTACCTATCCAGCACTTTCATCTAAGCAACCAATGTATTTACATTCACAGCTCACTCCTTCAAGAAAACCTAGATAGGGCTTTCTTAGCAGTTTCACCAACTCTTTGGAATTCACTTCCTGTTAGGCAGGCAGAATTTAACTCAAGTGTAATTACGTTGACAGCAAAGTCTGCAAGACATCATACCACACGGGGCAGCAAACACACACAGTAGGTGAACATGTATTTTACTCTAAATACAAATAACAAATTAATCATTCTAATTACACTAAACCTGCATAAGCATTAATATCTTATTAGACACATCTACTTATAATGGCCTTACTAGACCTTTACTATAATTTCACTTGATGGCATAATAAATTGTAATGATCATGTTGTTGGTATTTTAATTTAATTTAATTAAAAGTGGCCACAAGACCATAGCTAACACAGTGCAATCTTTTCATTTTACCCACATTCATGTTGATACATTCCCCTGAATTGCCTACCTGATGTGGTCGAGAGGCTGCAGCTTGTAGAAGTTGCTCCAGTGAGCCCACTGTTCATACAGCAGTCGTCTCATACTGGCCCTCGAGTAGGACTTGTAACTCCCCTGAACATACAACACAATGTAGCCCACTGTTCATACAGTGGTCGTCTCATACTGGCCCTCGAGTGGGCCTTGTAACTCGCCCGAACACACAGCACACAGTATACTGAACCATATAATAATGATGTCTTCCATAGCACCAGAACCTGCCTACACAAGGCACTTACAGTATTTACTCCTCTATCAGAGCAAGTTTTTGGCAGCAGTCAATGCAACGCCCATGTGGTCCAAGTTTGTTCCATTTCCCTGTGTGGGACCTTTTTCTTCCTCTGGCCTAGACACCAGATAAAAGGGACCAACAGCATTTAGTGTCGCTTCCAAAAGACACAGACAAAGTGGGGTGAACAAAATTGCCCAGGGTTTAGAAATGGCAGTAGCAGTTGACAAAACTGGACATGACTAACTAAAAATCTATATCTAAACATTTTACCCTTGCATACATAACACAATGTACCATGATTCTGAATCAACTGAATCCTCTAAATTTCCCTTGTGCATACAGAGTGATGACTCTTTATATTTTTTTTCTTGACAGTTCTATGCACTGGTATTCACCAGCCACCACAAACATGTAAATCAACCAGATGTGCTATATCTGCCATTTCAAACAGGCATATAAATAATGCACAGCTTAAGAAAATATATGAGAGGAAGCCATTAACAGAGTGACCATGTTCGTACCTCGTGTAGAGGGTAAGCAGCTGAATAGATTCCCTTGGCCAACAGACTCTTGATACCTGAAAACACATCCATGACTCATGATATTAATGTTGGTGACAAAAAAACTTCTTGTAAATATAAAATCACTGTTAAATTATTATGCTGAGATGTAAACGGTGTTTAATTGAACCCCTTTGTTTAATTAAAATCCATTTCAGTAGTTAAAATCTCTGCTTCATTATAATTGTCAAAGTTATACAGGTAAGTGGTTCAAACACTAACTGCCTGCCCAGAACTTCTGTACTTTCACAAGATCAAGTATGTTAATTGAAATCCTGCCAAGCTTTTGCTAGCAAAATAAGACGAACAGAAACTTCCCATTTATGCACAAATGATGCATATGAAAAACTGAACATAATAAACTTGAAGAAGCAAGGAAATCCAGCATGTTGAAAACATGAGAGAGTGAAGAAAGCTATGATACCCTGGTCACAACTTGTCTACTAGGGTTTTGCTTTAAGTCAGGAAAATGTCCACATGCTGGGAACAATGGAAAGTAAACACACATGCTAGAAAGGACACAAGGAAAGAGAAAAAAGTGTTGAACAGGTTCACTGATCATCATATAGCTGATGGTATGATCATTGATCATCATATAGCTGATGGTATGATCATTGGTGATCATAATAGTTGATTATGTGATCACATACAGTAACCCATTTATGATCACATAGATCACTGATGATCAAGTAAGTGATAGTATGATCACATACAGTAAATCATCAGTGATCAGAAAGATCACTAATGAACACATCATTCTGATGTTTCATTCTTGTTGATTTTGATGGCACCCTTTGTGCTTGGTATTCTGCAAGAGTATTACCAAATGTATTCCTCTGGGAACACCACACCACACACCACTTCAGACCAGGCTACCGGTGCCGTAGAACTGTGGGTTAATAATAACGAGAAATGCCAAAGAAACGAGAGTTTAAGTAAAGAAAGATACAAGATGCTATTACTGCCATTGAGACAGAGTAGGCATCTGATATAAAAAGCAAGTGGAATCCATATTGCTCAACTTACCTACGTCTCCTGATTGAGGTAACGAATCAGACAATCAGATTAAAAGTTACAATAAAAATTATAATACAGACTTGATAATTGTTAATGAATGACAAACCTGTACTTAAGTGTCACAGAACCATGCCCATCAAGAGTTCCTACAGGTGACGGATCCAACAACATTGTCAACAATAACTATTTTACCAACATGACACTCCATAATGCTTGAAATCTGGATGTAATGAGTTCTCTCTCTGAGTAGCTTGCGCGACATGGTGTCACCACAATACAGTAGTCACTTATCATATGTGACAAGTGAAGGATTTGTAATAGTCATAGACATTTCACAAGTTGGACAGCAGTAGCAAGCAAGAAAGCCTCATTAGTCACGCCGGCTGAGGTAACCAAAGCTACGACAGTTGTAGACTTGTTTCTCTTACCAAGTCAACAACATCAAACACTGGACAACATGAGAAAACATCTTACATTCATTTCTACACAACAATAGTGCATCTGACCAGAATCAAGAAATGGTGCTTCGGAGAAGATATTTATGTTCATATCGTTGAGTCCAATCATTTGATCATAAAAATCACATTTTACCAAACAATTTGTTTATACACTCAACAGATTTTACGTAGCCATCAGTTGGTACGACATGACAGACATGTTTATGTTAGATGATACTTTTACATATTTTTAGAATTATGTTAAACTTTTCCATTTAAGTAGACTGCTGGCACTGTCATACAGGCAGAATCAGAGTATACTGCCATTCATGTTCCGATCTTATCTACTTGACTGGACCAAGGAACTGACTAATTTTAATAATGTCTATTGGTAATTCTCATGAAGTCATCATTATGATATGACTAAGTGAATGACTTCACAAAATATTTTCATACCTTATTTATGTTTCAGACTGCATCAATTGATAAAACTGTAAATTGTTGCTGTAAAATCTCAGTATCCTCAAAGCGTGTCAATATATATACGACAATTTACTTTTAAAAATGCATATGATTGAACCCAATTTCGTGCTTTAAGCTTCTCACAAACAGTGCGCTATGTGCTATTTTTCTATTCCTACTAGAAATGCAACAATTTAGCCACATCACACAACACGACCACGATCAAAGGAATATATTAGTTCTATATGACATAAATACAGAACCACAGCACTGTTAGACGAAAACACCACTACAATACAAACACACTTATCAACCTGTCTTTTGAAAGAATGCGATGTTCCCATTCATAGCCTCTTTCTCATTTTCATCACCATGGTTACGTTCTTTGTTGGTCTCATTTACTGCACACGGGAACACATCATCTTTATTTCTTTATTTCAGCCTTGTTATGCAACTAAAGAATGTGCTACAGCAGCAGCAGTAGTAGTAGTAGTAATAGTAGTGAAAGCTTTATTTTAAGATGGTTAATGCAAATCTATACAATATATATGAACAATGTTCAATGTTCAACTTTAAATCGTTTAACACTTCTAAATTCAACTGTTGTGATTTTAAAAATGACATTGACCCTAACAACAATTTCTTTAACAGTATTTCTACACGTTGTGACTATTACACAGTAGAACAATTTGTTAAGAGCAAAAAAATTCAGAATGGCTTGTCCTTCATTCATTTCAACGCTTGGAGCCTCAGGTCAAATTTTTATCAAATTAGAGATGATGTAAATTAACTAAAAATCCCATTTGATATTATTACTATATCCGAAACGTGGTTAGATTCAGAAGATTGTTCTGATATATTGTTGAATGGGTACGACTTGATTCACATAAATAGAACAAATAAGAAAGGTGGTGGAGTGGCTATTTATGTTAATATATCAATTGAATTCAAGGTACTACAGACTATGTCTGTGGTAATTGATGATATACTGGAATGTATTACAGTAGAATTAAGTATAAGTAATAGAAAAAATATTATCGTTAGTTGTATATATAGAGCCCCAGGAACTAGTGTTGATATTTTTACTGACCAACTTGAAATGTTGATAACAACAGTTAAGAACACTAGTAAAACAATATTTTTATGTGGTGATTTCAATATAGATCTTCTAAAATATAATAATAATAAGGGTACTCAACATTTTGTAGATATGTTGTTCAGTCTAGGTATATATCCCTTATTTGATAAGCCAAGCTGATTTACAGATAGTAGTGCACCTTTAATAGATAACATTTTCACAAATTATTTGAAAAGTAATATTACTAGCGGGTTGTAATAACAAACCCATTTTTAAGAACAAACCCTGGTTCACCAGAGGTTTGCGAAATGCTTGTAAAAAGAAAAATAATATGTACAAACAGTTTTTGCAGAATAGAACAAAAGAATCTGAATGTAAATATAAAAGTTACAAAAATAAACTAACCTCTATTCTTAGATTTTGTGAAAAAGAGTACTACAATAAATTATTGGTCAAAGAAAAAAACAATACAAAGGGTACATGGAATTTTTTTTAATCAATTATAAAAAACGTCAACAGCACACAAGTTACCCAAACTCTTTTACTACTAATGGTAGGTTAACTAGAAACAAAACAGATATTGTTAATGGTTTCAATGATTTTTTTGTAAATGTAGGGTCGAATCTTGCAAGAAATATTAGGGTACCTAATGGAAACATAAGTGTGCTTGATTATTTACAAGGCACTAATTCCAGCACCATGTTCTTAGCTATGGTTGAAGAAAATGAAGTAACTAATATTGTCAAAAGTTGCAAAAATAAAAAGTCTACAGGTTATGACAATGTTGATATGGTAATTGTGAAAAAGGTAATATCTAACATTGTAGTACCATTTACTCCTATATGTAACAAATCCTTCAGTAGTGGTGTATTTCCGAGTAAAATGAAAGTTGCCAAGGTAATCCCTGTATATAAAGCTGGTGAAAATTTTTTTTTTACTAACTATAGACCTGTATCTCTACTTCCGCAATTTTCTAAATTCTTAGAAAAAATATTTAATGTTAGACTAGATAAATTTATTGAAAAGTATGCCATTTTAAGTAGTACACTGTAGTCAATATGGGTTTAGGTCAAGTATGTCTACATCAATGGCTTTGTTAGAACTAACTGAAAACATTACTACTGCCTTGGACCATAAAAAATGCACTATTGGTGTTTTTATTGATTTAAAAAAAGCATTTGATACAATTAATCATCATTTATTACTCAGAAAAAAAAAAAAAACACGCCAAAGTAATAAATTAAAACATGTGTATGCACGAACAACTTTAAAAGCTAAGTGTACATCTGTGTATGGTGTTAAACTCTGGAACTCTTGAGATGAGTCAATAAGAAGTTCAGTTACTATCCAGAATCTTAAAAAACGATATAAAATGTATTTCCTTGAAGAGTATAAATTACTTAAATAAATTGCTGTGCGGTATAAAACAGTTGGAAATATACATGTGTAAATGGGTTTCAGTTATTTGTTATTTACTAACAATATACTATAAATTTATGTTTATTATTAATATGTACGTTACTTTGATACAGGGGGAAAGTGATTAATAAGTAATGCACTTCTACTTTCTCCCTTTCCATTTGAATTACAGACATTTGATGTGTATGTATATATGTTGTAAAGTTCTATTTTCATTTGGAAATAAAGAACTGATTTGATTTGATTTTATGGTGACCATGATAAGACCATAATAAGAAAATATGGCTAATTGCAACAAGAGTTTTCCATATCTATTGTTTTGGACCAACAAAATAAATGTTCAAGCCTGTTCCACTGATACACCCATGAAACACTTGGAATATGGCAGTTAATGAAAGGTTAAGCAAAGAAAGTAAAGATTATTTCCAATTATTGTCCAGTCACAAAAGTTTTGGCTGACCACAAACAGTTCAAGTCCCAACAAAGGCTCTAGCTATCACTGTCAGTCATATATGTTGCTAGTTTATGTATGTTATCAGATGAAAATAACAAACTAACCCAGCACTACCTCAAATCTAACTTCACATATGTCACAACTAACTTAATGACTGCTTGACAACGATTGAATAAATGAAAGGGTTACATACCAAATTCGAAGCTGCGTGTGTTTTCTTCATTGAAGCGTTTGCGTCTCAGGATGTAGTCGACGATCATACTGCGTGCTGCGTGAGAAAAGAACTTATCCTTGTTCTGCGGGATAGCAAATCTGAAAAACACCAAAACTACAATAACACCTCCACATCAGTTTATAATGACATTATTTTAACAGGTCTGGTTTGGAACTTTGGAGAAGAAAGTTTTGTATTTTTTATAAGGGGTATTTGTGGGTAAATTATTAATGTACAGTGGTAATTAATTATATCCTGGATTAGGTCTGGGTTATATACAGATGTGATTGCACTCAATGATTATATGTAAAGTTCATTCATTCAATCATGTAAGGTAGTTGGCAGAGTTGACTGAGCCACGTACACTTCTTTCATGAACTATGTGGCTGAGAAATCCACAGTAGGTTACACATTTACCGCCTGTGTGTGATCTTTTAGTTACCCTGCTACACAGACACCAAGTAGAAGGGGCCAACAGCTTTCAGTGTTTCTTCCAAAAGACAGACAAATTGGGGTGAAGTTGCCTAGGCTTTGAAACGGCAGCAGGTGGGTTCAAACCCTGGTCATCTCAACTGACAGTCTGGCACTCTAACCGCTGAGCCACTGTGTCCCACACACACATGTAAAGTGGATTTAGTTTACCAGTATACAGGTATGTCTAATCTTCACTATTTTTTGCAATCTAACAGTTAACTGAGATGACTGTGAACAAACTATAACAACTAGGATCAAACTATAACAACTAGGATCAAACTATAACAACTAGGATCAAACTATAACAACTAGGATCAAACTATAACAACTAGGATCAAACTATAACAACAAGGATCAAACTATAACAACTAGGATCAAACTATAACAACAAGGATCAAACTATAACAACTAGGATCAAACTATAACAACTAGGATCAAACTGCCTCTTGCTAATCAACTATGTTACTAGCTCAAGTTAACATCAACACAGAAGCAGTGTGTTCACTTATAAGTACTCTGCCCCTCTCAAACACGTGTTCACTTACAAGTACTCTTTGCCTCTCTCAAACACGTGTTCACTTACAAGTACTCTTTGCCTCTCTCAAACACATGTGTGAACTTCTTGTCAACTTCCGGCAGAGTTTCGGGGTCAGGTTGGAAGGGCCGCATCAGACAGGCTGTGTATGTCCTCATTCTCTCCCACAGACTTAGAGACGGCTGAGTCTCCAACTTCTACATAACAACAAGAATACAGCATCAGACAGACTGTATATATCCTTATTCTCTCCCACAGACTTAGAGATGGCCGAGTCTCCAACTTCTACATAACAACAAGAATACAGCGTCAGACAGACTGTATATATATCCTTATTCTCTCCCACAGACTTAGAGATGGCTAAGTCTCCAACTTCTACATAACAACATGAATACAGCATCAGACAGACTGTGTATATCCTTATTCTCTACCACAGACTTAGAGATGGCTAAGTCTCCAACTTCTACATAACAACATGAACACAGCATCAGACAGACTGTATATATCCTTATTCTCTCCCACAGACTTAGAGATGGCTAAGTCTCCAACTTCTACATAACAACATAAATACAGCATCAGACAGACTGTATATATCCTTATTCTCTCCCACAGACTTAGAGACGACGGAGTCTCCAACTTCTACATAACACCCAGAATACACTCATGCAAGCAGTGGATGTCTTTAACAGTATACACCACACAGCCAGTAAATAAACAATCCTCACATAAGTGTGTTTATTCTTTATAAACCTACATGAACATCAATGTTATCTGTATGGCTACAGAACAATTATTTATGTATGTTTTATATTTTCATAAAAATATCACACATTAACATATATGTCTGGTTTCTGACTTCGTCTCAAGTGGGTAACAGACGTATTGACAAAAATGTTTGGTCTATAGCCAAACTATTTGGGAAAACTCTTTAAAATTGTTTACTGCAGGTATTCAGCCATCTGCGAATGTGGTTTCATTTTGTGGTTGCTAGTGTTTTGATTCGTAGAAGCACAGTGATACATTCATTACTCAATTGAGGCAAAGTCAAAAAACCTGACATATATGCATGCACATGTGCAATACATCTTGTTCACATGTACATGTCAATAACCAGTAATACTGCTTAAAATTGAACTTGTTAATTTGTATATGTTGAAACATACCGCATGCTTAAGTCCATGTGTGCAAGCATGCAGAGTGTTGTCATGATCTTTGTCTTTTCCTCTTCAATACTGTTGATGCACTGCATTTAATTAATCCCCTGGTCTGTCAGACTGCATGACTAAATTTTTTCTATCTTGTTTATTACCAATTTTACACCACAAAAGCTTGAGAAAACAGGGTAACAAAACTGGTGGGTAGTAAGTATTGTATATAGAATATAACTTAGATTCACATCAATATTAGCAGATTGATAAGAAAGAAGGACATAGGTGACCGACCTCTTTGATTGGCATGTGGAGATGCATGAGTTCTGCATATCGAGTGAGCACCTCCCACGGGGCATGCACCTTTATATACTGCACCGCACGGTCCGTCTAAACAGTGCAATATCACATTACATATCACAGCATTTATTAATGATAACTTAATAATAATTTACTGGTTAAATAATAAATGTTTCATTTGTCATAAACATAATGTCACTAAAATGGCATAATGTCAATATGTACATAACAAGATGACTTTAGAAATTACTTTACACAATACATCTTTACTACATATTCTAAATATTAAATCTCTATTATAAGAATTTACTTTACAAATGCACTAGTGCCTCTTTTGCTGAATTTGTTTTTTAATTTGTTCTTTTATAACTTTCTCAATTCCATTGACATAAGTTTCACCTACTAGTTTCTTATCCAACAAGTTTAACTATTCTTAGCTGAGAAATAGAAACAATTATCTATATTTGTCTGAAGCATGACTGAAACTAAAATCTTCATCAAATTACTGTTTGCTGGTAGAACATTGAGAGAGAAAGAAACCTGGATGTCGGGTTCTATGTTTAATCCTTCCTTGATGAGATTGCTCTCAAACACTTTGCGAGCCTCTTCCGCGTCTTTTGACTTGGCTTCATCTTTCTGTGCACTAGGCCATGCCAATATGTAGTCAATCCTCCTCTTTTTATCATGAAAAAACAACTCGTCACCCTGTGAAACAGAAAGCAGGGATAGGTGATAAATGATAGGTAATAGAAGCAGACTAGACCAGACCATAGAAATTACCATTCGCTGGCCACTAGCTGGCTATTGGGACTGTTAACCCAGCCATTAGATTGGTTGCGTCCACTGCCATTACTGGGCATTATGTTGTTTAAATACACTGCAGTAATTATCACTGCATGTCATAAAGCTATTCCTCATACGAGCCATGCAGTCAACAATCAAACATTGGACTTATTAGTTTACCAGTCATGCTCCTCTGTGTGTGAGGATTTTATGCAAATACTATATTATTCCATTTGGAATAATATTTTATGTACATCCAAAAGTTATTGATCAAAATTTAATTTAAAAAATATATTTTGTATGTATAACTACTACCAATAAATTAATTCACTGTCCGTGCAACTTAACTGCCAAGAAAAATAAACATTTTAAAGGGCTTAAAATCTGAAGCAATTATGTTTCCAATCCCAAAGCTCTTTTTGACACATTCAATCCCTTCAAAATGCAGAACTGTAATGCCAATCTGATATATATGTATTTTACATGGAATAAATTAGGTAATAGACAAATCACCTTACTCTTTTGTATCTATATGTATATGATAACCAAATTTCTAGTATAAAAACACCATTACCAAACTGCATTTCAACAGCAAAGCTAAGTCCCATGTAACACATCTGAAACGTGTTTTGAAGCAATACTGTAATCACCATCAGTGCCTTCACCTCACTATGAAACATTGACCAACAAAGAATACAATTTCCTTTTTTTATTTTTTATTATTATTGATGATTTCTGGTAGCATGCAACAGATAGAGGCACCATGCTGTTGAAAGTGCTACTATAACTAACACATGCCACTAAGAACAAAGTGTGCCAAATTGTTATTTTTATCTGATTCTCAAACTTCAGCCTTGTTTGATTCATTTGCATGCTCATTATTACTGACTGCCTGGTCTAGAAGACAGGTGTACCACACAGTGTTCACTAAGTCTACGGGCAAACATCAGAACATGCATCGCTACACAGCTGACTCAACATGTAAGATGATATATGTCTCGCGATGTGCAAGAGGAAAGTCTAAATGAAGCAGGCAGGTGTAACTATAGCAACAATACAACAAGGTCAAAAAGTATGGTTCCTACACAAAGCAACATTCATCCAAACCCATTCATTCAATGCAGCAACTCGAGTTCAAAACAAGGGTATTCAAGTGAAAATATGACACAGCTGTATGAGTAAAAACTGCCAGTAAAACTAAGACACAATAAACAATACATAATATAATTTATATTTTTACCTGACAGAGTCATCATTGAGAAGTAATGTTTAAAAGGAATATTAGTCCAATTTACAAGTAAAAATGGAATTGTAATGTCAAATGCATGAATTCATTTTGTTTCATTTGGCAACATATTTAACATAATACGTATATAATAAATGTTTTGCAGTGTGATTCTAAATAGGGTACTACAAGAATATCCAGTATTACTGGTAATACATAAATGCACGTTGGAACCAACATTCTAATAAACTGTCACTGTA
This sequence comes from Lamellibrachia columna, assembly GCA_963662155.1. Lineage (NCBI taxonomy): Eukaryota > Metazoa > Annelida > Polychaeta > Sabellida > Siboglinidae > Lamellibrachia > Lamellibrachia columna. The sequence goes on along the minus strand of OY759270.1, from coordinate 6,231,092 downwards.
GCTCTGTTACACTGCTACTTCAGCATTTACAACTTTCTGCTGCAAAAGTTAAACAAGTGACTTAGTACAATGATGAAACTGTAACAGTGCAACAATTACTTAACAACATTTACAACACAAGTCAACAAGAGCAACAATTACTTAACAACATTTACAACACAAGTCAACAAGTGAGTTAACGATACTATCTATATGGTGCAGACACACGGTCAACAAGACAGGATGCCATTGGTACTTGTGCACAACTTATGTAGACAAATGGACAAGACAGGATGCCATTGGTACTTGTGCACAACTTATGTATACAAATGGACAAGACAGGATGCCATTGGTACTTGTGCACAACTTATGTAGACAAATGGACAAGACAGGATGCCATTGGTACTTGTGCACAACTTATGTATACAAATGGACAAGACAGGATGCCATTGGTACTTGTGCACAACTTATGTATACAAATGGACAAGACAGGATGCCATTGGTACTTGTGCACAACTTATGTAGACAAATGGACAAGACAGGATGCCATTGGTACTTGTGCACAACTTATGTAGACAAATAGACAAGACAGGATGCCATTGGTACTTGTGCACAACTTATGTAGATAAATAGACAAGACAGGATGCCATTGGTACTTGTACACAACTTATGTAGACAAACGGACGACAAGACAGGATGCCATTGGTACTTGTGCACAACTTATGTAGACAAATGGACAAGACAGGATGCCATTGGTACTTGTGCACAACTTATGTAGACAAATGGACAAGACAGGATGCCATTGGTACTTGTGCACAACTTATGTATACAAATGGACAAGACAGGATGCCATTGGTACTTGTGCACAACTTATGTAGACAAATGGACAAGACAGGATGCCACTGGTACTTGTGCACAACTTATGTAGACAAATGGACAAGACAGGATGCCATTGGTACTTGTACACAACTTATGTATACAAATGGACAAGACAGGATGCCATTGGTACTTGTGCACAACTTATGTAGACAAATGGACAAGACAGGATGCCATTGGTACTTGTGCACAACTTATGTAGACAAATGGACAAGACAGGATGCCAGTGGTACTTGTGCACAACTTATGTAGACAAATAGACAAGACAGGATGCCATTGGTACTTGTGCACAACTTATGTAGATAAATAGACAAGACAGGATGCCATTGGTACTTGTGCACAACTTATGTAGACAAACGGACGACAAGACAGGATGCCATTGGTACTTGTGCACAACTTATGTTTCAATCTTTAAATTACAATGGTTTGCACTCATGCATTTGCATGCTCTTCCTGGCTACTAAAAATGTTCATGCTTGAACTTTAGCAAACAAAACTCCATGTATTTCAATGGAGGGTTTCCAAGCAAGATATAAACTGAGCTTTTACAGTCAAAGAACCAGTGCACCATGTGGACATTAATAAAGAGCACATGCACCTCCATGCTCCAGCACTGAAGCAGCAAGAGCATGCTACGCTGGTACTTCAGTACTAGAGCAAGATGGCAGGGAATTCGAACTAACAACATCATAACAACATGCTCAAGAGAAATAGTGTTACCCTCTCATAGTCCTCCACATCACCCGTGGTGTCGTTAATTACATAGAGCTACGCACAAACAGAACACAACTGTCATTACAGCAGTACAGACAATGCATTTGTAGGCAATAAACCAAATTAATGGAGAAATGCCGACACAATAAAGCTCATGACACATATTTACATCAGGTAAGCAGCTAGGTTGTGGTCAAGTACATGTGCTTGGACGTAAATACAATATTTCAGTACTTCGCCTTGGATTTTGATCAAATATACTTGACAACATATCAAGTACATTCTGGGTACATTTGTCAAGTACAATTCAAGTACATGTAATGCATAACAAATGTATGTAGGGAGGTCACCTGTTATACAGTTACATGTATATATATATATATTAATATATATATATATATATATATATATATATATATATATATATATATATATATATTAATATATATATATTAATATATATATATATATATATATATATATATATATATATATATATATATATTTCGTCGTAATTTATATGGAGAATAACTGGTGAAGTATAAAGTGATAACAGCATTTAATATCGTATTGGTAGTATTGTATTATTAAAGTCATGAAAACTTGAAGTTTTGATGTACTGGGTACTTGAATTTGTACTTTTATAAAAGTACATTTACATATACTTGACCCAACCCTGGTAAGCAGCTTCACACACAGACAACCTAGTAATGGATGACACACATTCACTCAGTGAATAAGATACTATTCATGTCAAACTCAACAAGTCACATACCTGTAAAACATGACAGGTGTTTATAAATAAGTGTTACAACTAAGCCTCAAATGTTCTGTGTTCTGATAACATCACCTGCTACGTTTGCCAGTTTTTTCAGGTTGTGTGTCAAACAAAAGGCTTCAAAGGTTTTATTTTCATCATTACTTCGTAACCGTTTTCAGTACTTCGCATCATAGGTTCATGTGAATATGCACACATACTGTGTGGCGTGTTGATGCGGCAAATGTGTGTCATATCCACAGGGGAGATGATCTGTTTGAACCCAACTTTATAGCAGTGTTTTCAAAGGCTCATTTGTTTGTACTTCCACAGACTGAGGAACCACAACACGGCATAGAAACCAAAATCTCTGCAATCTACACCTGTGTGCTTAAGCAATGACAATGGCGATTCAAATGAGTAAAAAATATATATATCCATGCACACAACACCTGGCCAACATTTAGTACAGTAGCCATTAGTATGCAAACAGCCCCAGGGGTAGATTTCACTGTAAGCAAACGACAAATGAAATGACAAATTACATGAAATTTTTTTTTAACACCATACACATTATATAGCGGCCAGAAATAAAGACATTTGTAGAAGGTCATGGCTTACAAATTATTTAAAGGACCCTGTAATATAAAATATAAGGCATAAAGGTTAATTATTTTAGTGACATACCAAGTTGTTAAATGGGATATGACATTACAAAATTTCCATTAATTTTTCTGAACCCTCAATGTGAATTGAGAAACTGCTTCCAAACCACAATATAGTACAACTTTATTTCCACAACATTTTCCCAGTGACTCTGTTTATCGTTACTGGAATAATATTGGAAAATTCTTAAAAATAGCAGTATTATAGTGGGATTTGCTAACATCTTTGTAGCATTTTCTATTTGGTGTCCTCAGTGTGAGCTGTAGACATGAAACCAGGGTCGCTGTAGCAGACTGAAGCCTGGCACTACAAGAGAGAGCTGATACAAGAGAGAGCCTTGTACCGGTTCTTTTTGTACCAGCTCTCTCTTGTAGTATCAGGCTTAAGTCTGCTACAACGAGAGAGAGCTGGTACGAGAGAGCAGTGACGGGGAGAGAGCCGGTATGACAGAGCTGGTATGAAAGGTAGCCGGTACCTACCTCTGTGGAGTGTTGTCCCCAGTCATCTTCTAGGCCCTCTTCCTGTTCAGCACGTGACACACTGTCACTGTCACCGCCTCCATCGCGGTCTATCCCTGAAAACACAATCAGTAATTTTTTAGGGTGATAAATATGTGATTTTGAAAATTCAAACTAAAACCACTCCCATCTTATTATGCTCGAATATACCTTTCTAATGAGGTATTACACTCACAATTACACTGATGTATTACACTTACAATTACACTGATGTATTACAATTACACTGAGGTATTACAATTACTCTGATGAATTACCTACAATTACACTGATGAATTACTTACAATTACACTGATGAATTACTTACAATTACACTGAGGTATTACACTTACACCGAGGTATAATATTTTTGACCTCTCCCAACTTTATAGCTCAAAATGACCATTCGCAAGTAGAAAACGGGTAGTAAAATTATTTGTCTTAAGAAAATTTAATCGTCTGTTTTTATAATGTGTGTGTGTGTGTGTGTGTGTGTGTGTGTGTGTGTGTGTGTGTGTGTGTGTGTGTGTGTGTGTGTGTGTGTGTGTGTGTGTGTGTGTGTGTGTGTGTGTGTGTGTGTGTGTGTGTGTGTGTGTATATATATATCCGATATATATATATATAATATCATGGATTAGTTACTTTTAAAATAGTGTCTTTCAACCTAAAAATATTATATTCAATTTCCAGGCAATAGTGGCAATCCACCCAACTGGACATGTTCCTCTCACCACTCAATAAAGACACAAATGCAACTTATACAGTCTTGTAGCAACATATACAGTCTTGTAGCAGCATATACAGTATTGTAGCAACCTATACAGTTATACAGTCTTGTAGCAACTTATACAGTCTTGTAGCAGACGTTACAACTTCCAGTCAAGATCCTGAATTCAGTTAGAACCATTTCACACCCAAATCTTTTCATGCAAGTCATCACATTTTGTAAAAAATTCTACATTTCTTCCTAACTGCTTCAACTCATTGATTCATAATATATTGTCTATACAATATATTGTCTATATAATATATTGTCTATACACCACTTGCTATCTGGTCAAATAGTTGTGTCTGTGATTCATCATACAGTATAATTTTGTGATCATTCATCAACTTTGACTACTGAACAACTGCCATCCCACAATAATAAATACTAAGTCTGCATTTTATGTGAACATCACTGTACACATTGTGCAATGTGAACATCACTGTACACATTGTGCAATGTGAACATCACTGTACACATTGTGCAATGTCTTCATAAAAAATCATGTTAATATTGTTATACAGTAAAACCTACATCTATTCTAGATAACATCATGACTGCCGAAATTTCTATAATTTGATCTTTATCTGTGTACTTTGAATGTTTCTGAGCAAATTTTTTTTACGGGTGTTCAAGATATATGATATACCGATTACATCAACCCATAAATGCTTGAACCCAATATATTTTTCCTCAGACACTGGAAATTGTTGACAGCTGTTCACTGAATGGCAAGGTGGATACAGCTGTTCACTGAATGACAAGGTGGATACAGCTGTTCACTGAATGGCAAGGTGGATACAGCTGTTCACTGAATGGCAAGGTGGATATTTATAACCAGATAACGGTCAAATTGAGAAAATTTATCAAAAGTGTTCATCACTCAGTCACACTGGCCATGCATGTGGAACAACATGTTAACAGGACCCTTTGAAAAAGAATAAGTTATATTTACTCCAAAAATAAATGCAATTTTTTTTACGATGCCCTTCTGTTTCTTAATTAATTTCCATTACTACACACCTACCCAGTGGCTGCTTTACTTCTTTCACAATGATCAATAACATTGTTTTCTGTCAGATACAACTATAGATGTCTTTATGCATAAATGAATGCATTGGGCAAAGCACACTTCGTAGTTGACTTATAAAGCATACATTACAATTTATAAGGCATACTACATAGTTGACTTGTAAGGCATAGTTGACTTATAAGGCATACTTTGTAGCTGACTTATAAGGCATACTTTGTAGCTGACTTATAAGGCATATTTTGTAGCTGACTTATAAGGCATATTTTGTAGTTTACCCATAAGTCATACTCCATAGTTATAAGGTATACTCCGTAGTTTACTTACAAGTTAAACTCTGTAGTCAACTTATAATAAGTCAACTATGAAGTTTAACAAGTAATAAAGCATGGGTTAGAACTGGAGCAATGAGAAGGGAGAGAGGAAGGCAGACAAAGTAGAGTTAGCTGACTGAAGCATAATGTGTGAGGCGGGCAGGACATGGGGAAGAAGCAAGATTAGTCAGTGTTAGTAATAACATGACAATCCAGAGTAAACAACCCAACAGGAAGGCTAGGGAAGAGGGGTTTAGGATGGACAGGTATTCAGGAAGATATGTAGGCATTAGTGACAGAAGTTGTGTCCCAGGCAAACGACGTATCTCTGAATAGAAACACGCCTACCTGCACACACACATCTCCTCACACACACCTGGTTTCTTTCCATTGCTGTTTCTGCGAGACGTGTCATCCAATAGGCCATCGACTACTGTGTCACCAGCAGTGTCACTGTCGAGGTACGCATCAGACATCTCACACAGCAATGCTGTCAATCTGCAACTATTGAAGAAAGGGAAACAAAATCACTAAAGCTGCAAAGGGTGGAATAGGATCCTCATCATATGATCACAGACTTCATCTTCCTCATATAGTCTCTGCTATCCTCATAAGTCTCCACCTGTCTGAGTATCTCCCATCCTGTAACATCCACACACTGTTCAATTGTAAATCCCTACACACCTTACGTCTTATCTTTCCTAGGAGTCCTAGCACATATTTTCCTTCTTCTTGTGCCTCTATGTCCCCCTCCATTGTCTCTACATCTCCTGTCCAATGTAGTTGGACAAATACCTTATGTCCAGATATATTTAAGTATTTATTCTTTAAAGACTATCCAATTTCCAGTCAAGAATCACTCTTGTCTCGTAATATTTGTTGGGAGTCTAAATGGTTGTATTTCTGCAGTGGACATGTGTGCATCAATGTGACAATGTCCATCTGCTGATGGACCTTCATTGCAGACAGCTGACAGCTGTTTCCTTGGGATAGTCTTCTGTTGGAAAGATATATTCTTAGGAAAAAGAATAACTTGTTTGACCTATTGTAGCGTCGATAGTCTTCAGGGTACGTCAGATGATGAATGGCAGCAACCACGAGGACACGTGTGCACACAGCAGGCATGGGAACTGGTGGCCTTTGCACAGCCAATTGCCCATTGCACAGCCTGATGGCCTTGGCACAGCCTAATGGCCTTGGCACAACTTCATGGTCTTGGCACAGCCTGATGGCCTTGGCACAATCTGATGGCCTTGGCACAATATGATGGCCTTGGCACAATCTGATGGCCTTGGCATAATCTGATGGCCTTGGCACAGCTTGATAGCCTTGGTACAACCTGATGGCCTTCAAACATCCTAATAGCCTTCAAACATCCTTATGGCCTTGGTACAGTCTGGTGATCTTGGCACAGACTTGTAGCTTTGGCAAATGGAACCACACCCAACTGGAGGCCCCCACCAGAGCACTTACAACACCCATCCAATCACGTTACTTGGGTTTATGCCCCGTCAGCGGGCCAAGCTGGATGACATAGACACAGCCAATATACAAAGGTGGTATCTGGCTGACAGTGCTTCCTCATAATGTGCCCTCTCTTTTATGATACCATGCACTGGGTAGCAACTAGGCCTGAGTGGTGGACCTGGTACTGAGAGAATGGCTGCGTGACAACCACACAGATGGAAAGCCATGGACACCCACTAGGAACTACACTATAAGGAGTCATGTTGTATAGTAAAAACTATTTCTATCCCTACATCTTGACTGTCCAATGAACCACAATTTGTTCTTATAGTTTGACCGTTTTTAGTTTAATTGGAATGTTAGGCTCGAATATCATATTTACAGCATGCGGAATTCTTGAAAAGACGACGGTCAAATTATATTTACAAACTGTGGTTTATTAAAACACATTGAGCAGTCAATTCCAAGTTTTCTAAATTAGTTTTCACAACATTAACTTGACAAAGTGACTGAAAGTCTGCTGAGGGGCCATTTAACCTCAGGGTTGCTTATCTAAGTAAGTTGGCAGGACCAGCCCTAGTTTGGCAGTACTCCCAAATGATTTAGATAAAGCAACAATTAACATTCCTAGGCTATTTGGCTCCTTGTATTCAGACTGGCTAGATGCCACTCAGCCAGCTACAGTAAATGTGTCAATATAATATCATCATTAAAAACATTACATTATAAAACTATACACTGCTCATTTCTTAAACTATTGATCAAATATATCTTGTTAAACATCTAGTGATTGAATGTATTTGTTGATAATCCACATTCCCCCACCCACAATATGGCATGTCACTACAAATAAATGTATTCACAGGGTACGTGAAATTGTAAGTCAAGCTATTCATGGCACTAACATGGACATGATCAGATGGGTTTGTTCAGTGCCACAGATATGTGGATTATTCCATGTTCTGGTGGGAATTTCCCATGGCCCCTTGAACATAGGTTGATAAATATGGCACAAGCAATCATACACTGGAGGATGTACTGTTAATAAAAATTGGTAATTTCCATAATGATAATGAATATTCTATAATGACTGCCTAAGTACTGGTAAATTCAGTAATTTCCATCCAATTGAAATAAAAAAAATAGCAAAAAATGGCTCTGAACAAAAACTGTGCCCATTTTACGGTATTTATGTTCATGCTATTTAAATATAAACAGCAAAATGTTTTCATTGATGTTTCTAAATCATTTCTGTAAAGAGTACATGATAGTTAATGTTTCATGCCAATTCCACCTGGGTTGGAGGGTTTGCCTATATGTGTTTAGGTTATTTGAAGTAATTAATGTTGTGTTTACGTTAATTATTAGGCTTCCATGCTTCCATCACTGGTCAATTTAGACTTCACTTTTGGTTTGGTTTGTATTTATAAACGTCACACTGTGAATTCCCAATGTGATTTATTTACATTAATTAAATATTATTGTCCCCAGTAAATTATACATAACATAGAATCAATGTTTTTGCAATACATTTCAGGTTTACCTACTTTGGGATGTGAATAAGGTTAGAAGATTATCCCCTTGGAAACCAGGCTAGCACCAACCTAGTTACTACTTTAGTGATATTTACTTGTATAGGCCTCGAATTTGGTGACAGCCTATTGCCACAATGCCCTGGCATTTGGCTGCCATGCCTTGAAATTAAACAATGGCCCCTTGTCAAACTGGCCGTGTTTTATTTTACAGTCCATTTCATTTGCAATTATTAAAATTACAAAATAGCATGCAATCTTATGTTGATGAATCATACAGGTAAAGTTATGCGAATCAATAACGGCATTTCCCATGATACACATATATGATATATATATATATATATATATATATGACAAGTGAGACATGCTGCCTCACAGTTTTTCATTTGCCACTTCCAGTATTTGCATTTAGTATAAATTGCAGCATTGTAACCTCATACATCACCCGAGCTGACAACAGGCTGTTTCCAGAAGTTAAATATATGCCTTGTCAGTGTCGACGGGCAAGCCTGGGATGTGTGGACCACCACTTGATTTGAAGTAATTTTGCCTGCCATTGCCACTGGTATTTTTACAGCAGTGTGGTCGAAGCCGACGTGTTGGATTCATTGCCAGATTTTGTCTGCTTATTCTTCACACTGCATGCTAACTGAACCATGCACAACTAGAATGCTTCTCAACACTGTAACCATGCTTCGGCTTATAATTTGTTGTCATTAAAAAAATCAAACGCATATAAAATTATCAAAAAACCTGATGTAAACAAACTGAACAATTTGTACCATGGTGCTCAGCATAAGTGAAAAGGGGTCTTTAATTCCAACAAGGTTTTCTATCTACATTGGAACAGGAGCATGTTTCAGCTTGATAGTTATGTCCAAAACTTGTTGGATTACCAAGACTTAGCAATAATGCACAAACATCATGTTTTAAATCATTCAATATTATACACTGTATTTACTAAATTATAACACACCATGATCGTGTATAAGCCTAATAGTAATATACAAGACATGAGGTCTGCTTGTAGATAACAACTATTGAACATTTGAGAGCATCATTGTGGTCCAAACTTGGTTATTTGGAGACCCCTGCGCCTGGCCCTGTTTGAAATGACACGGAATTACCCTACTGAACCGAGTCTACTCTGCCTCTGGTTTGACGTATTCACAAGCACGTTCTACGACTACATTCCCAGGTGTTGACAGATCGGATTTCATTCTCCATTTGCCGAGCCGGTCGCAAACTGTCTGAACTGATGGAATCACGAACGTTTAACTATTCAGCCTACATTTGTAAATGATGTGTTAACTAGTAAGCCTGGCACGCAATAGTCTATCAGGTTTTATTACTGAGCTGGGTACAGAAGCCATGGCATGGCCCATGGAACTTGAAGCCCGGCCCAGGCAACGCCTAGCCCTAGCACTAGGCAGAACCCAAGCCAAGAAACGCCCCTTTCGCAATCCAATTCACTACAAAGAATGTCTTTATTATCGCTCTCTATTTTCTACACCCCTGCAGCCCATATACTATTGCATTTTTACATTAGTACGACTGTGTGTTATGTGAATGACATACCAGGTTGAACCACGATTCTTGTCGCACTGCCGCTGTTTGCCATTTTTATCATTAGCAAAGCTAAATATAGTGGCTCCATCTATGAGCGAAATCATATTTAGCGTAGTTTCATGACCTATCGCTAGGAGGGGGAGGGAACAGGCGTGGACTGGGCAATATGTCGCTGGAAACTCAAATGGGACCCAAATTCTTCGTCATGCGTTTTTTTAGTTGGGCATGCCATTCTAAAATCCCTAATTATAAACATACTAGAAGACAGAAGTATAAGACCAGGGTGGGCCATTATACAGAGGCATACCGGAGCCTGGGATATTACACTATATATCATGAAAGCCAAGATCACCTTCCAAGTTACCCCAAGAAGCTGTGCCACCGAGTCTTTGCGAACCACAACCTCAAAAAGGAGAAACATTTCCTTTGGTTGACTTTATGCTTTACAACACATATAAGATACACGTACGTGCATGGTTCTTAGGGGTGGCACATAACTGATCTTTATTTGCAAACGCATATATTACTACTCACGTAGTTCGCCACTGAACATGTATCACTACACATGTAGTCCACGACATAGACATGCATATTTAACAAAAACGACATGTCGATCCATCGATGAATTTATGACGCAAACAAGCTCGCGAATGTGACTTCGGCCCGGACATTGTATGAAGACATGGTGGTGCTTGCACTGACGTTGGGTCTCGAAGACGACAAAACGAGGCGATGACTGCTGGAACATTCAGACGAAAAGCTAACATTGGATAAAGCATTACAAAAATGTCATGCAGCAGAAGGCTCAAAATAACAGAACACGAAAGCATTGGAAGACGTAATACAAAGTGCAAGCTGTGAACACAGCGAGACCAAGGGCATGGCCAAGCAAATCAAAGTATGTAAAGCCAAAACGTTAACAACATAAATCCTGATTCAAATGCGGTTATGCACATACAAAGATGTCCTGCATTTGATCAAAAATACAGAACAAGTCTGAAGTTGAATCATTTAATTAGAGAAAATGTGTCGATCGAGGATGTCTGTAAAGTTACACATGATAGACAATACAATAATTCCGGAGAATCGGCCATAGGAATCAAAGTCGATCAACTGGACCGTAAGCTAGTTGCGAAAATGAGAATATCATCAACGGACGCGACAAAGCAAGTTGAACTTTCGTTCCAACTAGATGCAGCAGAACATGTAATATCCTTAGTTACACAGACTACTGCAAATTAAAGAATTCCAAGATGATCGAAAGCACTGCGACAGTAACGGTGTATGATGGCAGCGAGGTGAAACCAATGGGCAATATCTGGCTCACTTTCCACACGACAAAAGGAAAATCCTACATGTTCCAAATCGCCAAGACAAAGAATATGTAATTGTTGTCACTTGACACTTGTATCGAATTGGGACTGCTGTCGATAAATGAGAAGGTACACCTGGTTGACACCAAGACTTCAACAAGATACTCGAACATTACAGTGTTATGTTCAAAGGGTTCGGATGCTTACCTGGTAACTATGACATTGACCTTGACCCAGATGTCAGACCGGTTCAGAATCGACCGAAGGGTATTCCACTGTCGATGAAAACAGAAGTGAAAGTAAAAGTTGAATCGCCAGAGAAACTGGGCGTACTTGAAAAGGTGGAAGAGCCAACACAATGGATCTCGAACATGTTGTCAGTCCGTAAAGCTAATTGGACCATTCGAGTATGTTTGGATCCTTCCGACTTGAACAAGGCGATCAATCGCAACCACTATGATGTTTGAGGTATTCGTGTCTTGAAACGATCGACCGGGTGCCCTATCACAGTGACATATAATTACAGCAGACGAAACAACATTCAACACCGAGTTCAGTCAAATATATTTTATTGACGACAAAGCTGCACCCCGAATGAACGCAGGATTTGAAATCGGTATTCGAGAAAACAACTCGATGATCTTTCTTGACTAAAACCGGACCCTCAATTCGGGGAACAGCTTTGGACAAGGACATGTCAAGGACATCATCCTTGCGCTGCCCGACATGAAATTTAGTCTTCATGCAGAACATCGTCGATAATCCTAAATATGTAGATGGGAACAACAGCAATGCCCTTAAGGGCACATCAGCCAAATTAGGATACGATTCGCTTATCTTAGCCCTCGCGCACGCCGTCTGAGAGAGATCGCACCTCCACATTGAACGGATGAAATTCGAATCCAGCGCACTCACATTCAGTATGTCTGAAACTCCTTCCGAATGGAAGGCAAGTGCGCCTACACAAGTTGTCCCATATTTCCATGTTCAGGTTCTTCATCCTGAAGCGCCGCTCTTAAGTGTTCAAACATGTTGAAACTTCCTTCCTTGATTTTGCCGTCCCCCTGCTCTGGCTTCGCGCAATTGCAGCGTGGCTGAATGCTTCCCAGAGAAGTTGATATGGCCTTGGAATGAACATGTCTGCCTGGGGGTGAAGTGTAAAGCGCTTTGAGCGGTCCTACGGCCTGGATACCGCGCTATATGAGAACGTACCTTTACCTTTTGATCTTTGCGGCCCACACAGTGCGGTCCCTTGTTTGTGTTTGCCAGCGTCTCCTTACAAAGTTGGCGCATTAAAGTCATTTGTCATCTTTTGTAGTTCGGTCGTAGTCGTCGATAGCGACATAGTATCTCTATGGCGTACGAATTATTTAGGTACGCAGTTAATTAGAAAAACTGTAGGTCCATCGAGAATAGCAATTTATGGAATTTGATGACAACGTTTTTAAATAGCGTTTAATGTTGGCTTAAAATGAATGTTTTCTGTGAATTTGATAGTATCACTGAAACACATTTTCTCCTTCGTGGACCAATCACAGTGACAATATTGTTGCACCATTGCACGCAACTTTAGCTTCAGACAACCCTCCGCGTACCCGCTGGAAAACCTCTGGCGTACCCCCAGGGGTACGCGTACCCCAGGTTGGGAACCGCTGCTTTAGAGTAACACTTTAGAATGACACTTTAGAAACTAACCGTGCACGTTTTGACCGTGACGCTTACTTGTAATCGTGATAAAACACAAGGCCTGCGGTTGGATAGAAAACGTCTCACTTTTAAGTGTCACTGTCAAAACAAAGGTTGTGTCAAAACAAACGGTTAGTTTCTGAAGTGTCACTCTTACTCTATAGTGTCACGGTCAACCGTCCCATACGTGGCACGAATATCCTTCCATTCTCATGATAGTTTGTCCGCCTAAAGTCAATGCTGAATTAAAGCCGTTCGTGTACTTAAAAACGCGAAGAGTACATAATATAGTGGCCCATCAGGCGGATTCATAATGAAGCGTGAATGACGCAACAAACGTTACCAGGTAACGTCGCCCGTCGATGGCCGCAACTCGTGAGGGACTGCTCGAGTGTAACTTGATGAACATCTGCGAAGAAGTAAAGCCCAGGTCGAACAGATGAGTATAAACAGTGCATACACAAGACAGGATGTGGTTAATTATACTTTGAATTCATATTCATCTGTTACCAGGAGCAGGAAACACATCTAGCAGTATTTTTATAGAAATAGTACGAATAATTTTTAGACGTCGCTTTTTTTTCCGTGTTTTGTTAATGAATATACAGCTGCAGTAGTTCAGTCATTAGGTGAAATTTACTATCACAGAAAGGTTCCTACAACTTGCAGTCATGTAGACATGTCTTTATTTATATCGGTATTTGCTGTACTTAGAATCACTGGAAGTGGTTTACCCAAGAGCATCAATTAATTGGCAGTCGAGTCGGTGTATCGTACATAATGAACACTTAATCTTGTATTATGTCTGTTCGTTCCCATAATCTGTCTATATTTTCACAATTAAAACGGTAGACATCGCTCGCTCTCTTGTCCCTAACGTTCATACAACAAATAGATATGGAAGATCATAATCGTACAATTTGTTAATTAAGTATATGCTAACACAATAAGATTTCTCGCAAAATTTTACACATTATCTTAACTGTGTGCGTGCGCGTGTGCGTGCGGTGCGTGCGGTGCGTGTGCGCTTGTGTTCATGCGTTACGTATGCACGCATGTACGTATGGATTAATACGTATGTGTGTACGTACGTGTGTATGTATTTACATATGTATGCATGGACGAAGGGGGGTGCGTATGTGTGCGTTTGTGGGTGCGTGTGCGTTGTGCGAAATGCGGTGTGCAATGTGCGTGTGCGTGAGCGTGTGCGTGTGAGCGTGTGTGTGTGTGTTTGTGTGTGTGTGTGTGTGTGTGTGTGTGTGTGTGTGTGTGTGTGTGTGTGTGTGTGTGTGTGTGTGTGTGTGTGTGTGTGTGTGTGTGTGTGTGTGTGTGTGTGTGTGTGTGTGTGTGTGTGTGTGTGTGTGTGCGTCCACTGCTATTTTGTTTTTTCCGTGTTTTTTGCCCCACATTACCCTAGTTATACATGTATTTTTGAAACTTGTCTTTGGAGGAAGAAAGAAGAAGATCATTATTGATGAACCATTGGGAAAGACGGCTGTCGCCAGTGCCAAGACAACGAAGTACGGTTCGTTCACGTCGTGCAGTCCCTCAGCTTGTCGACGAGGGAACGGCCACACTATCAATACAAAGCAATTTTGTTTTGCCCTTGATGGCAAGTATTCGGTTGTTTCTGCCAACATGATTGAAGAGTTAAGGGTGTTTGAGATTACTTCTAACACCTTTATGATGCATACGCCCAGGTCGTCAATTTGCCGGATCACAGTCTAACGGCGGAGCGACTGAAAACCAAGGACTCAATCGTATCGGTCAGCAGCCATTCCGCCGAGCCATAGATCACGACGCGCACAATGAAGAGTCTCATGCGAAGGTCACTTCAGAGCCTCTTCCTAATCCACATATCCGAGAGAGCAGTGAATATTTCTCCTGAGCAATGACAACTCTGTTTTCGACGTCTGCCATAAATCATCCGATGACGTCATCAAGTAGTCGTTGTTGTTCTCGCTGTTCTTTCCGCCGAGGAGCACCTAGCTCTGCTGATTGGCCTCCCGCGATCGCTCTTCTGGGTCTCTCGTACACAAGCGCGCCATAAGAATTTTCATTTCACTTACGGCTGTAGTTTAGTCACTTCTATTTCAGTCTCTGGTATTTTACTTCCGCCTCAGTTGCTTCGTAAACTTTCACCTGTCTGCATTTATCTTCATGGTTTGGAACTGGAATATCAGCAGTTCGAGTTCTTTGGTTGCTTTCTTCTCGTCTTCGTCAACAAGCGTGACATCGTCGGCATATTCTAAGTCTGACAGATAGATGTCAAATACAGAGACAGCATCGCCTTGTTCAGCAACATGTCGAAACACCGGGCTAATTAGAAGATAAGGTACAAGGGCCAGGAATAAAATAAAGAAAAGGTTTGGAAGGACATACTTAGAAAACGAGATGAAAGGGAAAAAAAAGAAACATGGTAACATGGCCAGAGGTAAAATTTATAAATGGTATATAACAAGTGCATAAACAGAAAATAAGGTGAAAGGACCAAGGAAATGGCGTAGAAGGACATACTTACAAAATGAGGTAAAACGGCAAGATTTAAAATTAGGAAATGGTGTAGAAGGACAATGACATAATTAGAAAATAAGGTAAAAGGGCCAGGGATGAAATTCTGAAATGGCATAGAAGGACACGGACATAATTAGAAAATGAAGTAAAAGGACCAGACGTAAAACTAGGAAATGGCGTCGAAGGACAAGGACATCAATAGAAAATGAGACAAAGGACAATAAAAAACTGGTATATAAGGACAAATGGAACAGAGGAAACTGAATTAGTTGAAAGAGTTTTAACGTAGGCGATAAAGAGGAGATGCAGTGTTGGTTGAGTACAGGAGAACTCGGCGAAAGACAAGGGAAGGCGGCTGGCGGGAAAGCTGAAGAAGTAACCCTGAAAAAGGTTAGATGTCAAAACGGGAGGTAGAGCGACTAGTAGGAGAAAATGAGCTGAAGGAGCAAATGGAGCCGAATAAGCAGCGGGCTGTTTTAAATAAAATACGTTACGGGCTGTTTTAAATAAAATACGTTACGGAAATTTAAAACATATTCACATTATTTAAAAAAGCAGAACTACGTTCAATTAATTATGTAAATAGTAAGTAATCTACAGCTAAATGAAGAAATGTGCGTAAGTTAGTTGCTAGTGTGCATTGGGTTGAGGCCGGGGGACTATTTACCATGGAGTTGAATCTGGATTTTTGTCGGATCGCTAGAGTCCTATGTTTATGAAGATCGGAACATGAGTATATGCGTAATGTTTTATTTCCTGTCACGTGGTGGCTGTGGTTGGACAATACACAGTTGAACAGTTCGTGTAGGGTCTGTCTCGTACACAACATGGCTGACAGAGTGCACTCCTCGTTAAGTTTAATCACATAACTGTTTACGACGAACGGCCAGGCACGACACAGCGTGATTGAAGACATACATACAAACTTCGAGCACCTGCCAGTGACGAGAACGAATATATTGTTCGCCACTTTAATTGGTAAAAAAATAACGCTCGACGGTTGGCCCAGCTGGCAGTAGTCAGGTATCGATCAGTTTTTCTGTATACGTGCCCGTCAACATGCGTGCCTTCTCGAAGAACGCCGTGATTTCAACTCGGTGAACTGTGTGTGTTATTCGGACTTGTGATGTTACATGTGTTTACTTGTTTCTCTTCGCATCACGGATTACCCTATCAACATTGCATGCAGCGCGACGTAAACAGGACACACGGTGGAATTAAATCTCATAATGTTTTTGACTGTTTGTGCGTTTTTCTCATTCGATTGGAAGAGTCGAGTTGAACAGAGTAAACACCCTTGCGGGCGAACTGGTGCGAAGACTAATTCTTGCAGATCCGTACACATTCATACTGATTGAAAGCGACAAACTAGGGACATGAACCATCGGCTTGACGGCGACTAACTAAGGACACAAACCCACTGCTTGACAGCGGC
The DNA here is from genome assembly GCA_963662155.1 of Lamellibrachia columna. NCBI lineage: Eukaryota > Metazoa > Annelida > Polychaeta > Sabellida > Siboglinidae > Lamellibrachia > Lamellibrachia columna. The sequence continues at coordinate 6,213,974 of OY759270.1, read as the reverse complement.
TAACTAAGGACACAAACCCACGGCTTGACAGCGACTTACTAGGGAATTAAACCCTCCACTTGACAGCAACTAACTAAGAACATAAACACATAGCTTGACAGCTACTAAATAGGGATACAAACCCACTGCTTGACAGAGACGAATTAGGGCCACAAACCCACGCCTTGACAGCGATTAACAAGGTACGTAAACTCACTGCTTGACTTTGGCCAACTGGTGACATAAACCCACTGCGTGACATCGACTAACTTGACAATGACTAACTAGTGACATAAACCCACTGCTTGACATCGACTAACTTGACAGTGACTAACTAGTGACACAAACCCACTGCTTGACAGCGGCTAAATAGGGACAAAAACCCACGCCTTGACAGCGATTAACAAGGGACGTAAACTCACTGCTTGACTTTGGCCAACTGGTGACATAAACCCACTGCGTGACATCGAGTAACTTGACAGTGACTAACTAGTGACACAAACCCACTGCTTGACAGCGGCTAAATAGGGACAAAAACCCACGCCTTGACAGCGACTAACTAGGGGAATGAATCCACAACATGATGTCTGACGTGAACATTCTGTTCTGCTCGTCGTTGCTCTCCGAGTGACAGGCCGAGCAACTCCTCTAAGACCATTTCACGTAATTATGTTGGTTTGATACATCCAGTGATGCACCTACAACTGTCATTCACTGCCGAGTCCAGTTGCCAAGCTTTTGGACGAAGGAGTTTCTTACATTTACTTTGTCTTTTGTGTTCTTGATGCGTGTTTTGAACGACAGTGTTCCGTCCAGTGTCAATCCAAGGCATACAAGATTCCAGCCGTGGGCTAGGGGCACCCCGTTACAGTTGGTGTTTTGATATTTGCTGGCCTCGCTATTCCGTACATGGAAGACACTCACTTATATTCTGTCTGGGTTGGAACGTAGTTGATTCCGGGTGTAGAAGTCTGCCAGTGTGGTGAGAGCAGAGTTTAGTGTCGTTTCTAAGGGAGCTAACTTTCTGTCTAGTGTAGCGATGCCCAGGTCGTCAGCACAGAATAATATCTGTTTTCGTGTGAATGGGCTGGTCATTCGTGTAGATATTGAAGAGGAGTGGTACAAGTGGGCTCCCTGTGGTAATCCATTGAAACATTTCAAATAGTGGTAACACATTTCACCTCACACATGTATGTGTTTCCTGCATTCACAAATTGTTCTGCATTGATGGAAATGCGTTGTTTTTCAGCATACTATAATAGTTGTTATGGTATTGGTTGGCCAATACCATAACATATGGTATTGGCTGCAAATTAGTATGTCAGTGGTGTTGTGTTAGTGAGAAAATAATATGTCAATAGTGTTGTGTTAGTGAGAAAATAATATGTCAATAGTGTTGTGCTAGTGAGAAAATAATATGTCAATAGTGTTGTGCTAGTGAGAAAATAATAAGTCAATAGTGTTGTGTTAGTGAGAAATAAACATGTCAATGGTGTTATGCTAATGAAAAAATAATATGTCAATAGTGTTGTACTAGTGAGAAAATAATATGTCAATAGTGTTGTGTTAGTGAGAAAATAATATGTCAATAGTGTTGTGTTAGTGAGAAAATAATATGTCAATAGTGTTGTGTTAGTGAGAAAATAATATGTCAATAGTGTTGTGATAGTGAGAAAATAATATGTCAATAGTGTTGTGTTAGTGAGAAAATAATATGTCAATAGTGTTGTGCTAGTGAGAAAATGATATGTCAATGGTGTTGTGTTAGTAAGAAATAAATCTGTCAATATTGTTGTGCTAGTGAGAAAATAATATGTCAATAGTGTTGAGTTAGTGAGAAAATAATATGTCAATGGTGTTGTGTTAGTGAGAAAATAACCTGTCAATGGTTTTGTGTTGGTGAGAAAATAACCTGTCAATGGTGTTGTATTGGTGAGAAAATAACCTGTCAATGGTGTTGTGTTGGTGAGAAAATAACCTGTCAATGGTGTTGTGTTGGTGAGAAAATAACCTGTCAATGGTGTTGTGTTGGTGAGAAAATAACCTGTCAATGGTGTTGTGTTGGTGAGAAAATAACCTGTCAATGGTGTTATGTTGGTGAGAAAATAACCTGTCAATTGTGTTGTGTTGGTGAGAAAATAACCTGTCAATGGTGTTGTGTTGGTGAGAAAATAACCTGTCAATGGTGTTGTGTTGGTGAGAAAATAACCTGTCAATGGTGTTGTGTTGGTGAGAAAATAACCTGTCAATGGTGTTGTGTTGGTGAGAATACGTGATCTCCAAATTCTTATTTCTTTTGGTACCAAATGTCAGTTCCTGTCACAGCGGTCAAACACGTGATAATCAGATATGTATATCTATGAACATATCCAAACAATTGAGTTTAATTCAACCTGAATTAAACGCGTATATTGATTCTCAGTCAGTGGTGTTACACTTGCAACTCTTAACGAGGTAAATTAAGGATGGAAATTGTAGTTGCCCACGTAGAACTGGCTGCAATTTAAGAGGAAGCATTAATTAGTTAGGTGAATTTGTCAGTGTTACCGGTTGTAGAGTAATAACACTGATAAAAGGTAATGTTTAAAAAGGTAATAGGTATTTAATATATTTTGCTACTGTGTATTATGATGAATAACACTGATCAAGTTTCAAAAACGTGTCCGTTCGTATGATAAGTTAAATATATATATGTTGGCTTAAAATGTGCAAATATTGACGAATGACAAAGTTCTCTGTAGTTCATATGTCGTTTTATTGTGATATAATCATATTTTTAATTTGCGAGTAATTGAATAATTGAAACACATTGATATTATTATAGACTCTGACATGTGTATACAATACTCGTTTTGCTTGAACAACAACAACTACAAAACATTTAACCAACACAGTAAAAATAACTATTATGTCTACTATCACTTCTTTGTGGTATTACATTTGATTGTTTGACACTTTACAAACAGCTTGATAGGCAACTATACGTGTAATATTGCATTCTATTATAAACATCGACATACGAAAATAACTAATTGTCTAGCGACATACATCAAATGTAAGTACATTTGTTCAGACACAAGACGTCATAAGTGTCATCTTCATGAACATATGCTAACGATCATGGCGATTCCTACGTCGGAAGTGAAATAGTTTACAGCTGGTGGCAGTGCTTCGCCGGTCGAGCGTCAGCTGTGAAACCCCACTAATTTCATAGCGTTTGTGTAAAGGATAAACCCCAGTGCCTCTTGCTTGTTGTAAGCTTGGGCCAGGCGTCAGTGTTCAACGGCTTAAATATTCGTCCGCAGTATGACAACATTTGCTGAATGTCTACGGCGATAAGACTTCGATGAGCCAGCCGTCGTCGCCGCGGTGAAGAATGGTGCCATCAGGCGTATCCCCGGCTTCCGGTCTCCGGAAGATGATTCTGTCCGGCATGTCAGTGGCCACCTGGTAGAATTCGTAGCGGTAGGGCACCAGCGTGAAGGCGCACCTAACGAACAACACACGAACGTAATGTATAAAAGACGACATTGTATGAAGAGCACGCACGCACGAACGCACGCACGAACGCACGCAGGCACGCACGAACCACGTTTTACCAAAGATGCGAGTATTCGGTTCGTCACCGAGGTACTAAGCTATGAAAACCCGACTCACGACCTAAATATCTGTATACAAAAGAAACGTGCACCGAATCTATGTCAGATGTACCAAGAGATGAGATACCCCGTCATACGATAGAAATATCTGTGTACAAAAGAACGGCTAGTCACGGCTCGACGAGTATTTCCCCAAAAGATGAACACCGGCGGGAGGATGGGTGATGTACTAGAGAAACTCTGAATACGATGAAACGGAACACGGCGGTGATAATGATGATTGCGAAGTTTTATGATGACACAGGTGCAGGAGCAATCAATGGTAATGATAATAATTACGGTACACACGGTCTAGATACCGTATGACATGTACTGTGTCACTTCAAGTAGACTGCCGCTT